>VDFB02358134.1:175730908-176330908 GCA_007258455.2 Sequoia sempervirens | reverse complement strand
CGCTATCAACACAGTCCATCCTTAAGTGTCCCCTGCATCCGCAGAGAGAGTAGACTCATCAATATCATGTGATATATATATACATAAAACAAAAATAAAAGCATATACATGAGATGAAAGTACTGAAATGAAACGACATAAGAAAATACTATACCTGGGTCCCTTGGTTTCCAGTGCGAGTAAGGGGGTGGAGTGACACTAGGTCTTGCACCGCCCACAATAGGTGTTGCTCCTAGTGTCATTAGAGCTACTGTTGGGTCGATGAATGGCACTAGCACCGCTACTGAGACTGGGACAATGGGTGGAGGAGAGGACATCCTCTGCCACCACCTCGGTCTCACCTCTGCTATACCAATTGCCTCCTCCTCCTAATGTTGCTACTCTCCACCTCCACCTTTATACTAGAGGTGCATCACCCTACAGATTGGGATCCCCCTGGGGGCATCTATTAGGAAGATATATGTGAGCTAATGAATCAACCGCCAAGTATGAAACCCCCATGCCATGCCTACATCATCGATGGGGTGGGCCTCTAGCTGGTCCTAATCATATGTGTCGTCGTCAGAAAGGATGACATCAATGATGAACAACCACCAATGGTTACCCGGTCGTGTAGCACTCCTCACGATGCGTGTGTAAGAAGGGACCACAGGAGGGATAGTCTGGATAATACCAAACTGTCGCATAACCCTCCGCTAATAGGAGGGCATAATAACAAAATCAATATGACCTAACAAAAAATGTTCATGTTGTAGGTTCCTAAGGTATCAGCTATCATCCACCCACTAGAACCACCTATAAGGCAGCCATCTAATCTGGTCAGACCTTAATATATCTAATTGTACATGCCAAAATTGTAAATCTCCATGCCACCACTGAGTAATCCCTCACTTGGGGATACTCAGCTGGCCACGTGCATGTGATGTGAGCAAAGCCCCACACCTATAACAAGGTGCACATGGTTAGGCTTTGGAACTTATAATGTACATACCTTCAAGCTTGTGGTACACGTGTACAAGCATGCTCTGTCGCCACACAAAAACTATCTTGTGTTGCTCCATCGCCTTGATGGTATGCACGAGGCCCTTGTGAAGGTGAGAGCTTCATGCATCCACAACGACCCGCATGGCCACAGTGATGACCAACACCCATCGAAGTAGGGGGACCATCACACTGCCCTGCTCGAACTAGCGGATGTAGATGTGACCAGTCCCATCACCATCGTCCTCACAACTCGAGCAATATTGGACTCCCTCTGCTTGCTCTCGTGCAAAGTGCGTGTTGTCTATTTTCATCCTTCACCCATAGATGGGGATCCCGAGGATGTGGTACATGTCCTTTAAAGTGATGGTCATCTCACCCATCAAGAGGTAGAAAGTCGATGTGATGGAACTCCACTGCTCCATCAATGCCATGAGCATGTGATCGTGGTAAAGCATCTCAGGCATGGTGTAGATATGCCACAACTCGACCCACCATAGAAGCATCTCCTCGTCATCCGACAGATGCCAAACCTGGTCTTGGAAGAGCCATCACACTTGCCTATCGAGATGCTCTCGGATCTTTGGGTAATCTTGCAAAAAGTGAAAAAGACCTAAATCAATATACTAAACATGGAAATTTAATCACAAAAAATTCCTATCTAGTGCCTCTGGGATGCAGGTACGTTGTGCAGATGTCTACGCAACATAATGTCATCTGAGGTTCACCATTAAAGTTGGACTAGATGCCAACACATCTGGCGAACTCTAGCGCACACAAAGGTCCCTAGTGCACTAGCGAGATGCCAACATGCGAGAGGGAAAAATGTGCACATGTTGGACGTGTGCATTGTGATTTTGTCCTAAACCTATCTAAAATCTTAAAAAACACACAAAAAATGAGGTTTGAAGACTCACTTGGTCCACCTCGAGACCCTAGGCAACATCCTGTCGTAGCCAGTCCAGACTGGACTCCACATACGCTCATCTACGTGGCACTTTGCTGACTTTTCTCTCACAAAATTCAACAAAACTCATGCGATGAATAGTGAAAATGACCCTTCTAGGGGCCCACCCAGGAATATATAGGCCCCCTAGGGCCCATTTTTCTCAGACATTGCGGTCCCTCCGTTTTTCCTAATTTTTCCCCACCTAGCTGGGGGAAAACTCAGGAGGGGGAATATAGTCACCTCTTTACCATATTTTTCTTCCGAACCATCAATTTTTTTATCATTCTTCTCATCTTGGTAGCTTCCTCCAAATTTTTTTTGGACTGACTTAAAGTTTGAGTTTTGCAAAATCAAATTTTGTGCACGCTTTCACAACAAATGTTGTATGTTCGTTGAGTTCAACTATTGGAGGCATCTTCCATACCTGCTTGCTCGGAATTTGCGTCCTCTATAGTATCCTTTTTGGCATGAAAATCTGTAAAATTTTTAATTTTTTGTGTTTGTTTTCTTTTCTACTTTAGTGCGACTGATTTTTCCCAAAATTGAGCCACACTAAAGTGGGGGAAAAATTTGATGTCGCAAAATTGCTCCCTATGGGAAATTTCACATTTACACATTTAGCCTTGCATTTATTATGCCTAAGCACATTTATCATAAGAACCTCATGGGTCAAAATTTAGCGATTCTAACTCCACGAGGACCAATGATGAAGTGACAACCGTATGCCACCTCATTTCCCAAAAAATGATGTGCTGGACACTTGTATTTCGTGCGGATGTCCATGCGGCACGCTAGCGTCCACACAATTTTTTGAGTTTGAAATGCAGAATCTTGGAATCTTACTCGTGACATGTGTTCCTACAGTCAGAAATTCGAGTGTAATGGCTCCTCCCACCTTTTGCAACAACAAAACTCTTTCTTTGCTGTCATTTTGGGGGTTCCTTCTCATTTTGGGACTTGAATCTTTAAATATTGCTCCATTATCTAGCTCTCACTTCTTTGATCTTTCTTCTATAGTGAAGCATTGTTGAACTAAGGTCCCTCCAACAACCAAAGATCTCTTACAAGTATTCAACAATGCATTTATGCGTCTAAGATGGGGTTGAGGACTGTTGGTAACACTCTCTGATTCTTATCTAGTTGCGAATAAGTTACTTTGTTCACTTTGCTACTTTGTGGTACAGGTTCTCCTCCATGAGCGGGGATTTCTTTTACAACCCCTTATTTGTTCACTTTGTTTCCTTTTCCTATCTATCTAGCTGTCAGTGGAGGTGGGAACACCAAATCGGGGTTTGACTGCGGCAAGCCTCAAAACACCCCAACATTTTTCCTCGTTCACCTTGTGTGTAGGTTGATGAAGTGAAGCTTGGGAAAAGGTTTCAGGCCCGTAATCATATGTAAGTCTATCATTGGCTCTCCTTTGCATTTTATGGCATTTCCTGCTTTATGTTTATCTATTTTGTTGAACAAACCTCAGGTCTAAGTGCGTTAGTAAGGTTAAATTATTTATATTCAAGGTTTTGGCTCTCTATTTTTCTTAGATGTCAGCGCATCCCTTGGACTCTAGCGCACTGCGTTGGCATCCAGATACAACGTTGTAGTCCTTTGGCCAAGATCTATTCCTTCTGAAGTAGAGATCTCAATACCTTCCTCATTCAGATTTTGAAGTAGTCTTCTTGAATATTATCCTTAGTACGAAATTATTTGCAATTTTTTCATTCAGTGACACTTGAGGTAGTTAAGAGAAATTCACTCCCTAGGATTCTCTTGAGAATGAAGAGACTTGTGAGCAACGAACCCCCTTCTCTTACACTAAGCATTTTCTCAGATTTTGCACATGACTCCATAGAAATCTACATGGATGATTTCACAACCTATGGAGAAACATATGATGAAGCACTTAATAACCTAGAGAAAGTCTTAAAGAGGTGTCAAGAACACAATCTATGCCTAAGTCATGAGAAATTTTTCATGATGATGACCCAAGGGATTGTTCTAAGATATTTTGTATTAAGTGAAGGGATTCAAGTGGATCCAAATAAGATTGAGATAATCTCCACACTCCATGTGCCACAAAAATAGAGAGATGTCAGGAGTTTTTAGGACATGTTGGCTACTATAGAAGATTTATTCAGGAATTTAGAAAAATTGCAACACCTTTATTTGTTTTACTCACAAAGGATATAGAATTTGAGTGGACCACAAAATTCCAACACTCTTTTGAAGCACTCAAAACAACATTGACCAAAACACCTATCTTGAGAGGACCAAATTGGACTTTTCCTTTGCACATACACATAGATGATTCATACTTTCCTATAGGAGCAATACTTGGACAAAAGGAAGGTAATAAGGAGTATGCCATATACTACATTATCAAGAACTTACAAGGGACATAACTCAACTACACAGTCACATAAAAAGAGAAGTTGGAAGTTGTCTATGCAATTAACAAGTTTAGGCATTACCTTAAAGGGCATCTAGTCTTTATCCACACTGATCACACTGCAATAATGTGTTTAATGAATAAACCTATAGTTGGTGGAAGACTTGTTAAATGGTTGTTATTACTGTGAGAATTTGACATTACCATAGTGGAAAAGCCTCGAAAAGCAAATGTGGTGGCAGATTTTCTATCAAGGTTTCTAACTCAATTAGTGGAAGGTTTTGTTGATGATTCTTTTCTAGATGAGCATCTATTTTCTCTAACACTGTAGACACCTTGGTTTTCTGATATTGCAAATTACTTAGTAGCAAGACATATACCACTTCATTTCTCCCCTAGAGAAAAGAGGTAGTTGGTGCACAAAAGTTTCCCCTACTCTTGGGTAGTTGGTTATTTATTTTACACAGGTCCAAACAATATTATGAGGAGATGCATAAGAGAGTATGAGGTCTTTGATATCCTCAGAGCATGCCATGATGAACCCTATAGGGGACACTTTGCAACAAAGAGGACTACACTCAAGGTTCTCACCATTGGCTATTACTGGCCAAATCTTCATAAGGATGCAATGAAACATACATGGAGTTGTGACATATGTTAGAGAATGGGTAGGAACCAAAACAAATGAGATTCCTTTAAAACCTTAGTTGGCACTAACACCATTTGATAAATGGGGGCTAGACTGCATTGGCCCAATATCACCAACATCTAAAAACAAGGAGTATATCCTAGTTTGCATAGATTATCTAAAAAAGTGGGTTGAAGTCAAAGCATTGCAATTTTCTAGGGATGGAAATTTAGCCAAAGTCCTATATGAAGACATATTTACAAGGTATGGAGTGCGAAGAGAAATAGTGACAGATCAGGGTCCCAAGTTCACATCAGAGCTGATTACCAAATTGGTTCAGGAGTATGAGATAAGACATAGAAAACCAACACCCTACCACCCTCAAGCCAATGGGCAAGTGGAAGTAACAAATAGGGAGATTAAAAACATCCTAACCAAAACAGTGCAGATTCACATAAAAGATTGGGAAATTAGGTTACCTGAGGCAGTATGAGCCTATAGGACAACTTGGAAGACTACAATAGGATCTATGCCCTATGAGTTGGTGTATGGTAAAACAACAGTACTGCCCATTGAATTTGAATACAAGTCAATCAAGACATCAATTGAACTAGATATGGAATTGATATCAACACAAAAAGAAATACTAAACAATATAAATGTATTAGATGAGATAAGAATGGAGGCCATGCACCACACTAAGATTATTCTAAAACAAAGAGTCAAATGATATGATCAATATATCAAGGCAAAGGAGTTCAGTGTGGGAGATTGGGATTTGTTATATGACTCCAAATATAATGATTGCAAAGGGAAGCTTCAAACAAGGTGGTTAGGACCATATGAAATAGAGAAAGTTTTCCCAAATGGAGCAGTCAAGCTACAAACCATTGATGCAGTTAGATTTTCACTGCTGGTCAATGGTCACAGACTAAAAATTTATAAAAAGCCAGCACATAAAGATGATTTTCTCCTTTCATTAATATAATAGTATGGACCAAATAGTAAACCAAACAATGAAAAAACAATTGAACCAGGAAGTGATCCTAATGAAGGCATTATAATAGACAACAAAGATATAATAGAACACACTACAAGTTCTTCAGTTGAATCAGTAGATGAGCTAGACAATTCACCTACTAAGTTCAACCAGGTATAATTTTCTATCACTCATCACTTGCACACATTGCATAGGTGAAACAATCAACAATTATTTTCAAGTACACTCCATGATGCAATAGGGACCTGTAGCTTCATTAATAAAAGCTGACATAGTTCAGATAGGTTCCTATTGCTGAAGGTACCTGCAACACTTGCCAGCCAACAATTTCAATTTTTTTTGTCAACTTAATTGCATATCATCCATATACATTTCATTTTTATGTACATGTAATCGAAAACCTATCATTTAATTACATGCAACCTACCCCGCCACATCCCACATTGTATTTCTCAATTTCCATGCATTCAAGAGATCAATTCATATCCCATAAGTTGTACATTCTGTAACCTTTTCATTACCATGTGCCAAGTTTTCATTTCATAAATCACCTATTGCAATTAAGAAAATTTCAACTCATAATCACATTGCAAACACTCCTAATAAGCTTTACACGAGCTGAGTTTAGTTTACTTCACGTTGACAGGTATGCATACTATTTTTCCATAATGATCATAGGCTGTAATTTTTTTTGATATGTTACATTTAATTCTACATGCTTTGTATTCATTTTCATATTTCCAATACATGTCATAACACCCTCAGCCTAGTCAAGAATAATTAAGTGAGGTCACTTAAAGGCTTCAGTTTGGGGGGAAAGTACATTTTATAAGGTTTTCAATCAAAAATTTCACCACCAAAAACCTTTCTACCTTTCTACAACCTTTTGTCATCTATTTTCCCAATAATAAGCCATAATCCAGCTAATTCCCAACCAGTTCAAGCTATAACAGAAAAGTATATCAGTTGAATTTAAAGAATTCAAGTATAATAGATAGGAAGGATTGGTTTGGTTTAAGTTGTGAGCAGAAATTTGTAGAAATTTGAACAAAAACAAAATAGCTTGCCATCATGGGAGGAGATATAATTCACAAAAAACTATCTACATCAACAAATATTGGAAGATAGGTTGGTTTTTCCTATTTTCAAACAATTAGGATAGTTACATTATTTCTTGAGGTTGATAGAATATAGTTAGGATATGACACAACAGTTTGCAGAAACACTGCAAAATGATGAAGCCATTATTCAAGGGTTAAAGGTTGATGCTTTGAAAGCTACAATTGTAGAAGTGTCTGGTTTACCAAGAGATGGAGACAAATTCTCAATCAGGGAAAATGTTGTAGCTACTAGGGAGGAATTCAGAGAGCATGGAGAGAACCTTGACTCAACATCCCAAGGTACTAAAAGGTTATCATTACCATGGCTATGGGATTTTGTTGCTTCTTACATTACTAAATATCTTACATGTGATGGTAGAAAATCTCTTTTACACTCAACACATTTCAAGCTTTTGGGTCACCTTCGTCACAATAGGAGGGTTAATGTTCCTAAATTTTTTGTATGACCTATTGAAATAGATGAGTTCTGAATACAAAAGAAAGAGAAACAATACAACCTTGTCATATTATTACTTAGTTACCCTATTGGTAAAAAGAAGTTTAAGGGTTCAACATGCATAGGTTTCATTGGAAAGCTTTGTAATCTATAATCATATTAGCCACATTCTTGAAGAGCCAACTTTCCTAGAAAAATTAGAATCACCTGCTACATCAATGAGGGAAATTCCCTCTAATTCACCTACTGCTTCACCTACCCACAACAGAGGAGAACCAGAGGAGTAGAGTCTGCAAAATTCACCACCTACAGCCTCTAAGCAACCCACAACAAAGGATGTCCAAGAAACCACAAATTCTTCCAAAACACAAAGAACAAGAAAGAGGAAAGGTGGATCTTCCTCTGCACCTAAGCAAGTACAAAAGAAGAAACCCAGCCAACCAAGGCATTCACATTACCTAAAAAAGAAGGGTGTTATGAGGGGTAGTATCAAGAAGCAAGAGGAAGAAAATACGATGACAGTGGAAGATTCAAAACTGAAAGAAAATGTTTTCGAGGATGTTCATATGCCAGTTAAAATAAAATGGTATATTTCAACCACCTTTGAATCTGATTCAGAGGATATTTTTTTTGCCATTAAGACAAGGAAGAGAACCCCACAAAGACCTATCAGTGATGATTGTGATTACACTGTGGGTGAGGATGACCAACTTTGGAGAAGGATGAGAGTTTGTTTATAGAAGAAAAGAATGTAAAGAAAGAATTACATGAAGCATTGGATAAAATTAAATAGTTGGAGGAATTGGTAAGGACATATGAGCAAAGAGACAAAGAAAAAGACTTGAAAATTAAGGAGATGGAGGAGAAGCTTCACACATATGGGCATGGGTCTAAACTAGACTTACTTGCACAAATTACCATAGTGAAGGTGGGAAGTACATAAATTACAATTGAAACCAGAAGACCCCCTTTCACAAGGACTCCAACTCATCACACTACAATGTCTATAGGGTATAAGTTATGGGAAACAACTCAAGAGTTCTCCTAGCAAAAATAAAAATGGGAGAAGCAAAATTAAAAGATAATTTCAGACCATAACATGATATTGGAAAATAAGGAAGTTGAGTTGAAGAAAATGACTATTAAAATTGAGGAAATAGAAGATAAGGCTGCTCAAATCATCAAGTGCAGACTTCCTGCTAGATTCTATTCTTTGTTTTTAAAGGAGAAATTCCTAAGTTTTCAATTCAATCAACTAATCAGTAACTTGCCAATTGCCATGAGAAAAAAGTTTGACTTTTACATATTTTTTTTGATGCTACACCTGATGTGCAGGACCAGTTATGTGAATTTTATTTACATAATTATGTTGTGCCAAATAATACAAAATGGAACCCATTGATATTTGTGGGTGATTTACAAATCAGGGCACTAGCGTCCTACTTCAAAAATGAGACACTAAGGGGTGAAATTATGTAGGATTATGTTGAAAGGGAGAAATAAATTGCTCTCCAAGTCAAGAAGGAATCTAAGTACCCCAATGAGATGATAGAAGAATGGACGAAACTTCTGAAGTATAAGGGTGTGGATAGGAAGATTATGAATTTAAGGCTAAAATATTATGATAGTATGCAAATAATAACTCTAGGTCTTATCCATTATTCTTTTCATTTTGTACAAGAAAGATGTGATAGTTTAACCCTTGAATTTCAGAAAAGGAACCCCACTTTGTATACAACTTCATATCCATGCTTGAAAGGACCCACAAGTACATGGACATTGCAAAAGACAAGGCACTTGAATGGGTACCTCTTACCTTCTCTCCACCTATGCTTCTCTACCCAGTGCCACATTAGACAAGAGAAAGAATGAAGAGCCAGAGGAAGCTGAGGATGTAAGGTGGGCAAGACTTTCAAGCTATTAAGGTTTTTACTTGAAGCAACTAAAAGGAGTGGATGTGATCATAGACCTCAGGGTGATGACCTTGTAGTATAACCTCCAGTCTTCAAATTACTTTGCTTGAGGAAAAGCAAATGTTTAGTTGGGGGGATGACGAGGCCAACCATTAGTTAGTTTTGTATTTTTTTAGTACATGATTTTAGATATCTCCAAATATTTATTTCATGCATATTCCTAAACTTTACTATCTTTTATGGTCATCATACAAACTTAAACCTAGTTTTAAGTATATGGAAATATGATTATGGTATGATAGTTATTGCATAGTTAATATGTGAATATGTATAGAATGCAATGAATATCTATGTTTAAACTATGGTTATTAGTATTGTGTAGATGTTGTGTGAAATAAATTTTTGTAACCAAGGAGCTAGAGTAAGCAAAATAGAGCCCATAGTCCGTAGTCAAAGGAGTTTCAAATAGTAATGCAGGGGAAGTTTAAGAATAAGTAGAGCACAATAGTTGCAAAATTGGAGGTGTCTATTTGTCAAGAAGATTGTGAGACATCATGTCATTTAATAAGACTACTAAAGGAGAAGAGATCTACCACAATTGGGAATCCAAGGAGAGTGTTTTTATAGTCCACGTTTTATTTTTACCGTTGTAGCAAAGTTATAGTATTATTCAAATTCTTCTACCTATTGGTGTAGGTTTTTATTTTCCTAGTGGGTTAATTTATTTTCCCTTAGTTCTAGGTTTTTCCTGCACTTAATTAAGCTTGCTTAGGATAATAAAGTGAGTTTATTACTAGAAGATAAGTGTGTGGTGTCCCCTTCCTTAAAGGGTGGAACCAATTTCCACTTTTGGTGGCATCCTCCACTTTTGGTGGTCCATCTCCACTTTTGTGGTTGATTTCTATTGGTAGGATTTACCACCTACCTCCTCTCGTAAATTCTAAATAAACTCACTATCTAGCTTGTATTTGCATCCATTATTGCATACTCTTGCATCCATTCATGCATCTTTTTATTGTATCTTTTTAGATTGGAAGCTCTTAATGCAATATTGTCACATCGAAATTGTATAATCTCTCAAAGTCTCGGTTTGCATTCTTATGTTTTTCCAGTTTATGTAACTTTGATTTTCTTTTAAAAAGTTCCTTGGGTTATTCAATCTATTTTAGATTTCTAACATGGTATTAGAGCTTTTGTTTTGAGAAATCTAAGCTCTTAGATTCTTGATTGAGAGATTGAGTTTCTTGTAAAAAATCTTGTGAATTCCTATATGCTCTTCTCTTGTGTTCTTGAACGATTTGAAGAATCAGAAAGGATTTGCAAAGATTTAATTACCTCTTTATTTTGCATGTGTTTTGTGAGATTCGGGTGATTGTAGCATTTTTGGTTATACTGAGAACATTTTTGACTATTCCAACGCGTCCAAAAAGCTCGAGAAAGTCAAATTTGGATTTTGTATCATCCAAATTAGAGATCATTTGACATAGTTGCAGGTGGGAGTTTGAAGAAATCTGTTTTTCATTGGAGCCGTTTTGTTTTTTTCTTAAGAAATCTAGCTTCCACTCATTTGTGAGAAAAACAATTTCTAGGTTTTGTAGCAGGGTCAAAATCTCAACTGGGTATCTTTTAGATTTTGCATATTTTGCACATATCTGAAGAAAATTGCTGTACAAAATGCACCACCCTTCATTTTTCTCCTGGCTGAAGGTTAATTTTTATTTTTTTATTTTTTCATCTTTTGCTTGCTAGATCAAAAAATGATTTCTGGGTTTTATTCTTAGCATCAAAATATTTCTAGGTTTCTGTTACTATCTACAAACAGTGAGTAGATTTTTCAGAAATCAAATTAGAAGTAAACTTGTTTTTGCTAGAAAACCTGTTTCTTGCAGGCTAAATTTAGCCAACTTTTCAAAAATTCATAACTTTTGCTTCAGGTGTTGGATTTCAACAAATAAGATATCATTGGAATGCTGGAGATGAGCACTTTCCATCCACAAAGGTATTGAGAATATTTTTTTTTCCATTTTGTACCAGATATTTCAGGTTGAAGTTGTCTTGTGCTAATTTCTTCAGCAGGCCATAACTTTCACCCTGGTGCTCTAATTTTTGGAAACAAATAGGCATTGGAAAGGTCTTGAAGAGAAATACACAACCATAAGGCTATTTTTTCCATATTTTGTCTCAAGTTCATTTTATATAAAAAATTGTAATTTGGTTATTTTGAGCCTATTAAACATTGTATCTTAAAAAAGGCTTTGTAAACACACTAAATTATAAAGTGCCAACCTTATAATATTTGGGGGGGTGATCTTTAACACTAGTGAAAAGGGTGGGAGTGTATTGGTGTTCTTCTTTGGTGTTCCTTTGTAATCATTTGAGGATCGTATCATGGGTTTTTCTCCTCATCGTTCTATGATAATCCTGGATAAGGCTAATTATGAGTCTTGGAAAAAAGGCATTCTAACCCATCTCAAATGGCTAAAAATTTTTCCTTACCTTTATGGACTCATGCCTGAACCAGACACCCATGATAAGAAGAATGTATGGGGTAATAGAATTTTGATCATGTAATAGGAATAATTGGTTTTCATGTTGATTATGAAACTCTGTTGTCTATAGTGGGCATTGAATATCCCCACACAATTTGGACCAAGATTTGGGAGATGTTTGGAGACCCTCATGTTTCTCCATTCTTAGATGATCCTGTTGCAGATTAACTCATTCCACTTGATGATGTAGATAATATACCCTATGATGATGATACTTTAGAGGAGCTTAAGTATTATGTACATCTTGAACGTTCAGATGACACAAAGACTTCTCTTGCTTTTCATCCTCATGTTGAGATTACATCAACATCACCTATTACAAATTTAGATTCCAGAGATGCTTCGTTGAGAGCCTCCAGTGATACATTGCAACAAGATCATTTGTGTCTTTTAGATTCAGTTCATTGGGACCAATTTCTACTAGAAATCCCTTGTTTGTTCATAGAGTCCCTCATCTTAGATCTAGATGACACTATCAAGGAAATACATCTTCTCTTTGAAGACCACTCTTTTTTCCTTCCATATACTATTGCTACTTCAAAGTTTAGAGTTGCTTCTTTGAAAGCTTCCAATGAATTCTTGCAGCAAAATATCTATAGTCTTCCTAATTCAACTTGGGATGATCTCTTGACAGGTATTTCAGAATTGTTTATGAAGACACATATTGCAGATTTGGGAGACACTATTGATTGTATTCATCTTCTCTTTGATGAATATGATTCTTCTTTAGTTATTGTGAGGTGACACTTTGACCCTCTCATTCATGGTCATTCCTTATAGTTTGACATGAGTGTGGATACTTTGGATCATCATTTGGAGAAGACATCTTCATAGGAGATACTTGAGTCTTTGACTTGCGTTCTACATTAGTCTCTAGGAGATTTTGATTTGTCATCTTTAGTAGTGTGGCCTAGAATTCCTGATTTGATTGTGGTAGATTTCAGCATCGACATGGGGATACTTGAGCCAACTTCAGAGACTTCATATATCTTGCACTTTCTTCCTACATATTCCTTTCAATACTTGGGAGATAACGTGCATATACATTTGGTTATGTTTCTTCCTAAGGGGAGGAACGTTGTTTGACGATCGTGGACCATCATCTCCATCCAGTTTCAAGTACTTACCATTGGACCTCTTCAGGGGGGCTACTTAGTCCTTCTTTTCTTCTCTCTCTATTTGTAGTCGAGCTTCTTCCTTGGGGGGGAATTTGATATGTACATGGGTACCTAACATGACCTCATTTTTTGAGACCCATCATATTTTACATCCTTCTAAGTCGTGCTTAAGGGGGGTGTTGGTGTATTTTTTAAATTTTCCTAGTGGGTTAATTTATTTTCCCTTAGTTCTAGGTTATTCTTACACTTAATTAAGCTTTCTTAGGATAATAAAGTGAGTTTATTACTAGGAGATAAGTGTGTGGTGTCCCCTTCCTTAAAGGGTGGAACCACTTTCCACTTTTGGTGGCATCCTCCACTTTTGGTGGTCCATCTCCCCTTTTTGTGGTTGCTTCCTAGTGGTTGGATTTTCTACCTACCTCCTCTCCTAAGTTTTATATAAACTCACTATCTAGATTTTATTTGCATCCATTCTTGCATACTCTTGCATCCATTCATGCATCTTTGCATTGTATCTTTTTTTCTTGGAAGCTCTTAATGCAATATTGTCACATCAACATTGTGTAATATCTCAGAGTCCTGTTTTGCATTCTTATGTTTTTCCAGTTTATGTAACTTTGATTTTCTTTTAAAAAGTTCCTTGGGTTATTCAACCTATTTCAGATTTCTAACACTACCCTTTTAGTTGTGTTTTTAGTTACTCAAATTTATCACACTCTATTTCTTAGGGAGTGGTGATTTGCATTTAGATTTTCATTTTGAGTCCTTGATTCAATAAAACTCCCTTGAACCTATATATGGTTCAATGGTCGAGGTGAATAGTTAGTTGGTTCAACAAATGTAGAAAATCTAACAGATAAATATGTTTATTTGGTTTTCTATTTACATTGACATTATTTGTTCCAATCATGTTCTTATAAATAAGAAATCCCAGAATATTCTTATTAGAATGTGATATCTTAAGTTATGCAATAAAGAGGTTTTTAGTTACTATTATGTTGAATTAAATTGAGGAGCTACATTTGAGTTTATCCCATGGAGATAGTCACTTGAGAAAGGGCCACTCAAGGTACAACTGTTCCTCACTTAATTTCTATACATTGATTTCTTTTGTTATAGTAGTTACTTTCATGATTGTATTTGTCTTAATCAGATTCTTCATTTTGTAAATGTGAATGAAATCATGAATAATATATTGTCCTATATTCATGTTTTATTTGTTTCCATGCATTATCCTCTGGAGTGATAAGTTAATCAAGTTAGTAGTATTTACATAATTCATTTCTTGACAGTGAACTAGTCACAGTCTTTAGCCGTAGGCACCCATACCAATAGTTCTAACATTACTTATTTTCATTGTTATGTAATTTAAGTTTTCCAACATGTGTAAGCACCTATACTAAGATGATATAGGAAGTATAGAGTCTTTGAATGCACATAATCACAAGCTTACGTTAGCCCTGGTTGATACTTAAATGAAGGACTTTGAAGGGTTTAGTGGACTGTTCAATTAAGACCCCCTCTAAATTGTGTGTTTGACACCAAGTTTACTGAACATTAGTGGGAATCTACAAATGGGATGGTTTGGATGGATAAGTTGATGGATTTGGGTTTGGATACAAAGGATGGTTGAGTTAGTGGAAAATGGTTGGATTCTAAATCCTAGCAAGAGGTAAGGACAAGCAATCAAAGACTTTTTTGGTTTTTGGTGTTGCAAGTTTGTTGTAGGTGTTGTCATTGATGTCAACAAAATGGAGATTATTCTAGGTGTTTTCTTACTAAAATGTCAATGAAGTGGTTGTGTATGGAAGGTTGCATGTGATGCAATCAGTGTGTTGATCAGAAGTGTTGTACATGATGATGAATTTCATGAGCATGCTATACACAGTTGTACCTTTCTTCTATTGCTCATGTATACGTGAATGTTGTTATGAAGAATTTGTGGTTTCTTCATGTTGATATGGTGTTGTGGATATTGTATTCTTTGTCTGTTGATATAAACCATTACATATGATATAAAAGAATCTATGAAAGGTTTTCATGTAGTTAGTGGCTTAGGAAGTTGCATTAAAAATCTCTAGAGAATGCTTCACATTCCTCTGCATTTGAAGATATAGCCTCGTGTTTTGGAAGATAGATAGAGAAAAGTGTGAAGCATGTATGTTCTTGTTTTCAAAGAATGAAAGTTACTGCGAAAGTTTCTAGAGCTAGCAGAGTAAAGACTGTGTTGTTGTAGTCAAGAAGGTTCAGAGAAACACTACACATTTCTTCATAGTTCATGTTGTGGCCTTGCGGTTTCGAGAATGAGTTCAAATTATCTATCTATTTTCTCATTTCAAGTTTCAGGTGTTGAGGTGTACTGCAAGTCGCGTTTTCAATGTTCCATCTCAAGACTTTATTTTTTGGGTTTGAAAGAGATCCTAGGCTTTTTGTCTATTTTCTTGCGCCAACATAAAGTAGTATGAAGTTGTGAAGTGTAACACACCCAATGTTTTCTCTATATTTTTCACCTAATCTTTAACTTATGAAGTGAATATTTCAAAGTTTCCAAAAATAAGGAAATGGAAACTCTTTTTCAATAACATAATTGCATGTTGCATAAATAATTTTTGTGTAACATTCCATAAATGAATTAATATAACATAATTTTTAAGTAAATGAAACTCATCTTTTTAAATACAGATTGCAATAGATCTCATGATCATATAAACATTTCATAATTTACAAAGAGTACAAGGTCAAGCTATCCTTATCTAGATTATACTTCTTCTATTTCACAAGCCTTGGTGTGTCGTCTACAAGAGGGAGAGCATCACCCAAGCACTTTACCTCCAACCATAGACCGACGATCCCCCACACACCTTCCAACTAGAAGTGGCCCTACCCTTCAACTAAGAGTTTAGTATTGGAAGCCCTAGTCTTTCCATTTGAGTATCTAGTGTTGTGTCCTACATAACATGCACGATCATACAACTATAGATACCTTCTAACTATGCATGATTCTATTGAAAATCTATGCAAACCTGGAGCACAAGGAACCGACAAAGTATAAGCAACAACTATTACACTTACTTTCGCCAAAGTTTTGATATAGATAATCAATCCACTTTCTCAAGAAGTGGTGTCATTAGTTCACCCACCTCTAACTCAACTTGGAAATCCTACTGACCTATGGTTAACTCTTCTTTTAGTTTGACCCAAAGGTTAACTAACTTAAACATAAACTCTTTCAAAAGTGATGACTCACTACTGTCTATTATTCAACTAAATAGGTTTAACACATCTGACTTGAATACCTTGCTACATACTTCTAACAATCTAGGTCTAGGAAACTGCCTCTTATTTCAGTTCTTTCTTACTAAGTCGGTAAACAACTTGACTGGTTATATTCTTTTAACTAGAATACCCAAGTTACAATCTTGTAACATTTAGGGTCTAGGCAACTACATCTTATTCGAGTCCTTAGCTTTAACCATGGGAGTACTACTCTCCTATTTTATACACAATTAGTTAATATTGATGACACAATGTCATCGACTAGACACACCTAGTCCCAATCTAAAGTACTGACTATAACGCCCCGCCACGTAACCCTAGAGGACACACACTAACAACTAAAAATAGAACAATTTTTTTTTCAAAAGAGCAACATTCATTTGTATGCAAGGGAAATAAATTTGTAGTTTTCTAAACTAAGTCCTCTAGGGTCCGCGACAATGCTACTTAATACCCATCTACTATCTAGCAAGAAAATTAAAACATTACATTTAACGAGTTTTAACATCAATATGAAAATTGCATCTAATCATTCCATTTATTTGAACCATCAATGAAGTACAACCATAACAAGTATTCATGAAGTTACATTGAATCAAGTCATTTAATTTCAAATACAATGCCAACTATTTCGGGTCCATTACATAATAGTGTTCCTCTTCAAATACATCATTACAAATAGTACAATTGATTAACCATATGCCTCATATACAAGGGAGGAATGTACATCAAGATGATACATCATACATCAAATAAGATACAATAAGAGTACAAATGTAGCAATCCACATGAGTTGGTACGTAAGCAAAGTCTTCATTCTGAAGGTAGACACCATAGTCATGATCAAGGAGGGGAACCCAATGGAGTAAAAAGCACTATCCACCCAACCACGTGGAACCCAAAGGCCCACCCCCCCATGCTAGGAGATAGAAAAGGGTCCCACCATCACAAACTGACATAAGACAAAGGACAACACAAGGCTAACAAGACATGACTACACAAGTAAGTGCAACATTAACAACAATACATCAATTCCAGAGGCACATAACATTCAAAGAAAATCATGAAACAAGGAAACACAAGAATGCCATAGGGGAAGTTTCATCACATAGTTTGCATGGGTTACCTAGGTAGATCTTCCTAGGCCCCGACTCCCATCCAAGGTTACCCTGGTAGCCTCTACCGATCTTCGGCCCCTCATGCAACCCTATGCGGAATCAACATACCTCTCGTGAGGATGAAGCATTTGATCTTGCCATTCCAAGCCTTCTCGACTCATCTCAAGTCTGTATGAGAACTTGAGCCATGAGCGAGGCATCAACTTATCTTGTTTAATGTTATTACTACCCAACCCCCCTAGTTAATCTTTAGATTATCACTTGTTTACAAAACTCTCACATGGGTTACCTAGGCACCACTTTGTGCACCGGCCCCCATTGAGAGCCACTCCCCTAAAAACTACACGAAGACCTCAATAACATCCAAGATCAAGCCATATGCACAACACAAAGAAAATAACTCATAATCAATACCATAAGGGAGGCATAGCCCATCTCGCTCACAAAATAGCAACCATAATATTGCAATTAAAGTCCATGGCTAAGGTCCCTTATAATTATTTTTCCAAACAAGATCAACCATTTTCAAGAATAAATCATCCTCAAAATCCATTAAACCGACAACTCAAAAGAACCATCGTAAAATATTCAAACAAGGTACCTATTCTCAAGGCCTCTGGAAGACTCCTAACAATCATTCCACCCAAAGTACAAGCCATTTGAGCAAAGTCCACAATCATATATTCACTAGGAGCTCATTACAATAATAGAAAGTGAAGTTTCAAGTGAGAGAGACAAGGAAATCATTCTAGTATATTGAAATTTAACAATCAAACCAAGAGTAACCTTTTATAAAATACACCTATCTCAATCTTTTAAAATCAATTATTCTCCTATTACCTTCATCTTACCACTATGATTAATTAATCAAAGAATAGAGATAATTTTTGTAAATGCTCCCAAATCCACACAAATATATACATTTTCAGGTATTTTTTAAAAAAGGAACCATATTATGGAGGACATAGTTAATAGAAATTATTATTCAAGCATATTATATATCAATAGCTATTTGTACTAGTTTATAAATAACTAAGTAATTATATATATATATAGATATATTTATATGAATACATTTTAAATATGCGTTTTTGTTTTCAACACCATCGAATATGAAAGGATGTGTTTTAGGAAGGCATATTGCAAATTATAAATTTATATGCCGGACTTGGCAACGTCCCCAATAAAATCAAAGATCATAGAAATTAACATATGGAGAATATTATTTAAAAGCAACTTATACGGTTTACATCCATCACATCGATTAAGCAAGGATGAGTTTAAGGAACTTAATGCAACCTACAAAACATATATATATTCAAGACTGAAGCATCCTCAAAGCAAGCTAAATCTATAGTTGTGTAAATTTGATTCTAAATCAATCCTCATTTTAAACCTTAGATTCCAAATCAAACACCATTGTTTAAGGCATCTAATACATTCTAGATAACTAGATAAAAACCACAAAAATCAAATCGAAACAAGAGCTTGATAGAAATGAGGGCGGCAACCTTGCTTTGAAAGATGATTTATGAATTTTCCATGAGCACCAAAAATGCAAGGGGTATTTTGATTTCATACGGATGCTAAATGGTAATCTTCAGTCAACAAAGAAGGTGCAAGTAAATCGATGTAGAGAGGAAATGATGATACCAAGATAATAAATTGAGACAATCTACAGCCAATTGTGTTACATCGAATGCATTTAGGCATGCACAAAATCCTCTTAACAAATATCTTCGAGTTTAAGAATGAGCAAAGAGAGAGAAGACCCATCGATGACTCAGTCCCAACAAAGACTCTACCCTTTCAATATTAAGATTTTAATGTTAACCATTTAAAAAAATAAAAATAGAACAACGCGGGTAGGTCCAAGTACAAGATGCAGATAATAAAAGGGAACTCAAGATATGCGACATGAAATGGCCAGAACTACATGGAGGTGAGCAATAAGGAAGAACGATGGTGATAAGATCATAAAGGCTCTACAAACAAATTAGTTCCAATGCATAATCTACCATTTTGTTTGAAAACAAATTAGATACTATTTTATATAGTGTTCCCTAGACTAGAACAGGGCACAAGCAAAAGGGTAGTGATGGCATTAGAGAAGAAAATTTCCCTTAGAACCAAGGATTTAAAGCACATCAACTGTATGGTGCGAATGATTAAATCCCGCAATGTTCAACAAAAAAGAGTGTCTGAATAGGCAAGAGCTATGCTGGTGACTCAGGAGAAATTTTATTTGCAAGGATAAGAATGTTTTCTAAAACAAAACCTCTTTAAATTTGATTATGGAGAAGACTAATTACTCAATATTTGAATGGGTCATGCGAATAAAATGAGTGGGTTACTATAGTTTTACAGGGCATCCCAAAAGAGATTTTCCATCCAGTTATGTAATGGAGGGGCAACTTTAAATATTACAAATACAAAGACTGTAAAATATGAATATTCAGTTTGACAATGAATCGAACCCTTCAGGATGCAAGAAGATTGGAGGAAAAACAAAAAATGGAGTAAACCAAAATTCTAGCAGAGTGGGTAGCTTAAGAGAAAAGTAATTTTTTTAATTTTTTTTATAGAGCATACACAGGAAACAAGTATAAAGATTAAATGTCACAGATCCAGACAACCCATACTAACAAAATATTTGTTTTAGAAAGAGGAAAAAATTTCAAAAATAAGGAACCTGGTTTAAATGTCAGTTGGAGCAGTTGAAAATTGTTACCAAGAACCAGCCCTTGGTATGCAACTCCTCTGCTTCAGAATTCCAACAAAATTTTAGAAAATACAGGTTCAAATTCTTCTACCACAAATTTTCAAAAAATTCCCCTTTTCAAAATCTCCCTCAACAAAATTCCCAAATTTCTATTCAAAATTTTCCCCAAAAGATAGATTCCAGCTCCCAACCCAAAACTTTCATGGGCAACCCCAAAAAAATAAAACTCCCCCATTTCAAAATCATGAAAAAGCAATTATTTCAAAACTCCCAAAATTGAATAAGATTCCTACCTTTTCTCAATTTAGCCATTCAATTAAAATTCCCTTGAACCCACTTGTGTTGCATGGTCAATAGGCTATAAAAGCAGTCCCAAATAAGAATTCTCTATTTAATGCTCCAACAGACCCCCACTTTGAATTATTTATTCATCTTGTTTAATTTTATAATTTTAAATCATCACTTGCATATGTACACACTTAATTAGCTATTTATTATATTTAGTTTATTAATTTATTTTCTTATATAATTTTGCTTGCATATTTCAATAAATTCAATATATATATATATATATATATATTTATTTATGTAAATATTTCATTTTAAATCATAAAGTTTAATTTATTAAAATCAAATAAAGAACTTAATGAATTTTATTTCATCAAAGCATAAACTTTAATAAAGCTTTTATTTTAAATATCTCAAAACCCCTTTGTTATCAAATGTCATTATTTAAGAAATAAACAAATAGGGGCACACACCAAACTCATTACTCGATATCAAATTGTCAAGCAAAACTAGACTGCGAGCAACACGAACAGTAAACGACACGACATTGACAAACTACCACATACTGACCTCACAAGCGGGTTGTGACATTCAACTACTCATCCTCGATGAGGATGATGGCTCAGTGTGAGGGACCTAGTGCTATCTCCAAAAACAACTATCTCCATTGGGTGTAAGGCACGCTCAGACCTGGAAATTCAGGTGGAGTTGATGCTTGGTACCTGCAACCTGCAGAAAATCACACGATCGAACAAGTGCATTGAGAAAACATTCAACACATCGTGAAGGGAAAATTGCAGAGTCGCAGGGCACTTGCAAGTGAGTGATGCGACACTGTCCCCTTCACCAAAACATCAACACACTATATATACCGATATCAAATCATGATAAAACATACAACCACATCACATGATATTCATATCCATGATAACTCACATAATCAATTAAGCTAATCTACTAAACATGATATAAGCATAAACATCAGTAGTAAATGTGTCATCAAACAGTATCATAGCATCAAAAACATCATAATATCGACATATCACCTAACAATATCATAATGTCCAAGTACCATAATCATAAATAGAATGTCTGAATATGATCAAACAAAACCATAATGTCAAAGTAATATAACTAAGTCTCAGTCAAAACAAAAAGGCAACCTAAGGGGCATTACATCCTCCCCCATAGGATCAGGCTTACTCCTGGAAGCCTTCAAACAGATATGGATATAACTCTCTCATCCTAGAAGCTTCCTCCCATGTAGTAGATGTATTGTCATTCAGATCCCACTAGACCCTAACCTACTCAATGTCTCAACCCCTAAGTGTGAGTCTCCGGTGCTCTATGATGCCCACAGGCTCCAAAGCCAGCTGCCCGTCCTCTACCTGTAATGCATTCCAATCAAGGACATGAGAAATATCTGGATAATAAGGTCTAAGAACTGAAACATGAAACACATCATGAATGCATGAGAGACTGGGCAGCAAAGCAAGACGGTATGCTACAGGACCAATCCTCTCCAAAACCTCGAAATTCCCAACAAAGCGTGGTGCGAGCTTAGAGCCTTTTCCATAACGGATCAGACTCTTTCACAGATGCACCCCCAGGAACACTCAGTCACCAACTGAGAACTGACGGTCCACCCTATGAGCATCGACATACCTTTTTTATCTATCCTGGGCTGCTACCGAATGCTCCCTAATGCAAAATTCCTACTGCTCCATCTCCTGAAGCATCGTTGGACCAAGAATGACCCTGTCCTCCAAATGATCCCAACTCAGTGGGGTCTGACAAGGAGAACCATACAACATCTTAAAAGGAGGCATTCCAATAGAGCTATGATAACTGTTATTGTAAGAAAACTCCACCAGATACAGGTAGTCCTCCCAATGTGATTGTTGATCCATGATGTACATTCGAAGCATATCCTCGAGGACCTGATTGACCCTCTCGGTTTTCCCATCAGTCTCTGGATGAGAAGTTGAACTGAAGTTCAACTGAGTCCCCAATGCATGCTGTAGGGATGTCCAAAGAGCTGAGGTAAATACTGGATCCCTATCTGAGATAATTTGATGTGGAATACCATGTAATATGACAATGTCCTCCATGAAAACTTTAGTCACTGACGAAGCATTGTATGAAGAACGAACAGGAGAGAAGTATGCCACCTTCGTCAACCTATCCACAGTGACCATAATGGCATCATACCAACGGGAAGAAACGGGAAAACCAACAATAAAATCCAATGAGATGATGTCCCCTTTCCACTCTGGAACCAGATGAGGCTGCAAAAGTCCTACAGGATGCTGGTGTTCTGCCTTCACTCTCTGACACTCTAGACATCTCAACACAAAATCAACAATATCTCTCCTCATTCTGGCCCAGAAGTACAGCTGTTGAAGGTCTTTGTGCATCTTTTTGACACTAGGATGAGTTGAATAAGGTGTCTGATGTGCCTCTGACATGATCAAGGTGCGAAGATCTTCTGAGGAAGGAACATAAATATGACCCATGTGCCTCAAAAGACCATCAGACTCAAGGGTATAACCTAGAAATCGGCCCTCTAAAGCTCTGTTTGACTCCACCTCAGTCCTCACCTCCTAATACCAACTATCTAAAGGAAGTGCAAAAAGGATCTAACTCCTCAAGTCTACACCAAGAGTTATTGCCAAAAGCTCATGTTTCTGGCGACTAAGTGCATCCACAACCACATTCTCCTTTTCTTGAATAAATTTCACCTCAAAATCATATTCACATAGGAATTACATCCAATGTCTTTGTATCGCATTTAGATTAGGCTGTGTGAAAATATATTGCAAACTACGGCGATCACTGTGTAGCTCAAACCGATGCCCCAAAGGAAAGTGCCTCCATCTCGTCAATGCATGAACCACATCGGCTAACTCAAGATCATGTGTAAGGTACTTGAGTTTGTGATCCTTGAGTTTACAAGATTCATAAGCAATCACATGACCATTCTGCATCAAAACAAATCCTATACCCTCCAAGGAAGCATATATGCAAACCACAAAATCCCTAGTAGGATCAGGAACTGCTAAGATAGGTGCAATGGTCAATCTCTCCTTAAGAGTCTGAAAAGATTCCTCACACTGCACTAACCAAATAAAATTCTTCCCTTTCCTTTGAAGAGAAGTGATGGGGTGGGCTATCCTCGAGAACCCCTTAACAAATTGTCGATAGTAACTTGCTAATCCCATGAAACTGTGAACCTCTGCAACATTAGTGGGTGCAGACCAATCAATGATAGCTTGGATCTTTGAAGGATCCACAACAATGCCCTCAATAGAGATAACATGAACAAAATATCTCACCTCCGTTTGGAAGAACTCACATTTTGCCAAATTATCATACAATTGGTTCTCCCTCAAACACTGTAACACTTGCCTCAAATGTTCCTCGTGCTCCTCCATGTTCCTCGAATATATCAATATATCATCTATAAATACCAAGAGAAACTTGTCGAGATAGGTGCAAAACACACCATTCATTAAACTCATGAACACAGATGGCGCATTCGTCAGCTTGAACGACACAACTGTGAACTCGTAGTGTCTGTAACAAGTATGAAATGCGATCTTATGAATATCTGCTTCGAAGATGCACAACTAATGATAACCTGACATAAGATCAATCTTTGAAAATACCCTAGCACCCTTGATATGATCAAATAGATCATCGATCCTCAATAATGGATACCTATTTCTCACTGTCACCTTGTTCAACTGCTGGTAATCAATACATAATCGACAGGACTTGTCCTACTTCTTCACAAAAATAACTGGTGCTCCCCAAGGAGAGACACTAGGTCGAATAAACCCCTTCACTAACAATTCCTCAAGCTACAACTGAAGCTCCTTAAGCTCTTGTGTGGTCATCCGGTATGGAGTTCGTGAAATGGGCTTAGCTCTAGGAACAAGATCTATCTTAAAGTTGATTTCACACTTAGGTGGCATGCCTGGAATCTTGCTAGGAAATACATCTGCATATTGCTTAAGGATGGGATGACTATCAAGTGATACCTCTACTTGAATCTCTCTGAACTCCAAGTCATTAACTGTTACTGCAAACAGTTGACAACCCTAACACATACACCTCCTCAACTACATAGTTGAGATCATCCTCAAAGAAATAGGCCTCTGAACTCTAACTACCTCGACCTCACTGCCAGAATACTCTATACACCGAACTGACTTCTGACGACAGTCTATAACTGCCCTGTGACCCTCTAACCAATCCATGCCCAATACAATATCATAAGACCCAAGGGGAATAATACGAAGGTCTACTATGGTGCAAAGGGGCCCAATCTTCAAACTACAACCACAAACAAGAGACTCAACTGCAACCTTAGCACTGAAAGAAAACTCAACCTGCCACCTATCGTCTTGCTTCGTTGCCACCAATCCACATTGCACTACTACAAAAGGAGACAAAGGAGTCTGAAGCACTTGAATCAAAGAGTATAGAGATTATATTACCCTGTAACTCACCTGATGTCTCAACCATTGTACCCTGGTGCTTAGCCTAGCCATTGTCAACTGCAACAAAAACTCTGTGTGATCTACTTGCATCCCCTACTATAGGCTCTAAAGCCGCTGGTCTCTGAGTAAATCTAGATGTGCCCTTCTTAGGACATTGTCTCGTAATATGACCCTGCTGACCACAAGAGAAGCACCCAGTACCTTTGCTGAAACCTCTACCACCTGGAGGTGCACTAGACTACTAAACATTTCCCTTATTAACTATAGAATACGAATTCTGGGCTAGTTGATCAGAGTGGTAATGCTTGTTTCACCTCCAATTCCTATCTTTTTCGGGCTTATACTTATCACCATGACGAAACTAAGAGTTCTTTCATTTGGACCAAGAATGTTGTTGTTGATGCTGCTGATGTTGTTGATCACTCTGAGTGGGTGCATGGTGGCTCCTAGAAGGTCCTGCTCCTTGAGCTTGACCACCTCAAGAACTGTAACCTGTTGGAGGTGCACTACCAATCTGTACACCTGTTTGACTGCCAAGAGACATCGCTAAATTCTCCTCAACTATCTGCACCTTCTCCACAACTATCTCCATAGTCCTCGACTCAAACACCCGAACACCTCCACTAATATGGGCATTCAAGCCCCTGATAAAGTGTTGTACTAACATACCCTCATCATCTCCTATACCAGCGTACTGCTTAAGTTCATAAAATCTTCGTTCATACTGTTCAACTGTCATAGCCATCTATTGCAGCTCATGGAACTCATCCGCAGGACGTTGCCACCAATGATTGGACAAGAATCGAGCTCTGAATCTCTCTAGAAATATCTCCCATGATACTGAATCTATCTCCAAATGGAGCTTTTGCTCCTCCAAATGCCACCATGTGGAAGAAAAACCTCAAAGATGCATGATAGCGCACCTAGCCTTGGTGCTACTACCATATGGATGCATAGCTTAACACCTGTTCAGATCTATTAACTAGGTCTCTACCTCTAAACCACTACAAGACCCATCAAATATAGGAGGATGTGCTCAAAGAAGGTCCCTCATATGACCAACTAGAATGGAATCTTGCTCACCTAAAATCTCTCTCCTCCTAGGAGACCTCTCCCTCTCTCTATTCACCAACTGTTCACCTTCATGCCTCATACCAAGACAAGCAAGAACCTCCTTTGATAAGTGACGCAATTGTGTGCCCTCCAATCCTAGCTAACCTAGATTCTAATCTCCACCTCCTTGATTGTTTTGTGAACCATGATGTTCCTCACTGTCAGACTTGTGGGAACTCTACGGAGGGGAGTCCTGACGGTTGGCCGCATAGCCACCACCACAGACTCTACCACGCCCTCGACCTCAACCCTGGCCTCTAGGAATTATCCTACACAGACACCACCAAGGACAAGTTCAGGTATTAGACAAGGTCAAAAAGGAAAAGCATAAACTTCAAAACCTATGTAGCTAAGACAACTTAATGAACTCTTTCATATACCCAGAGCACCCAGTGTCTAACCCTGGCTTTGATACCATGTGTAATGCCCCACCACATAACCCTAGAGGACACACACTAACAACTAAAAATGGAACAATTTTTTTTTTTGAAACAACAACATTCATTTATATGCAAGGGAAATAAATTTCTAGTTTTCTAAACTAAGACATCTAGGGTCCTCAACAACGCTACTTAATACCCATCTACTATCTAGCAAGAAAATTAAAACATTACATTTAACGAGTTCTAACATCAATATGAAAATTACATCTAAGCATTCCATTTATTTGAACCATCAATGAAGTACAACCATAAAATGTATTCATGAAGTTACATTGAATCAAGTCATTTAATTTCAAATACAATGCCAACTATTTTGGGTCCATTACATAATAGTGTTCCTCTGCAAATACATCATTACAAATAGTACAACTGATTAACCATATGCCTCATATACAAGGGAGGAATGTACGTCAAGATGATACATGATACATCAAATAAGATACAATAAGAGTACAAATGTAGCAATCCACATGAGTTGGTACGTAAGAAAAGTCTTCATTCCAAAGGTAGACACCACAGTCACGATCAAGGAGGGGAACCCAATGGAGTAAAAAGCACTATTCACCCAACCACATGGAACCCAAAGGCCCACCCCTCGTGCTAGAAGATAGCAAAGGGTCCCACCATCACAAATTAACATAAGGAAAAGGACAACACAAGGCTAACAAGACATGACTATACAAGTAAGTGCAATATTAACAACAATACATCACTTCCAGAGGCACATAACATTCAAAGAAAATCATGAAACAAGGAAACACAAGAATTTCGTAGGGGAAGTGTCATCACATAGTTTGCATGGGTTACCCAGGCAGATCTTCCTAGGCCCCGACCCCCATTCTGGGTTACCCTAGTAGCCTCTACCTATCTCTCCCCTCATGCAACCCTATGCGGAATCACCATACCTATCGTGAGGACGAGGCATTTGATCTTACCATTCCAGGCCTTCTCGACTCATCTCAAGCCTGTATGAGCACTTGAGCCATGAGCAAGACATCAACTTATCTTGTTTAATGTTATTACTACCCAACCCCCCCAGTTAATCTTTAGATTATCACTTGTTTACAAAAATCTCACATGGGTTACCCAAGCGCCACTTTGTGTACCAGCCCCCATTGAGAGACACTCCCCTACAGAATACACGAAGACCTCAATAACATCCAAGATCAAGCCATATGCACAACACAAAGAAAAGAACTCATAATCAATACCACAAGGGAGGCATAACCCATATCACTCACAAAATCCTAACCATAATATTGTAATTAAAGTGCATGGCTAAGGTCCTTTATAATTCTTTTTCCAAACAAGATCAAACATTTTCAAGAATAAATCATCCTCAAAATCCATTAAACCGACAACTCAAAAGAACCATCATAAAATCCTCAAGCAAGGTACCTATTCTCAAGGCCTCTGGAAGACTCCTAACGATCATTCCACCCAAAGGAAAAGCCATTTGAGAAAAGTCCACAATCACATATTCACTAGGAGCTCATCACAATAATAGAAAGTGAAGTTTCAAGTGAGAGAGACAAGGAAATCATTCTAGTATATTGAAATTTAACAATCAAACCAAGAGTAACCTTTTATAAAATACACCTATCTCAATCTTTTAAAATCAATTATTCTCCTATTACCTTCATCTTACCATTATGATTAATTAATCAAAGAATGGAGATAATTTTTTTAAATGCTCCCAAATCCACACCAATATATACATTTTTAGGTAATTTTTTTAAAAAGGAACCATATTACGAAGAACATAGTTAATAGAAATTATTATTCAAGTATATTATATATCAATAGTTGTTTGCACTAGTTTATAAATAACTAAGTAATTATATATATATATATAGTGCGAACCCCAATCCTAATACCTGCAAAACAATAAGAACAAATACATTAGATTAGAGAATGCAAGAAAGAACAAGGATTCCCCATGAAATCCATTCACAAAATTCAAATTAGGAAAAAAAAGCAATGAAGAACAAAATGAGAAAGCAATAAAATAGATTGAATCCTAATTAAACTAGCAAACTCATGATCCCATGGGGGAACTGGTGCCAATTTGATGTGAAAATTGGCCCTTTCCCAATTCCTATGATGCAAGTTTGATGAATGTTGATGAATGATCCACTTTGATGAAGAATGGTGAGTGCTCCAATAGAAAAATCTGCATAACCTAGCTAAGATTCAATAATAATGGATGAGGATTGCTAATGATTTGAGCATGGTAACTTTACTCAAATTATGGATGATGAAATGAGGAATGAAGCCTCTTTTTTGTAGAATACCAAGATGGATGAATGTCCAAATTAGAGCAATGTGGGACTAACATTCATCCAATGGCAAGATGCTACTTGTCAACCTATGAGTGGATGGAGGGTGTGCAAGTTTTGAGGATTGTGCCAATAAATGCCTATTTTTAAATTTTGAATTTTGTTGAAATGACATGCAAGAGGGAAGAAAGAATGCATTGAATGCCACTTGGCTCAAGGCAAAGGACATGTAAGAGAGAGTAAATGCCTTGTTGGATGTACATGTCAACTTGGATTTTTGAATTCAAACTTGGAGAATATTCCCAAAAGATGCCTTGTTGAGGAAAAAAAAGATTTAATAAATCAATTAAATCTATTTTCATGTGCAAGTGGTAAAAGCTGGAGGATGGGACATGATATGAAATTAAATTAATCAAATTAATTAATTTAATGAAGGGGGTTAAATGATGTGACCTATTTGACTTAAATTTGTGGATTTTTTCAAATATGAGAAGAATGTGATAAGAGATTAATTAAATAAAGATTTTGATTTATTTAATTAAAAGAGATGATGTTAGATTAAACTAAATAAGGTTTTAATTTATTTAATTTAATAGATAGACTTTAGAGATTTAATCAAATAAAATTAATTATTTAATTAAATTGGATAATTAGATCAAAATGATTAATTTAATTATCGAGAAGAGGTGACTTAATTAGATAACTAGTTTATTTAATTAAAAGAGGAATATTGATGAATTTACTCAGATAGGGGTATTTGATTAAATGGTTAGACCGAAGGATGATTCAGGATGAAACGATGTTAGTAGTCGGGATCAAATGCACAATGTTAATCGGTACATTTTACGTGTCTACATTTTTCCCCTCTTTGAAGCAATGCACTTGTTGCGTTGATTCAAAGAATAAACGATCTCGATCAAAGCCAAAAAAAATCATTTTTTAAAAAATATTGCCCTACTGTTGCTCGGCAAGAGAAAACATGCCAATAAATTGCCCCCTCGAGAGATTGGATGAAAATTTCAATTTTTGGGTGATCTTGCGAAAAAAGAGGACAAGGTGCCCGACAAGTCCAAAAAGGCTCCAGGAGGCCAAAAACATGTCTAAACGTAATAAAACAATGTAAAACATGCCTCAATTGGACAAAAACAGGTTCAAGGGTCCAAAACCCTAGCAGGATAGCCAATTAGGGTGAAAAAACCCTAATTTTCAAGCTTAAAAAGGCTCTGAGGGGTCACTTCAATTCATTTTCACACACAACCATCTAGCAACCTTGAGATTTGAGGTTTGACCTCCTGACGATATGGCACAACGACAGCTCCCGATGCACATTTCTGACAGAGTCTGGACGTACCAGCGGCCACCTCACATTGGGGCACTTGTAAGTGATCCTCACTTGAGCTTTATTTTTTGTTTTTAGCGCTTATTTAATGCTTTCAAAGTTAGTCCTTTTGTAGTGGCACTATATAGCGCCGCTCAAAAATCAAAATGCGTCACTCGGTGTCAGATTGCGCGGCAGCGGCGAAGTTTGGAGTTTGAAAACTATGATGCTGAGGTCATGGCCCGTGGGGTCAATTCCAAAGTGCGACACGACGGTGCACTAATGATTGGAATCTTTTCAAACTGCGCCGCTTGGAAGGAAAGTGCACTGCGGCGGTGCGATTTCAGAATTTGTGCCCTAGTGTCGTAGTTTGATAAAAATCAAACTACGATGCCTTCATGGATTGCGATGTTGGAGTGGTTTCTTGGACGCTTGGCAAAAAAAAATCAATTTTTTTTAACATGATGACCCTTCCTGATGCAGGATGCGGCGAGGGAGCTCTACTCCCGAGAGCACAAGTCAAGGGATCTGTTCGGTTATTTGCGAGACCTGAGTGACAAAGATCGGGATCGACTACGAGACATGGGGTTGTGGTACATCACCTACGCAGGGCCCATTCGCACCCACCTTGGGATGATGTCAGCACTTGCCGAGATATGGCACAGCGAGACCTCTTCTTTCCACCTTCCCACCGGCGAGGCCACCGTCACCTTGGAGGACGTTTGGCGCATCTTGAGATTGTCGATTCATGGTCGGCGTGTCATTTTTGATATAGATGAGGAGTTGAATGCCTGCCACACATTCCTTTCCATAGAGGACGTTTTCATTTGCGAGGGGCAAATCGAGCTTGAGCGAGATAGGGCCCTGGCACCTCCCTTCCGCTTGGTTGTTGCAGCGATTATTTGAGGTCTTGTGGCTCAAGATCGACGAGGCAGGTATTTCAGTCCCGGTTGGGGACTCTGCTGGGAGCGCATGGTGATGCGTAATAGGCCTTCTCACTTTGTTTGGGGGCTGGCTCTTCTTGTGTATTTGTACAGAGATCTTCACGAGTACGTCTACCTTGACGGAAGAGCACTCAGAGCAGGCATGCCACTCCTCCACATATGGGCATGGAAGCACATTGTTGTCCTTCGGCCGTAGATTGTTGTAGTTCTAATGGGGCCTAATGATCCCCTTGTATGGTGCTATAGATGTGGTGTGTCCTTCACACACACAGGCGAGCACAAGATTCCCTATTGGAGGAGGGTCCTAAATGAGATGCAAGTGTTCATATGGCGACTGTACCTTGGTCAGCCCGGATGGGCCGACGATGTGCAACAAATTTTCTATGCCCACCAGGACCACTTCATGCAGGGGAGAGAACATACTATGATAGAGAGATATATGCCCGAGCATGTGTAGCGTCAGTTTGGTGAGCCTCAGGATCGGCCAGAAGATGATTATGTGGCCGTATTTTCCCACACCATGACACAGGTTTCATGGGGGCAGTACATTTCTGCCTCTGGGGCCGTCGACAACTTCAAACATTTGGTGGCTTGGCCATGGGCTTATGATCAGGGGCCTACGGATCTAGGCATGACATAGGAATACATGGATTAGTTCTGACCTCCCCTTCATTTGACAGTTCCAGGAGCAGTCCCTGATCGGTGGAGGGTGAGAGGCAGAGGGGGAGGACGAGGACGAAGGGATGGTGCACGATATTACCAGCTGACCGAGCCTCTAGTTCAGCCAGCTCAGCCAGCTCAGGGCAATGTGCAGATGCAGGATTAGAAACAGGTGCACCACCATAGGCTGGGGGTGAGGATCAGCCTCAAGTACAACCTCCACAAGCATAGCCAGCAGGGCAGGTGGATCCCCGAGATACATTGATTGCACAGCTACAGGCCCAGGTGCAGACTTTGACAGGGGAGAGAGATAAGGCGTGGACCGAGAGAGATCAAATCAGGTCCGATAGGGATCAGGCAATACTGCAGAGATAGGTCATAGAGTTACAGGCGGCCATAGAGCTAAGCCGGAGATAACAGTTGGAGAGCATGGCAGCCTCCTCCTCTCAGGGTACAGTGTCCATTCGGTCCTATAGGGAGGTCATCTGAGAGGATGAGTATTACCGTATGCATTATCATGAGGCCGTACCCAGAGCAGCACGGGTCCCAGAGTACTCGTAGCGGACCAGTTTCAGACCAACAGAAGGTCATGGTGACAGGGGTGAGGGCAGCAGACATGAGGGTTAGGCCTCCTTTTGATAGAGATGATATCATTTTTTGTGCCTTATGGGCTCTTTTTTGATAGCCCGATGGGCCTTTTTGTACTTATTGACACACATGTACAGTGATCCGATTATTCTATACTATGACAGTTATTCGACGATGATATATATGAGCCGATGATTTTGATATGATGTGATGTGATGTGTATCACTTATCTATGCATTTATGGATGACTCTATTTTTATATGCTGTTGCAATGATGTTATGGTGTTATATGATGTATTTATGGATGCATTTATTTATGATGATATATGTATTATGAAATGATTATGACTAACATATCTATATTATGTTGTTGACTTATGATATGTAGATGTATTTATACGATATGTAATGATATGATATAAAAAATGCAATATGCAAAATGATGTGGAAATGATCTACGGTGTATGAACTATGCTTATAAAATAAAATGATTATGAATGGATGTACGCTTTGCATGTAATGGATTTTTGTGTTTCTATTTATGCTTATAATGACGTGGAATGATTTATGCAATGAAAATGCAAAAATGATTGTGATGCTATTTATGAGATGATATGGATGATTAGTGGATGATATAATGCAATGTAGATGCAATGGTCATGTTTTATATGATGTGTATTGATGATGCAAATGAGATGGTTTTCTAAGATGCTTAGAATAACAAATATTTTTATCCTAAACATGTTAAATAATAATGTAATATATGTGATGCATTTAATGTGATGTACTATATGCAATGATATGATGATGCAAGGTGGTATGATGATGTAAAATGAATGTAATGTGTGCGAGTATGTATGCAATGGATTATCTATAATGCTTATGTACTTATTATGTATGATTATGCAGTAGATGATAATGTGAAATGGTTATGAAATGTTTATGCAAATGAATGTTATGTGATGATTTATGTGATAAATGAAATGTGATGCAATGTAATAAAAATGGATGTGCTTATCTATGAAGAATGCTTATAATAACATGTTTATATGATGGTGAAAATGCAATGCATATGTTTCGTATTATGATATGTTTGTGCAATATGCTAATGATTTGTGGATGCAGGATCGATGACGATGATGATGGTGATGACGATCAACTGTCATAGTACCTTATTAGTACGATGAGCAAGAAGGAATGAAAGAGAAGAAGTCATTTCAATAAGACACAAGATGATGAAAATGCAAAATGATGATGATTACTTGCCGAGGAATTAGGATTTTCAAAGGGCCAATTTCCTTATGTTTGATGACACACGTGCTACGATACATCAAGGTATAGAAAACTAGGATGGTGTTGTAATTAGTGTGATGGACCTTGACTTGACAAACAGATAGGAGTATCCTTGTTCACACCTGACATACGAAAACCTTGCTAGGATGCACTTTAGAAGTTTCAAACACCTCAGACCAAAACACGGAAAGGTACAACCTATCAATGCAATAGTCAACAAGCTGCCCAAAACCTCCTCCATACATACCTAACCAAGCAAGTATTCGCCAAGTTATATTATAGGAACGCCCAACACGCACAACAGACAAAAGATAATGATCGTTGCCCCATTCCTATTTCTCTAAACCTTCTATTCGGATATCATCGAGAAGTCCTTGGAATAAGATAAGTCAAAAGATTAAGACAAAGTAAACAAACAAGCTGATGTTCTTCAATACCGCTAACCAAAAGGGAAGTGTTTTTTAAGGATAGGAACCAAAACTATTGCCAAAAGATAATGCCCATTGTAGGAAGGATACATCCTAGGACATGTTAGTGGATGGCGGAACGTCATTTCGCTTATCCTAAGTGTTCTTTCAAATGATTGATATGGGACCAATTGGATGATGAGTTATTGACACAAAGAGTTTGACCAACTTGTTTACATACTGACTTAGACCTAAGACTTGACGATTTGAGTTTTTACTTTTGATTGGATAGACTTGTTTCTGATTATCTTACCAAAGATTGAGGATGACGATCGCTTATTATGAATGATGTTATTGCAAGTGCAAGCGAGATGAGAAAAATGGATTTTTTTTCAAATATTTGGATGTTTTTGGAGTTTTTGCAATGTTTTGAGGCTGTTTTTGGTATTTTTTGAGATTTTCAAATGTTTTGATTTTTGATTTTCCAATGTTTTTGGCATTTTTTGAGATTTTGACCAAGAGACTAACCTAAAGACTTATCCTAGGGGCCTCAGGGGCTGATCAACAAATTATCCTTGCCTACGTTATAGACGCAGAGACCATGTAGTTTGACTAACAAGTTGACCGATTTACAGATGACGATATACATGATGAAATGTTAGTTTATTATGATGCGCTCCTAAAGGACTGACCTAAGTGTCTTGGGGGATGATCAAAGATCAACCTTGCCTACGTTGAAGGCTCAGAGACCTGTAGTTCAACAAGACGACTCTGTTTTTGACTTTTTGACCTGTTTTGGGATTTTGATATGTTTTGAATGTTTTTGGATTTTCTGATGTTTTGATGTTTTTGGATTTTTTGATGTTTTAGGACTTTAAGGATATACACGAATCTGATCCGATCAAAACATGCCCCCAATGTGAAGCAATAGACTAGTCTGATAAAGGCAGGACAAACTGACCTTGAGGATGGGTCGAGTAGTACTAAGAGGGATCATGATACAAACACAAGACCAAGCTATGGTGCGGATGCGGGTGGATGAGTGATGGATGGAGATCTGAATGCGATGGATGATGGAAACGTAATGGATGGATGATGCAGAACAAGCCGTAAAGATCCTGGTGGATGGAAAGTGCTTATTTACACAAGGCCCGTGTTTGCTAGGTTTTCACTAAGATACTTGTCCAAAGTGCCACCGAAGTGGTTTTCACTAGAGGACGATTTTTTCTCTTTACTATTTTCAATCCTTTTTCTGATTTTTTTTGGATTTTTTGCTTTTTTGATTTTTTTGTTGTCACCAAGACGCCTGTTTGTCAAGTTTTCGCCGAAGTAACCATTTTTTCAGGACATTTTTGATTTTTTGATTTTTTGGTTCTATACCTTGAAATATTTAGGCATAAAACTTTTTGAGATGAGAGCTATTCATGGGTTCTTGCAGAGGTTCCCCTTTGGGTGTTGATAACTGATATGCCCCTGACTTGTAACTTGTTGTGATAACGAATGGTCCCAACCAATTGGGTTCAAATTTGTCTTTGTTGCTTGGGTTTGGGACATTCTTCTGATTCTCCTTTAATACCAGTTCTCCGACTTGGAAAGTCCTACTTCTGATTTTCTTATTATAGCTCCTTTTGAGTCTATTCTGATAGACTTGCAAATGATTCAAAGCATCTATATGTCGCTCATCTAGTAGCTCCAACTCGTTCAATCTTGATACTCGACACTCTTTATCTGTGATGAGGTTTTTGCAGTGATATCCTGAGTGATGGGAGCTCGATCTTAATGGGGAGTACCACTTCTGATCCGTAGACCAGGGAGAAAGGGGTGGCGCTGATAGGTGTGCGGATGTTGGTTCGATAGGACCAAAGGGCGGGATTAAGCTGCAAGTGCCAGTCACGACTTTCGTCATTGATTGTTTTCTTGAGGATTTTCAGAATGGTTTTGTTTGTAGCTTCCGCTTGGCCATTGCCTTGGGGATAGTATGGGGTGGAGAAGCGATGTTGGATTTTGAATTTTTTGCATAAGTCGCGAACCTCCTGATTCTTAAATGGTGTCCCATTATTTGAGATAATGGCTTGTGGAACACCATAGCGACAAATGAGATAGTTCAAGATGAACTTTGATATCTTCTTCCCAGTTATATACGTCATGGGTATGGCTTCCACCCACTTAGTAAAGTACTTCGTTGTGGTTATGATGAATTTGTGGCCGTTAGATGAAGTGGGCGTGATATTTCCAATGAGATCGAGTCCCCACTATGAAAAGGGTTATGGTGTGACGATGGGATGAAGCTCTTGAGCTGGAGCATGGATGAGGTCCCCATGCTGTTGACATTGTAGACACCTTCTGGCATAGTTGTGTGCCTCTCTTTCCATTGTGGGCCAATAATATCCCATCCTCAGCAGTTTCTTGGCTATGGTCATTCCACTCGAGTGTGAACCACATATATCGTTATGTACTTTAGTTAGAGCAGTCAACACCTCCTCATCATTTAAGTAGCATAGTAAGGTTCCTTCTATGCTTTTAAGATATAGGGTATCTCCTAGGATGACAAATCAGGATGCCTTTTTGAAAAAGGTTCATTTTAGGTTTGAGGGTAAGTCGACAGGCATGACTCCTATTCAAAGGTATGTGTAAATGTCATGGTACCAAGGATCATCGGGACCAACGATTTCACACACAAATTTTGATTCTGGTACCTTCAATGCAGGCACAAGAAGCTACTCTATCCGGAATTCATATTTTGGAACGTTGTGGGGGATATCCAGTAAGGATCCAATTGTTGCCATGGCGTCTGCTGCTCTATTGTTGGCTCTAGGAATCTGCTCAAATGTAATCTCGATGAAGGATTCTTTGAGGGTCTCCACCAATTTCTTATATGGAGTGAGCTTGTCATCCTTGGTTTGGTATTCATCATTCACTTGATTTATTATCAATTGAGAGTCTTTGTATACTTTGAGAGCTATAATGTTCCACTGCACTGCTATTCTGAGAACTATGGTTAAAGCCTCGTATTCTGCTATGTTATTGGTGTAGGGAAATGCCAGTTTGTAGGATCTTGGTATGTAGTCCCCTTGTGGGGTGATAAAGAAGACACCGGCTCCTTATCCATGCTACGTGTATGAGCCATCAAAGTACAGTTTCCAGTGGTTAGTTATGTTGAGATTGAAAATAGATTCATCTAGAAACTTTGAGATGAGGGGATTCTCTGAATATATTGGTGCTTCTGCAAGTTGATCTACGATGACTTGGCCTTTGATTGCTTTCTGCTCCACATATTCGATGTCATATTCTGATAGTATCATCACCCATTTTTCCATTCTTCCTGTGAGCATTGCTTTTGACAGTAAGTACTTGAGGGGGTCAATTTTGGCAATGAGTTTTATTTTGTGTGCCAACATGTAATTTCTAAATTTTTGTGAAGCAAACACTACTGCTAGGCATGATTTCTCGATGAATGAGTAGTTTAGTTCATGCCCAGCCATTGTTCTGTTGATGTAATAGATAGCTCTTTCTGTTCCATTTTTGTCATGCTGAGCTAGGAGAGCTCCAAGGGCTGCCACTGTTGCTAATACGTAGAGAATTAATGGTTTTGTTGGGATTGGTGGCATTAGGACTGGTGGTGTTAGTAGATATTCTTTGATTTTATTAAATGCCTCTTCACACTTGGTATCCCATTTGTACGCTACTCCCTTGTGAAGTAGGTGAGAATATGGGTTCTGTTTGTCTGCTAACTGTGCTATGAATCTTCAAATGGATTGGAGCCTTCCTTGGAGACCTCTCAATTGATTTAATGTTTTTGGTGCCTCCATTTCAAGGATTTCTTTTACCTTTGTTGGATCTACCTCGATACCTCTCATTGACACTATATATCCTAGAAATTTTGCCGATTGTACGCCGAAGAAGCACTTCTTTGGGTTTAATCTGACCTTGTACTCTTCTAGCCTGTCAAAAATGGAACTTAAGGTTGGTATGTGATCTTTTCTCTTTCTGGACTTGGCTAGAATATCATCAACATAATCTTCGACCGTCTTGTGGATCATGTCATGGAATATCAATGTCATGGCCCTTTGGTATGTTGCTCCTACATTCTTTAAGCCGAATGGCATCATATTCCAGTAGTAGGTCCCCCATGGACAAGTGAAAGCCATCTTATGTTGGTCCTCTTTAGCTATCATGATCTGATTGTATCCTAAGAATCTATCCATTAGTGACAACATTTCATGTCCAGCTATCATGTCTACTATCATGTCAATGTTTGGAAGTGGGAAGTAATATTTTGGACATGCCTTATTAAAGTCTCTGAAGTCTATGCAGATTCTGATGCCCCCATCGGGTTTTGAGACAGGTACCAAGTTTGACACCCATTCTAGATAATCTATCAGTCTGATGAATCCCGCATCTAATAGCTTTTTTAGCTCCATTTTGACTAATAAGGCGATCTGAGGGTGCATTTTTTGAAGCTTTTGTTTAACAGGCTTTGCTTCTGGATATACTGCTAAGTGGTGAACCACGATCTCTGGATCAAGCCCAGGCATGTCAGCATAGTTCCATGCGAAGTTTATCTGTCTCTCTCTTAGGAAGGCTGCTAGGAGCTCTTGTTCCTCTGATAGTAATGATTCCACATAGAATGTGATGTGTGGGGTTTCCTCTGTTCCTAGATTGACCAAATTACATTTTTCTGCTAGGATTTCTAATTTTTCTTGATGAAGAGCTCTGAAAGGAAGATTGAATCCCCCATCCTCGGGCGCCTCAGAGAGGTTTTCACCATTCGATGTGTCTTTTCTTTTTACTTTTTTTTGGTCAGAGAGTGCCACAGTGTGGTTTTCACTCAAGGACTTAGATATTATTCTTAATTTTTCACTTTTGTGACTGAGGGATTCAATCATTTCCTTGTAATAGGCATGTGTATCTAGCTCAATTATGAACCCTGCTTTGTGATCCCTACATGGAATGTTATCTCATAGTCCCATGAATTCTGAGAGTGCCTCATCATTTTTGAATGTATCAAGAACTCGTGCTCCTCGTTGGTCGTAGTCGATGAGTTGGGGATATACTAAGTGGATCTCATGATTTTGGTGGTCTGATTCAAAAGGTAGGGTGCTAATCATGCAAAGAGTGGTATCCTCAAATAGCCAAGGTAAGTTGGTCATGGTATCCTCATCATCACTACTACTATAGACATCGGTTATATCAAATGTGAAGTTATCTATGACGCAACATGTAGATACTGGTAAGTGTAGTTCTGTTGTGGTTGGCTAAGGAGGATTATTAACCCTTCTAATTGGAGGACTTCAACCACATATGGTTATACTCGGAGGGGTACATCCAAGGCCAAGATTTGTTATCGTTCGTGTCTCCAGAATGATAGGTATTATAAGCCCATTGTCATTTCTCCCAAGTCCTTGGTTTTTGTCATAGCCCATTGTGAGCATCATTTGCAGACCCTTGCTTCTGTCATCCATTGGTAAATCAGCTACTGGTCTTTCATCTTGATATAGCATATGAGATGGATTTGCCTCAATAACTTCTTGGCTAAGATCTCCCCAACTTGTAAAGTTGGGATAGTCTTCAAGAGATGTTTGGGATGTGGAGGCTTCATTTATTTGCGGACATCCTCGTGATCTAGGATATTGTGGTAACTCTCCTACCACAAAAGAATTTTTAGGGATCGTGTAGTTTCCACAACCGTTATCTTGGATGATGACCTTAATGTCAGAAATGGTGGGAATGGCATGAGTGATGGGTGTCTCTGTCGTAGAAGTGGATGCGAGAGTGGTGGGATCGATGTATGGTGTAGATGGACCCTCATCATTTTTTTGTACTTGGGGGATTTTATAGTACTTTGCTTCAAGGCTTTTGCAATAGGAGAAGGGTTCGAGATCTCTATGGATGGTAACTTCATGTCCCTCATGTGTGAATTTCACACATTGATGGAAAGTTGATGCTACTGCCTTCATCGCATGAATCCATGGACGTCCCAGGAGGATGTTATATGGTAAGTCGAGGTCCAAGACCTGACAAGTGGTTTCCATGATAGCAGGCCCTACTTGAATAGGGAGTTTGATTGTGCCCTGAGACACTCTTTCTTGATCATCATAGGCTCTTATTGTGATACCCTTTCCTTTGTCAATAGAATCCTCTGAAATTTTCAATTGTTTGATGAGCTTGAGAGAACATATATTCAAGCCCGAACCTCCATCTACCAAGACCCTTTTGACTTTTCTTTTCTTTACTATGAATTCTAAGTGAAGCGCACAGTTGTGAGATGGTTGATTGGGGAAATCCTGGTCAGAGAATGTGAGGATATTAGGCATAATGATATTTTTGACCATAGCTTGGAATTGTTCTGCATCAAGATTTGTGGTGACAGTGGATGAAGCCAATGCTTCCTCAAGGATTTTCTTATGAGCATATGAGATTTTTAGCAACTCCATGATAGAGATTTGCACTAGCGTTCTTTTGAGTTGATCAAGGACGTTATATCCATTAGGGACAGATCTAGATGCGAGGACTCTGTTTGGCTGGGATGATCCTGCAATGGTAACTTGGTGACTCCAAAATCAGCATGGGCACCTTTGATGGTGATGACTGTGCAGTATTCATCTAGGGAGATGACGATAGTTTCATACACATGATTCACATTTGTGTGGGTGCCTTTCACCTTATTAGTGTTATTATTATTCCCTTTATTGCCATGGTTAGGCATCAGATTCATGTATATCTTAAGGTCTTGGTTTCCTGTTGGTTGTTCCACGTTTATAATTCTTTGATTGATGAGTTCTTGAATTATGTTTTTTAGCCTCATACAACTGTTTGTGGTATGGCCTTTGATTCTATGGAAGTCACAAAGTTGATTCTCATTATACGAAGATGGTTTCACGTCCGGTTCTTGGTAATTCTCATAGGTGGGAGCTTTGATGAGTTTTTCGTTTATCAGCTTCTTCATGATGACTTCTAGTGTTTCCCCCAGAGCGGTGTACTTTCGCTTGGGATAATTCTTGTTCCGTTAGGGTGGTCCCATTTGATCATTGAGATTGCTAATTGTCGGATTGTTGTTTGGTTGTTGTGTTGTCTGATGATTGTTTTGGTGTAGGATTTGGATTTTTGGTGTGGGTGTATTTTGGAAAGGGGCACTGATGATTACTTTGGAATTGAAGACACCATCATTAGTAACATTTTTGTTCATTTCCCACGTGCGAGGTTTATCATTGTAATTGGCAGGTGGACGGTTGTTTTTTTGTTCGAGGTATGAAGTTGATCCCGCGGGTTGAGTCATAAGGGCTCGTTCAATGTTGAGCGCCTTGGAGATCAACTGGTCATATGTGGTGATCCCTTGTACCTTGAGATGAAATTCCAAGAGGCCGTCAAGGTTGGATATAATGGTGCAAACTTGTTGTTCCTCAAGCATGGTCCACTTGCTCCGATTGGCCTTGGATCACCATCGTTGTAGGAATGAAGCGAATGATTCATTCTTTCCTTGTTTCAGAGTTGAGAGTTCTTCTAGACTAACATCCATGGCAATGTTGCATGCATAATTTTTAATGAATGCGTCTATAATTTCTTGGAATGTTCTAATGCCTGTAGGTAGGTGAGAGAACCATTCCATAGCATGGCCAGCCAAACTCCTAGGGAATAGCCGCATCAGATAGGTATCGTCGTATGTGACCTCCATGCAATGAACCTGGAATTCCCTGATGTGATCTTCAGGGTTTTCCATCCCACGATATTTGTCAAACTTGGGGATCTCAAATCCCTTGGGGAATGGTTTCATCACAAGGCTCCTATCAAATGGATAGGGACACAAGTTGCTTGGTGTTTTTGTGGTTTGCCCTGATTGAAGATCGAGCACTTGTTGCGAGAGCAACCTAATTTATGTTGTTACGTCATTTTGCGGATCAGATGAAGGTGTTTTGGGGTGTTTCGATTGTGGGTTGGATGGGTGGGTTGGTTGGTTGGTGTGTTATTTGATTGTATTTTCACATTTTTCTGAGCTAGGTATGCTTGCACTTGCTGCTATATAAACAATGCTTGTTGTTGTTGTGCTAAGATTGCTTGTTGTTGTGCTTGTTGTTGTTCCAACAACACTTGTTGTTGGGCTGCCAATTGGGCTGCTTCTTGCTGCTCTTGATATTGTTGTATTGCTTGCTGATATGCTTGTAGTTGCACTGCTTGTTTTTGTGCAAGAAGTTGTGCTTGTGCTTGTGCTTGTTGTTCTTGATATTGGGCGTGCGTCTGAGCTTGAGCTTGTGCTTGCGCTGCTTGTGCTTTGGCTTGTGCTTGTACCGCTTGTTGTTGTAATAGAATTTGGGCTTGAGCAGCCTTTTGTGCTTGTAGTGTGACTTGGGCTGCTTGAGCAGCTTGTGCAGCTTGAGTGGCTTATTGTTGTTGTTGCAATAGGGCTTGGGCTTGTGCGGCCTGTTGCGCTTGCTGTGCAATTTGGGCGATTTGAGCATTTTGCGCTGCTTGTGTGGCTTGTTGAGTAGTTATTTGTGTGGCTTTTTTCTTTTGCATTTGTAGGAATGACTTTTGATAAGTAGCTTGGTGAGCGACTTGCAATGCCATGCTATATTGGTTTGATAAATTAGAGTTTGGTGGTGGTGGTGGATTCATAATGGTGATTGTGGTGGTGGTGAGCGTTGATGTCATGTTGTTGGTTTGAGTGGTGAATGGTGTTGTTGATGTGATTGGTCTTTGAGAGACCATGCTTTGAGATGTTAGGGGTGATTGATGATGTCACGATTGCTTGTGTAGTTGTCATCTGTTGTTGCGATATCGATGACAAGTTTTGAGAGTTTGGCGTGATGTTTTGATTAGTGTTTGGAATGTTGGTTTGATTGATATTTGGTAAAGGTGGGAGCCCCAAACCAAGTAGAGGTGTGGATAATGGTGGTAATGGTGGGAGGTGAGAAAATGTGAGGGGTGTGAGTTCTTGAGAAAATGATGTGGTGTCAAAAATGTCCCCAAGTCCGAACATGTCACCTTCCTCTTGTGAATTTGTGAGGAGAGAAGTTTGAGGTGTTGCGTGAAAGGATGATGATGATGGATCATTAGGATTATGGAAAGTGAGAGGAACATACTTATGTAATGGATTTTGGGGTATGTTTTGTTCCAAAATGGTATTTGCATCCAAGTCTTGATTATTAACAAGGGGGTGTGTTTGAATAGCATTGAGAAATGCATTTCCCTTATTAACATTGGGTTGGGTTGGAGCAAAAGATGTCATGATTTGCAGAATGTTTTGAGTGATGCTTTGGGATGGGGGTGTAGATGAGATGGGGAGTGTGGATGAAATTAGAGGCATAACCTCCAAAGATGGTTCCACTATAGAGCTTACGTCGAAATCAGAAGGTAATTTGGCCTCTTGCTTTGCTAGTTCAAGCATGTATAGTGAAGGGTTAAGCCTCATCATGATGTTGATGATCTTATGGTTTTCTAGATTTTGGAGCATTTTGGTTATTTCTTCATGCGACATCCCAAAGGTAAGATCTTCTCCTTGGATTTCCTCTTGTGGGTTTTGTGATGATGAGATAGTCAAAGGATTGCTTGATTTGACATGATTCATTTCAACATTTGTTTGGCTTAGGTCACTTGAAGCGGGAGTTTCTTGTCAGCTTCCATGTTCTTATTGTATTGAGATCTAGTTTGAACCATAAAAAAAGGATCAATTTTCAAGAATATGGGAGATGAATCTCTTAATTCTTTGGATTGATCTTTACTTTATGCACAAAAGAGAAAATTTTAGGATATCTTGAGGATCGAAAGATGATATGACGATGATGCAAGAGATGGATGATGTGGGTGTTTTGATCTTTTGATAAATCTTGAGGGGGATGCTAGACTTTTGAGACTTTCAGATATGTTTTGGATTTTGATTTTTGATTCTTTGGATTGCCCTTGATTTGATTGATTTTTGTTTGCTTTCATTGAACAAATAGACCATAAGATGTTGGATGATTATCTAAGGGGAATATTTTCTCAAAGGATGATAATTTGAATATGTGTAGGGAGAAGGATGCATCTACCCACACCTATTCAAACAAGATGATAATTTAACCAAGCATATGAAGAAGGATGCATCTACATATACCTAGCTAAACAAGATGGTTTGATAACTTTGACTAAGTATATGCAAAAGGATGCATCTACACATACCTAGCCAAAGATGATTTGATAAAGATTTCAAGGATTTTGTCTCAAGGATTTGATGATTTTTATTTTTGCCAAAAAGCCTAGCATGAAGGATAATTTCAAGATTTCCCAAAAAGTGATGATGAGATGATTTTTGGTTTGATGTTTGAAGGATGGTGAATTTTTTTTTTTGATTTCTTTTGATCCTAAGATGAACCTAAAAAAGACACTTTGTTTACCTAAACCTCAGTATTGAAGAACATGCAATGCTTCTATAGACCTTTATAACCAAGAAGTGGTTCAATTTGAGCATACATTTCTGGATTTTGAATCAAGGACTTTCGTTTTGGGATTTGACTTCTTGAAAATTGTGAGGTTTCAACACATGTGAGAGTTCATTTTGTTATCTTTGCTTAGTGGCTTTATTTTACCACAAACACTTTCTTTGATTAGGTTTCCAAACTAGATGTCCAATGTCTTAATTTCTTCGAATCCCACAAAGTATGTTATGTGGAAATTTGATGAATTCAAGGCAAGGGTTACCTATTGTTTAACTTTAGTAGAAAAATTGAGATGTAATCCAAGTGTTTAGAAACCTCTAAGGATAGAATCCCAAGGGCAAGAAATAACACATGAATTGAGTCAATTGTATTTGTCTTCTAAAGGGTTTGAAATTTTGATGATGAAGTTTAAGTGTTTGTTTCCAAGATGTTTTCGAACAAGCAAAGCATTTTGTAACCAAGAATAAGTACAACCCTATGGATATGGAAGACAATATTTATTGAGTCCCCACTTGGACAAGTCCAGCTATGCTTATCTTTAGCGAATGGTTAGATGCTTGACCCCACTGGCTCCCCTCCATGGCTCATTAATGTCATTCAGGGCAGCCAAGCATCAACACCCATGAAACTCCCATGGCATGCTTTCCATTTCTACTAAAAGACCGTAAAAGTGTGGGGCTTTAGAATGACTGTTCTTGCACCAACAAATAGATCAAGGATTTTGGAAATTGTAAAACATGGGTTTTAATTAGGACTTTCCGTTCGTGGAGATTGACCCATACGATGAGAGTCCCTTTTCAGATCCATCTCGTCGGAGCCAACCGCGTGATATTGGCGTTTATTCCAATACCCACATTTATATCCCGTTGGAAATACTCTTGGCTTTAGAGTGTTATCGATTGAGTCGTTCCCTTGGGTGAGTACTTTTTCCCCAAGGCAGGCCCTCTAAGATAAACAAAAGCGAGTAAATACAATATCTGTAACTCGATCAATATTTGTTTGCAACACAAAGAGAGAGAATGTATGCAATAATGCTCTACTCACACTCGCACAATGTTTTGTTCATTTTTAAACCCAAAAGGAAGTGTGGAGGTGATTGCTTTATCTCAACCTAAAATCACAAAAAAGGCCTTTTGATTCTCAAGATCGCTATAAAGCGCGAGAGAAGCGCATACGCCCTTTTTCAATGAAGTTAGTTTATGTAAGCCATCACAAAGTCAATGTTGCACTTGTTTATTTTAGAGCCATAAAGCAATTGTGAGTTCTTTTTAAAGCACCAAAAGACAAATGAGAGTTGTTTTGTTCAATTGTTAACCAAAAAACAAACTCTAGTAAGTTGTAGTCCTAATGTTCGTTTTAAGCTTTTGCAAAAAAATGAAAAGGTTCTTTTTAAAAGCCTAAATGAAATTAGTATCCTAAGCAAAAATAAACAACTTCCTAAGAGTGTTCAGCAAACACTAAAGTGTTTAAAAACACTTTGATTTTGTGAAATACCATCATCATGCTTCTCTCTCTTTTGTTTTCAATTGATTTATCCTACAAGAAAGAAAATTAGTCAAATTCTGTAAAATACAGAGGTTGAAAAGCAAAAAACAGAAGATAAACTTATCATTTAACAAAAGGCACGTGCTAAAATGAAATTTCAACTTTTTACTCCCTATCAGTGGTGCAACCCGTGACTGCGTCGCAATTTGATTTCTCTAGCGGTGTTGTATAGCGTCGCTTACCAATCAGCGGTGCTCTGTACCCGAACCAGTGAGCTCAAATGCGTTGCCCTTTTGCTCAGCGTCGCTGTTTGATATTTTTGAAAAATCTTGCGGGTCAGATTGGTCAAGCGACGCGGTTTGAAATTCAAAATCTTGGGCGGGAAGACTTCAGTGACGCAATTTGAATTTCCAACGGTGCTATATGGCGACGTTGGAGAACCAGCGGTGCTGAATAGCGACGCTGAACCTGTAAACAAAGAAAACGCGTGAATTTGATTAAAAAAACATGATTGAATGTTGAGATTTCCCTCCTTCTAGCGCCAAATGTGCGAACCCCAATCCTAATACTTGCAAAACAATAAGAACAAACACATTAGATTAGAGAATGCAAGCAAGAATAGGATTCCCCATGAAATCCATTCACAAAGTTCAAATTAGGAAAAAAAAGCAATGAAGAACACAATGAGAAAGCAATAAAATAGATTGAATCCTAATTAAACTAGCAAACTCATGATCCCATGGGGGAATTGGTGCCAATTTGATGTGAAAAATGGCTCTTTCCCAATTCCTATGATGCAAGTTTGATGAATGTTGATGAATGATCCACTTTGATGAAGAATGGTGAGTGCTCCAATAGAAAAATCTGCATAACCTAGCTAAGATTCAATAATAATGGATGAGGATTGCTAATGATTTGAGCATGGTAACTTTACTCAAATTGTGGATGATGAAATGAGGAATGAAGCCTCTTTTTTGTAGAATACCAAGATGGATGAATGTCCAAATTAGAGCAATGTGGGACTAACATTCATCCAATGGCAAGATGCTACTTGTCAACCTATGAGTGGATGGAGGGTGTGCAAGTTTTGAGGATTGTGCCAATAAATGCCTATTTTTAAATTTTGAATTTTGTTGAAATGACATGCAAGAGGGAAGAAAGAATGCATTGAATGCCACTTGGCTCAAGGCAAAGGACATATAAGAGTAAATTCCTTGTTGGATGTACATGTCAACTTGGATTTTTGAATTCAAACTTGGAGAATATTCCCAAAAGATGTCTTGTTGAGGAAAAAAAGATTTAATAAATCAATTAAATCTATTTTCATGTGCAAGTGGTAAAAGCTGGAGGATGGGACATGATATGAAATTAAATTAATCAAATTTAATTAATTTAATGAAGGGGGTTAAATGATGTGACCTATTTGACTTAAATTTGTGGATTTATTTAAATCAAATATGAGAAGAATGTGATAAGAATTAATTAAATAAAGATTTTGATTTATTTAATTAAAAGAGATGATGTTAGATTAAACTAAATAAGGTTTTAATTTATTTAATTTAATAGATAGACTTTAGAGATTTAATCAAATAAAATTAATTATTTAATTAAATTGGATAATTAGATCAAAATGATTAATTTAATTATCGAGAAGAGGTGACTTAATTAGATAACTAGTTTATTTAATTAAGAGAGGAATATTGATGAATTTACTCAGATAGGGGTATTTGATTAAATGGTTAGAATGAAGGATGATTTAGGATGAAACAATGTTAGTAGTTGGGATCAGATGCACAATGTCAATCGGTACATTTTACGTGACTACATATATATATATATATATGAATAAATTTTAAATATGCATTTTTGTTTTCAACACCAACAAATATGAAAGGATGTTTTTTAGGAAGGAATATTGCAGATTATAAATTTATATGCCGGACTTGGCAACGTCCCCAATAAAATCAAAGATCATAGAAATTAACATATGGAGAATATTATTTAAAAGTAGCTTATACGGTTTACATCCATCACATCGATTAAGCAAGGACGAGTTTAAAGAACTTAATGCAACATACATAACATATATATATTCAAGAATGTGGCAGTGACCCCAAAGTGAGCTAAATCTACAACTGTGTAAATTTGATTCTAAATCAATCCTCATTTTAAACCTTAGATTCCAAATCAAACACCATTGTTTAAGATGTCTAATACATTCTAGATAACTAGATAAAAACCACAAAAATCAAATCGAAACAAGACCTCGATAGCAATGAGGGCGGTGACCTGCTTTGAAAGATGATTTATGAATTTTCCATGAGCACCAAAAATGTAAGGGGTATTTTGATTTCATACGGATGTTAAATGGTAATCTCCAGTCAACAAATAAGGTGCAAGTAAATCGATGTAGAAAGGAAATGATGATACCAAGATAAAAAATTGAGACAATCTACAGCCAATTGTGTTACATCAAATGCATTTAGGCATGCACATAATCCTCTTAACAAATATCTTCGAGTTTAAGAATGAGCAAAGAGAGAGAAGACCCATCGACGACTCAGTCCCAACAAAGACTCTACCCTTTTGATACTAAGATTTTAATGTTAACCATTTGTTTAAAAAAAAATAGAACATTACGGGTAGGTCCAAGTACAATATACAAATAATAAAAGGGACCTCAAGATATGCGACATGAAAGGGCAAAAAGTACATGAAGGTGAGCAATAAGGAAGAACGATGGTGATAAGATCATAAAGGCTCTACAAAAAAATTAGTTCCAACGTATAATCTACCATTTTGTTTGAAAATAAATTAGATACTATTTTATATAGTGTTCCCTAGACTATAACAGGGCACAAGCAACAGGGTAGTGACGAGATTAGAGAAGAAAATTTCCCTTAGAACCAAGGATTTAAAGCACATCAATTGTATGGTGCGAATGATTAAATCCCGCAATGTTCAGCAAAAAAGAGAGTGTCTGAATAGGCAAGAGCTACACTGGTGACTCAAGAGAAATTTTATTTGCAAGGCTAATAATGTTTTCTAAAACAAAACCTATTTATATTCAATTATGGAGAAGACTAATTAGTCAATATTTGAATGGGTCATGCAAATAAAATGAGTGGGTTACTACAATTTTACAGGGCGTCCCAAAAGAGATTTTCCATTTAGTTATGTAATGGAGGGGAAGATTTAAATATTACAAATGCAAAGACTGTAAAATATGAATACTCAGTTTGACAATGAATCTAACCCTTCAGGATGCAAGAAGATTGGAGGAAAAACATAAAATGGAATAAACCAAAATTCGAGCAGAGGGGGTAGCTTAAGAGAAAAGTATTTTTTTTTTATAGAGCATACACAGGAAACAAGTATAAAGATTGAATGCCACAGATCCAGACAACCCATACTAACAAATTATTTGTTTAAGAAAGAGGAAGAAATTTCAGAAATAAGGAACCTGGTTTAAATGTCAGTTGGAGCAGCTAAAGATTGATGCCAAGAACCAGCCCTTGGTATGCAGCTCCTCCGCTTCATAATCCCAACAAAATTTCAGAAAATACAGGTTCAAATTCTTCCACCACAAATTTTCAAAAATTTCCCCTTTTCAAAATCTCCCTCAGCAAAATTCCCAAATTCCTATTCAAAATTTTCCCCAAAAGATAGATTCCAGCTCCTAGCCCAAATCTTTCACAGGCAACCCCAAAAAAATAAAACTCCCCCATTTCAAAATCATGAAAAAGCAGTTATTTCAAAACTCCCAAAATTGAATAAGATTCCCGCTTTTTCTCAATTTAGCCATTTAATTAAAATTCCCTTGAACCCACTTGTATTGCATGGTCAATAGGCTCTAAAAGCAATCCCAATTAAGAATTTTCCATTTAATGCTCCAGCAGACCCCCACTTTGAATTATTTATTCATCTTGTTCAATTTTATAATTTTAAATCATCACTTGCATATGTACACACTTAATTAGCTATTTATTATATTTAGTTTATTAATTTAATTTCTTATATAATTTTTCTTGCATATTTCAATAAATTCAATATATATATATATATATATATATAATTTATTAAAATCAAATAAAGAATTTAATAAATTTTATTTCATCAAAGCATAAACTTTAATAAAGCTTTTATTTTAATTATCTCAAAACCCCTTTGTTATCAAATGTCATTATTTAAGGAATAAACAAACAGGGGCACACACCAAACTCATTACTCGATATCAAACTGTCAAGCAAAACCAAATTGCGAGTAACACGAATAGTAAATGACACGGCATTGAAAAAATACCATAGATTGACCTTACAGGCGGGTTGTGACATTCAGATACTCATCCTCGATGAGGATGATGGCTCAGTGCAGGGGACTCGGTGCTATCTCCAAAAACAACTATCTCCATTGGGTGTAAGGCACGGTCAGACCTGGCAATTCAGGTGGAGTTGATGCCTGGTACCTGCAACCTACAGAAAATCACACGGTTGAACAAGTGCATTGAGAAAATAGTCAACACACCGTGAAGGGAAAATCGCAGAGTCGCAAGGCGCTCGCTCGCGAGTGATACGACATTGTCCCCTTCACCAAAACATCAACACACTATATATACCGATATCAAATCATGATAAAATAGACAACTACATCACACTATATTCGTATCCATGATAACTCACATAATCAATTAAGCTAATCTACTAAACATGATATAAGCATAAACATCAGTAGTAGATGTGTCATCAAACAATATCATAGCATCATAATATCCAAATTTCACCTAATAGTATCATAATGTCCAAGTACCATCATTATAAATAGAATGTTTGAATATGATCAAACAAAACCATAATGTCAAAGTATAACTAAGTCTCAGTTAAAACAAAAAGGCAACCTGAGGGGCATTACACTGACAATATGTTGATATGTATAAAAATCTATTATTAAACTTAAAATGAAGATTAATTATTCATATTAAAGCTTCAATTGTCCATCATTTATTCTTTGAATTTGTTCCTAAAGAACTCCATATCGAATATGGTTAATCTTGGAGTGAACATAAATAGACAATTGTCTTCATCTTAAGTAATAGATTTGACTCTTCATTAGCTTAACAAGTATGGTTTCGTTCTTCTAAAAATCCATAACTTATCTGGTTAATCATGATATTTAAATATCATTTAGTTTGATTCAATATAAATACTTATATTCAAAGTAATATTCATTAATGATTTAACATAATAATATGTTTACTTGTGATAACTCAACTGAGAACCATCTAACTAATCTCCAGATTCTTCACAGGTTTCTTCAACGTTATCCTTTGCATAATTATATAAAATACCTATGTTTGTTTGTATAAATATATTCTTGACACATATATTCTCAAATATAATGTATGATAAGTTTTTAACCAAACTGGAGAATATTTTTTACTTGAGAGATATTTGTGCTTATGCACCTTAAAATTTCCTAGCATTATAGCTTTGGTTTTGTCGAGAACGTAAATTCCTCTTCTCAAGGTTAAATTATCATGCATAGGAAATAATAAAGACTCTCGGTGTAATATATAATATGATAACTTTCAAAAGACAATAAAGACATATTCACTTCTAATACGTTTCCATACCCTCTTACTGATATACAATATAAACTTGTTTAATAATAATATATATAAGACATTGTCTTATTGGGATAATATCCTATTACCATACTTAGATTTCCTTTGCTACTTTGATTTAACAAGCTGGTTGTTTTGGTTAAACACAACTTTAGAGATATTTTAACCTTCCACTGAATCTCTCTTTCTCTCAAATATATTTATAAATAATACATAGAATCACATAATGCAACCATGATTTAATCAATGTAATTCAAGATAACTACTTAATATACCCATCTAATTCCCTAATCCAACTTATCTCTTTGTATTTCTAAATTAGCTCTATGCATAAATAATCCAACTATTTGTATATGCACTCACCTACTTTTCTAACAACAATAATTTGCACATAACTATGGCATAAACATCTTAGATAAATAAAAAGCTTAGATTCAGAATTAGAAAGAGAAGGAAAGAGAGATATTCTAATCATCCCTAGATTAAAATAGCTCAAATCAAATTCATGATACTCCTTGCTTCAATTTTTCTCAATGGCTCAGCCTTAATCTGTTTCCTTCTCAATTTCCATCTCTCCACTCTGCTCTTGCACCTCTCCCTTGCTTCTCTACTAATAACTATATCTACCAAGCAATGCACAAATAAAACTAACAACCTTCCCTCACTCTTTTGATAAATTGATAAACATAATTCAATACTCTTTGCACTCAAAACTACACTCTCCTCACAATATCACAAATGCACAATACTCAGATTATCAAAAATGATTGAATAGTCAAATGATGAGTTGTTGCTATCTTTTATACTTAAAAATGGATAGAAACCAATTGCTTAAAGAAAGCTCGATTCATTCAAATGATGCCACTACTCCCAAATTTTTCTAGCCGTGGGAGTTTGTTGTGCAGTTTCAGTTTGAAAGATGACTTTAAAACTAATTTGAATTCCTTCAAAGTGACATGGCTTGCTGGACACAACTTTCCTTACTTGTTGGTAGCTCAAAACTTTAGAAAAAGTCTTATTTCTAGCATGTTGGCAAGTCAAATCCAATGCAAACTCTATTTCTTACCATCTCCCAAGTTGTGGGCTTACAACATATATAATCACATGCATTTTACTCAGTCAAAATGCCACCTTAGTATGGCTATGCAATGAATTTTGCAAAGCAATTTACTTCGCCACTTTTGTGGCAATTTTACTATCTACTTTATGCATGAAGTGGCACCTATATTGGCGACCCTTAATGATTTGAAACAACCTTTTAAAACAGCTATTATCAAGTTTCACGTGGCATTCTTGCCACTTAATTCGGCTGCCACTTATACATTAACTTGAATTATATATATATATATGAATATGTATATTTAATAATTACTTAAATATAATATTATATATTTCTACTAATATATATATATATCCCATTTGAATGCTCACATATGTATTACTTATCTATGTATGAGTATACGTACATATTATTATTATCTATGTATTCACATACCTACATGCATACATATATATGCGCCATCGTATATACATATATATATATATATATATATATTCAGATATACAATATATATAACATATGCTATTCACAAAAATATTGAAAGTTGCATGTACACCCAGTCTAAGCAAGGGCCTACCTACCAAGAGTTAAGAATAAAGCAGGAATGGGAGATTTCCCATGACCTTAACAATGCGAATTGGGCTAAACAAATCATAAGAAAAATTACTATATGGATTCCCCTTGATCCAGGATGGGTGAAATGTAATTTTGATGGATGCTCAAAAGGAAATCTTGGGCTGGTAGGAGTAGGAGGAGTGGTTAAGGATGAAAGAGGAATTTATCTTGTTGGATACATCAAGGGACTGGGAATAGCAACGAATAATTTTTCTGAATCCTATGTTTTTTGAGTTGGAATCGGTTATCTCAAAGACAAGGGATATAGGAAGGTCATTGCTGAGGGAGATTCTAAGATTATTATTGACTATCTTAACAATATATCCGAAGCACCCTGGGAAACAAAAGACCTACTGGATGACTGTAAAATCATGCTACAATATTTCCAACATTACAAAATCCACCATACTTTTAGGGAGGGTAATATGGCCACAGATGCAATGGTTAACTTTGGCCTTAATCAAGAAGTTTTAAAATATTGGGAATTCTCTAATCTATCTAATCAATTAAAAGAAATATTGGCTAAGGATAGATTGAGAGTGATTGATAGATTGGGAGCTCAGATTAATTATGGAGAGAGCAATAATGATTAAAAAGATTGGCGGATTTAGGAGTCCTGCTATCATGAGGAATCCTTGGTGGCATCTTAGTAAGTTGAAAAGGTGGATTGGGTATTTGGAATGAAATGGAAAGGATAGTGTATTTGGATTGCCTTGTACTTCGAAAAAGAAGGCTTAAATGAGGAAATAATGAACACATTATGCACCGCAAAAAAATATAGATTATGATCTTGGAAAATACATATTCACATGTGTTAAGGAAAATAGAAAGACTAGTAATAAATGAAGTATATTCATGACTAAGAAGGGTGGCAGAGCTATTAGATTTAATTGTGATGGGGCTCAAAAAAGTGATAACTGACTTTGCTTCATTTTCAAACAACCTACCAAATGTTTTGAGCTGTTATTTTCTCAAATGAACAAACACAAGGTCTCCATTCAAACTGAGTTTTTTGAGCTGTCGGTTGCCATTTTCAAGAATGATGACGGGCAAAGAAATAATTTTATTCTCCTTCAGAAAATTATCTTTGCAAAGGAAATTCCATGGGAGGCCCAAGGAAGAGAATAGAGCCGTGTAAGTATAACTCTCTGCGAAAAAACTCAGAGCTTTGGGGTCTTTTTGAAAGAGTTGGGTTTACGCCGTACTTTGCTGCCATGGATGGTTATAATGAATAGTTGAGTTATAAGTTTTCCAATGCTTGGAAGGATGGTGAAGTGCAAATGGGTGGTCTCCATTTTAAAGTGGATGCGAAGCTTATAGCTAAGGCGACGAGACTAGCCTATGAATGAAAAAAGGTGGCTAAGGTAAGTAATGGTAAATACCAAGATTATATTGAGAAATTTTTTTAGGATAAAGAGAAGGCTAAGAGATTCCAGAATGGTTATTCTAGGGTTTTACTCCCTCCCCCATACCACAATGTATGTTTATTTGTGATAAAACATTTCATGCTTGAAGGTTGCTTCTAGTCACTTCATGGCTACCACTTCCCAATTGTAAACCATATCTGACACCTTGAGAAGATTAACCTTCCTTTCTTTCTCTTCTCATCCTTGAGTTAGAGCTTAACCAATGGTGCTAATCCACCATTATACTAGGGCCTTATTTGTGCTATTTGTAAGTATGTGTTGGCCATGTCCCCAGAAAGTAATCTTTCCCTCAATCTGATTGAAAACCCTACCCCTAAGAGCTTTGTGAAAATTGATCTTATTGAGAGTCGCCCTCACACCCCATCTAAAAGACTAGCTAAGACTTCTCCTAACCCTGAGGACCCTTTGTGGTTTCTTAAAGCCACGCTTGAAAAATGGAGTGCAGTTTCTATTGGTCCTGCTGTGAACAAAAAAATGAAAAAGGTTATTCGCAAATTGGGGGCCGACCCAAACACTATCATTATTCTGGATGACAATGAAAAACCATAATGTTCTACTCCAATGGGACGAAGGTCTACTAGGCTTGCTTTGGTGGCGTCAAAAGGATCAAATAGTAGTAAAAATTCAAAAAGTTCTGAAGAAAAATGCGTCTTTGGATCTCAAGATAGTAAGGGGAAGAAGACAATAAATGAAGATATTGTCTCCTCTTCAAAGGAAATCCCAAACAGTCTTGGTGGTGAGTCTGTTGAGGAGGAGGATTCCAACAATGAGGAAATTGAAGGCGACTCACAACAAGAAGAGAGTCGGGAGGCTGAAGAAGATAATGATAGGGTTGTGGATAATGAAAATGAAACAAAGGACCCAAAGGTGATGGAAATCAAAAACCCTAGTGAAGAGAATTTAGCGGGTTTTGACATTGATAGATTTAGAAGGGTGGAGGAGAGGTTGGAACTAATGGAAAAGATGATGCAAGTGGCTGATAAGGATAGCAGATTCCAGGCCCTTGAAAAGATTGTGAAGAGTTTGTGCATTGTGTTGGATGCTGTTATGAAAAAGGTTGTTATGGATATGGTTTCGGGTCAAGGCAAAATCAAGAAGCAGCAGAGGAGAAAAGCGACAGAGGGTGAAGAGGAATTATCTAGAAAGATGGAGCCTAAAGAGAAGGTTGAAGACACTGTCGAATAGCTGTCGAAAGCTTGGAGTTTGATCGAGGATGCCTAATCCTTGGTCTATGTTCTGATTTTTTGTCTCTTGCTATTATGGTTTTTTGTGACTCTCCTAGTGGTTTTAATATTGTTGTTGGCCGGTGGTGCTTGGAATATCATATGTTAAGATGTATTTCTGTTAACAATTTTATTTTTTACATGGAAACTACATTAAGGTTACTCGGTTATAACCTCCTCTACTAGTGGGATTTTAAGAAAAACTGGTTGAATATTTTTGCTATGTCTGATAGGGCTATAATGTTTGATCCGGAAGGCATTGGATATTTTTTGATTGTTGGGTAGGGGAAGAGTCTTTCAGGACTGCTTCCTCATAATGTTGCTTTGTCTGGTTGTTGTTCTTTACTTGTTGTACTAATCTGTATAGGTCAGGGCCCTTTCCCTGCTTACTCAATCAAAAACATATGCTATTCACAAGAGTTTAACATTTTAATTCAAATTGATTAAATGGTCAAGGAGGATCAAAGATGACCAAAACATAACTTTCCCTATCAACCAAAAAGACTATCAATTTAGGTTTAGCACTTACCAATATGATACTTCTAGACTGACTTGACAAGGTTCCTCTAACCTATGCAAGTGAGTGTGTGCATCTACACAGATAGAAATACCAATGGTTCCAATACCAAACTCCTCTCCTAGGTGATACTTTCCCTCCCCCACTGGAGGGTTCAAACTTTTCCTACATCCATTACTAAAGTAATCCATGACTACTAGAATCCAATTATATCCATTACTGGAATTTTCTATATTTCTTTGATAAGATTGATCCCTCATTTCTAAAAAAGGACCTCAATGGATGAAGGTAACAAAGGGAGTGCACCAACGAACTTTAGATTTCCCGAAAAACCATTAAAAAACATCACACCTTTTGATTATCTGTGCAACATCCTTGAACAATATAGGCCACCAAAAACCTACTCTTAGGATTTTATGTGTAGTGATATTGGCCTTGAAATATCCACCACATATGCCATGGTGGCATTAATTTATTACTTCCTTAACCGACTTGTTATTGAATAATTAGAGCAATATTTTTTCATTATTTCTTCACATCAACTCACCTTGGACCAACATGTACCTTTATGATTGTAATTTGAGGGTTCTTCTTTGGTTATTTTCCATGGAGGATGGACAATTCATGCTTAGAAAATAGAAATTTCCTTGTACCATGGATCATCACAAAAGACACATGTAACAACAACATCAACATTTACATCATTTATTTATACTGCCTCTAAGTTGGAATTAGCCTTCAAATAGTCTAAGCCTTGACCTCTAACAAGCTTAGTGGTTTGAATTCTCATGTCATATTCTTGGATCTTGTTTATCCAATGATACCTTTTGTCTAAGGCCTCTTGCTGCATAAATATATCCTCTACAGTTGGGTGTGGCACATAGGCAATTATTCTTACATCCACAAGATATGAATTAAATTTTTTCACAACTCTTACTAAAGCATAAGTATTATTTTGCATTGTTGAATAATTTAATTTTACTCCTTGTAGTAACTTACTAAAGAAAGATATCATCTATTTATATCCATCTCGATTATTTTGTAACAACACAACAACAATAGTATAAATGAAACAAATAAAATAGCAAGAGAGGTTTAGAATAAGCAGGGCTTACCAATATGGGGGTCTCAGTTGTAAACCTCTTCCAATATAAACCATTTTGGGGTTCTCAATTTTCCCCAAGTTCACTCCTTCAACATCATATTCATGAGTTGATTTGCTTTTGTTCCTACAACGATCTTCACTACCAAACATCTTCTATATGTTAACGAATATTTTGTGAATATTATATATTTTAAATTAACTATCTCATTCCCAAACAATGTTTATGTTCTATCATCTATCTCAATCATTTGTCTCCAATCAATTATTTGACTATCAAAATCATCCATACTATTCAAGAACCTATAGATTTGTTGAATTTCATCAAATGCATGCTAGTTGCATATGTTATCTAGTATAGCGAGTCTTTCTAATATTTCAATGCTTTACTACAAAAAGTAATATTTGTATTCAAATTGTACCTCGATGCTGCAATAGCAATAATATCAACCTCCAATTTGTCACTTCTTTCTATCCATTTAGTTAAAAAATCTATGTTATCCTAAAAAACATTTTGAGTTTACTCTTTTTGGTTACATATGCACTTTTCAGTTGTTGTACTATAAGCTCAAAATATCCATGAATTTTCATGCATGTAACACCATGTTTGTGAGAAACATTCAAATCCAACAATAGGGCCTCATATTCAGCAATATTACTAGTACATGGGAAAGTTAGCTTGAATAGAAATTTGTGCTTCTCAACACTTGGGTATGTTAACAAAATACATACACCATTACCTTCTATTGAGAAAGCTCCATAATAAAAAAGTCCAAATACCATCATTTATCTATTTTTTAGCATCTAGTGGAACAAGGGTAGTAACCTCATCACAAAACCCACCCATGTGATCAATAATAGTATCAAAAAAGTTTATTTTATTAGGAGACCTATACCTATCCTCAATGTTTTCTTGGAACCTTGGATCCCTATCCAACCTCACATTCTCATCATGCAAAGGGATTGTGGCATATGATAAATCCATTTGTATGCTTCCACCAATTTAAATTTCCCAATTTCTCGACAATAACATCCCCATTTTAGGAGGACAATCAACCAAAATAATGTCTATCAACAAAAAAATGTTAGGGTAATAACCAAGTTAGAATTCTCAGTCACTTACCAATCCAATGACATTCACTTCTTTAGATTCCATAGGGAAACATTTTCCATAATAATTTGACACTTGCAAACCAAGTTCATTCATTACCTCAAGTGGCATGACATTGTTGAGTGTTTCTCACAAACATGGTGTTACATGCATGAAAATTCATGGATATTTTGAGCTTATAGCACAACAACTAAAAAGTGCATATGTAACCAAAAAGAGTAAACTCAAATTTTTTTTTGGGATAACATAGATTTTTTGACACCATTAGAATTGTATTTTTAGATAGAAGGGACAAATTGGAGCTTGATATTATTGCTATTGTAGCATCGAGGTACAATTTGAATACAAATATTACTTTGTGTAGTACAACATTGAAATATTATAAAAACCTATTATACTAGATAACATATGCAACTAGCATTGATGATTAGAGTGGTATAAAATGGATCAACAACTAACTGGATATTCACCACTAATACACTAAGGTATACTTCCACAATATCCTTCACCTTCTTTTCTTCTTCAATTGGGGTATTGGTTGGTGGTTCTTACACAACCTTTGAAATAAAAGACATATTGCATGCTCTATATTTAGATATTCAGTCAAAGGCATAGAAACTCTTATTTGACTTAGAATCAGTCCTACATCAATTGAAGTGTACTATGGTAGGGGTATATTTGGGGCTATGGTCACTACATTTGCATTCGATATGCATAAATTAATGTGACTAGAAGAAGAAACTATCAAGACATTTCTTACTTCTCTTTCCTTTTGGGAATTATAAGGTGCTTGGTTCATTTATCATTACCTTGTCTTTCTTGGAATCCTTTGTATTTGTAGCCTTTTGTCCACAAATAGCAATATCATTTACCTACACAAGTGGCATTTGATTCTTAGGAATGTATTTCTTTTTATTCTATTTTTGTTCTAGACCTTTTCTCTTATTAGTAGCCTTCTTAACTATAACATGTTATTTTTCATTGATATTAACTCTCTCTTTACCAATGCTAGCCTTTTGGATCACTACATCTAACTTATTAGCCTTTTGTGTTTGCAATGGAAGAATCTTGTTTCTTAATTGAATTCCATTTTGGGCTTGTACCATGATTGCATTAGTGAGGGTCTTGATATCCTCAATTGAAGGTCTATTCCTCTTATATCTTTGTTGGATACAAGACCTCATATGCTCAAAACCATGAGTTGTTAATTGATATGGTTGCAGACTTGGATTGCCATCAATCTAGAGAATTTGGTCACTATTATTAATACTATAATGATATATTATATCCTTTGTTAAACATAGATCAATTAATCAAATTGATCAATGTTGTCCTCATAATATTCAAGACCACCTTCATCATTTAGAAATTTTTTAATTTTGTCCATAAAGAGCAAAATAACACAATTAAGAGGATCATGTGGAATGAAACATGAATAACACCACATATTTTCATCTTAATAATTCATAGTTTCTTTGGTCAAAGGTTCAAGCACATCTTTGTCTTTCTATTTGAAATTTACTTTTTTCTAAGTAGGCCTTCCATTATGTTATTGTGGTGGTCTTTTAGACCAATAAGTGTTATATGGTCTATTGTACAGTCTCTATCCTTCATTGAAATGTGTGGATGCACCCTGATATGGAAACCCCTTATCATTTCATGCCACCTTGTAAGACAAGTCCTTAATGGCACCCATTAGTTTGTCTAATTTGTTGTCAATTGAAAAGGGTGTGTTCATAGTAGCTCAATCTGGTTAAGATGACTTCACATCAAATATTTTCAATTTTTTACCAGATGCTCTCATATTACCCTCAATGTTTATAGTTGGAGCATACATCTTCCTAAGGGTCTGAGGGTATCTATCTCTCAAACAATATCCTATTTTTGAATCAAATGCACCACATAAAGCACAAAACACATAGATTTAGTAGGCTTAAGATGTTGGGGTACCTTTTTCATAGTGAGGATGTATCTTCTATTGAAATCAATGACCATATAATTGATGCTATTCTTGATGGTGGTGAGCTCATGGATAACAAACGTAGGATCAACTATGTCCCCATATTGCATCTTAAGAGTAGTAACAAATTCTTCCTAGGAGGAAATATTGATGTCAGGAAAAATTTTAAACCACTCCCTAACACTTTCCTCCAAGGAATGAAAAATAGCTTCATCATCACATCTTCATCTTTAATCTCATACTCATTAGTGATATTTATGAATTATTTTAAATTATCTTCTCTGATTACTATGTTGTTGCCTTGGGATTTCAGGACCTTGCCTATGATGTCACTAGGAATAGGATTGGGGTAATTTGGGATCCTAAAGAGATCTAGTTGCATATACCTTTCAACTCCTATTGGTTGTTAGGTTGGAGAAAATATTTGAGCCTATATCCTAGGGCTACCTCCACTATTTTTTCCTATATTTTGTTGTTGTGGTATTTTTTGACCTTGTTGTTGAGCAACCATAGGATGGGTTTGAGTTAACTGATCAATCTCAGTTATCATTCTAGCTTCGTCTAATAGGTCCAAATCTTCATATATGGACCTTCACCTTTCACCATTATTAGTTTGAATGTGTTGATCAACATCATGGAAAGTCTAATCGAATTGAGAACCCTGGTAACCAATGGGAAAAGGTTTTTTGTAGCCAATTTTGGGAGCACCTCTATCTAACCTACCTAGTGTATGACTTCCTTACATAATATTGATCAACATTTATATTTCTTCTCCTGAGAAAATAATTCATATAATCATCAAAAGTATATTGGTATTGTTCTCTTAGGTCAACAAAGACATCGCCTCTTCTCGAGGTGCTAACCTTGTCTATATAATTATGTCTGGATGGACCGTCTCCATATTTTGTATACCATTTATCATACAGATGTTTCCCATTGCCTATAATACTTCCTTGTGCAGAAAACTTACCTTTTTTTCTTTTTCTATCCATGGAAAACAAACTTTTGATAAAAATGGGTTCTTATAGTAGAGTCGCCACTCCCTAAAGGAGATATGATTTCTCTTGAAGCTATTCTCGTTGAGCTAACCAAAAATTGTACTTGCAAAATACTCATTAGATTTTAATTTTTGTAAATGATGTTAAGTAATTTTCAACAACTATTGTCTATCCTTGGAAACAACACCAATCTATTAGGTTTCAAAATTTTGCTACACTTCCTAGAACAGAAATATAGTGTAAATAAGTAAGAAAAATTTGTTCATCAACATAACTATGGAGGACTAAGAGCTAACTCAATGAGAGTGGGTTTGATCTCCTACAATTTGAGCTCAACTTAGACTCGAAAGAGTATTCATAATAATATACCATAGAAAGTATTGGGATCACTTATGATAAACAACAATAAAATAAAAGATAGTTAAACCTAACTTGCTTATTCAAATCCTTTAATACTGTCGTTGGACTAAGTAAACTAGCTATCTCTAACTCCTATATAGCTGATATAATACCTTGGATGCAAGTGTAAGGTAGGTTGAGTTCCATGATTCATAGAAAATGGTCTTCATTACTCCTTGCACACTATGTTATCATTAACTTGTAAATTGGAACTAAAAATAAATAATTTTATAATTTTATTTAAATATGGGTGATTGGAACACGTACAAGAGATCAATGCCTATTCTAGGGCCATGGAGTCATAATAAGGGGGAATAACAATAAAGGATAGTAATTATAGTTGATCCACTTATCCAAATATCATCAAATATCATTTTAGCCTTATCTACTTAGTAATCCATTAGTAAACTAGCCAAACCCAAATGCAAACATACAAAATAGATGTTACAAAATATTTATAATAGACTTAGAACTTGTCACATTCCTCTAATGGTGATTACATTCACAATGAAAAATGTGTTGAAGACAATATCTAAAAATGACATATTTTTTGAGTTTAAATACATACCAATGGAGACACAAGATTGAAAATGACATTACAACATTCATCTTATAGTTAGAAAACATTCATTGCCTCCTTACAACTTCCTTGTAGCTAATTTTCTATAAATTCTACCATTATGAATATTCTTCTACTTTGCTTTGATTTCACCATCCAATCTTAAAAGTGATAGCCATTTTTCAATAAAACTATGTGGCAAAAGCGAACCCTAAAAAAAATATCATAGTTGCTTCAAAATCAATGCTTGAAAAATATTGCCCCCAAAGTTGACGCCTTAGATCGATAGAAAACGTCCACAATATCTTTTGGAACCTATAAGAAGTAGAACCATAAGTGAAATTTGGTAGAAACAAGGGTTGGTGTGCAATAATAGCATGCATAGGTCATAATTTGCCTTTGGAAGCTATCAGTGACAAAACAAGAAAAGGTGACCATTTCAAAATAATGGTGGTAGTTGAAATCAAAATCTACACTTTGAAGTCTTTGAAGCCAAAATGTATTCATGATATTTATAATTAGACCATTATTGGTGAAAATGTATTGAAGGCATATCAAAGAAGTAGGTCAAATGCAAACACAAAGCCAAAATTAAAAAATATGGATGTGCAAATGCCTTTTGAGCCTTCTACATGTTGAAATGAAGTTTTATGAACCTCAGGGGCCCATATAAAACTATTGTGGAACATATAAGGTCATCCAACATAGGTTCAATTCATTAACATACTCCCACATCTTTTCTTTTTTTTTAAGCCTTTGTGGGAGGCTGGCCCCTTATAGGATGTCAGTTATCGATCCTAATCTACATGTAAGATGATAATTGAGCCCCTTTGAATGATATTATCGTCACCAAGTGGAAAAATTAATCTAATATGTCTCTAGTGGAAGTTCAAACTGTTGGAAGATATATATGGATGTTATCGATATACCTGTAAAATCTCTTGTACACAAAATATTGGTTTTTATTGAGCATAAGTGCGAGTTGACACCAATTAGGTTTCTTGCATAGAATTTATTTACAATTAAACTTCACCTTTAAGAAAAACATATAACTCACTTGGATTTACTTACAAACCTTTCCCTCAAATTTATCAGCCTTCAACAGGTTCATGCAAGTAAAGAAGTTCCATCTAATCCATGTGGGTTGGAGACTTGTAATTGAACTACACTCTTTGGTCTTGAAATTGCTCACGTATCCTTTGTAAAGGTTTGGCCTCCAACTACATCATGCAAAAAAATCCATTTGAACCAGATGAAGAACTTTGTAGTGGATGTTCTGATGAAAGGGAAAAGTTCATAAAAGGAAGATGACAGACCATAAGGGGTAGACGCGGGAAGATGAACTCCATTTCTCGCAAAGACTTAGTGGATGGTGGAAGAATGGAACAAAGAGTAATTTTGGGGATCTGAGGAGTATGAGGAAAATAAAAAAAGCTATCAACAAGTTGAAATGCAAAAAAAGATTAAAATTTAGAACCAAGAGACTTCACATGGAAATGTTTGCAAAACCAAATAGGCACATTTTTCTCGCAAAGTAAAAAATTAGCAAAACTAGACACTTGTAAAAGTAACATGTTTATTTGATCAAAATAACAAAGCCAATACTTATCCATTTATTTTCATTTTTTAACCATTTTTACCCTTTGGAGGCATCAACCAGTCAATCAAAACATTGTGGAGAGACCCATTTGAACTAGATAAAGAATAAATTTACTAGGTCAATTCATATGGATATCAAACATCTACAAAAACCCAAATTATCACATTTTAACCATTTTTATTTTATTTTTACCTTTTGTGGTAGTTGATAACTAAATTGCACACTTGCAAGAGAATCCAACTAGATGGAGCCTTGCGAGAAAATATGACTAATCTGGATGGAGGAAGAAAAAACGCAAAGGAAAAAATCCCATACCTTAAATAATTTTACAAAACTTTAAAAGGAAATTGGGCCTAATTTTTATGCAAAGAAATTTGGCAAAAGACCAACCATGAAAAATATAGATTAGTTATAAAATTGAGAAAATATGGCTAAGGCACAAAAGGAGGAGGGACTCAAGACAAAAGGAAAATACATATTTGAGACCCAACAAATTGAAGGATGCCACATGGTTGGGTGGTATGGAACCATCATTGGGGATTGGAGGATCTTGGAATGAGCTTGGGATTGCAAGAAATTTGTAAAGAAAGGATTCAAAAACCATTTAATATATTGTTACATATTATTAAAAAAATTATTGTTAAGGACATTTGAGTCCTCATATATTTTTAATTGAATTATTAGAACCTCTTTAGCGGATGTAGTGTAAATTGTCTACATAAGTGGTGTCAATATTATGAATTCTTTTACATGATTCGATGTTGGAGTCAAACACACATGCATTCCATTATGCTCATTTAATTAATTATTTTTTCAATAAAAATAAATGTAGAGCACTTTTCAAGTGGTTTTAAAGTGAATTCAATTTTATAAAACATTCAATTGAGCATTGAAACTTGTAGGCTCCTCTCTTGTTCCTTAGTATGTTTCATTCTAAGGTTCCATATCATTTTTTAGGTTATTTAAGGCCCTTTTTTAGTCTTGATATGGAGGGTAGGTGTGTGGCACCTTTCCATTAGTCCTTACCATATTTGGTCATGTGTTGGATCCGCTCAAGTACTCCCCACTCCTTGGGATTTATCTCCTTTGTGGGCTAGTGTGGTGTGAGATCAAGTTTCTAGAACCACTGTGGTCTCTCGACTATTTTTGTTGTTTCTATGTTTTTTTGTATCACATTTCTTTCTTGGAGGTTCCTAAGACTTTTACTAGGGTTGGAGGACTAGAAATAGGTCTTGATTGGCTCACTATCGAGGACATTAGTGCAAGAATAGGACACCAATGCAGGAAAGGACTATAGTGCACAAACACTAAAAAAGACTCCAACACTAGAATTAGACACGTTTAATCATGATACTATCCCTCTATAATTCTATTTTACCTTAGGTGCATTGCAGTCCTCTAGCATGTTGTTGTTCCTCTATTCATTGAACAATGAGTATTTCTAGACACTTTTTGGGAAAACTTTGTGAATAGAAGTTTTTCCCCATAGTCTTGTGAGTCTCTTAAATTCACTAAATAGGTGTCATAATTGAGAATTTATGCTAATATTTGTATTGGTAAACGTTCTTTTACACTAAATCAACCAATTGCCACCTCTTGTGTTAAGGAGCTTGTATCTCCTATGGTTGCGTAGTCTTGTAGGGGTCTAGTCCATGTGTTAGAGGCTCTTTTCTGGTTCATAGACCTATTTTTGGTTGAGCATTCTAATTCATCTGCCTGTTCCAAGTTAAGCAATGGTGATGACTAATTTAGTGTGTCCTTGTGCAATACAACATTTTTGTGTCATATGTGTAGTGTTAGTGTGTTAAATTTTTTTTTGTGTTTTTTAAGCTAATGTCTCATGGGTCCTTGGAGGGTCATTGCAATATATCCTCATCAAGTCTAGTACTCAAACACACAAAACACACACACACATATAAAGGTGCACAAGCTAGGTGAACACTAGCCTTAATTTGTACATCTACTTCAGAGATTAGAACACTCCATCCTCTTTATACCATTGTAATTTAGGGTAAGATATAATCCACATGGTTCAACTAACTAAAATAAATAAGGACCTAAATCAATATCACTACTACTTCTAGGAAATCCATCTATCCATTAACTTAGATAAGGAAAGGAACACAAACTTGTAACCCTTAGCTCTCCATGAGAGCAATGAGCATAAGGTTGCAATTCCAACAATCTCTCCTAAGACCAAGACCTTAATACTCAAATATACATCTCAAATGCCGAGTAAAAACCATTCCAAAAGGCTAGACAAAACTCTAACTCACCTCAATGCTCACTAAATCATGCCTCATTTTTAGACATGGTTTCACTCCATGAGGTTCTCCCTCAAGTACCACTCTAGAAAAGTGAGGATTTCCTTAACACACTAACTTCTCAACACAAAACTAAGAACAAATTAGGGGTTCTTAGAGAAAATAATCTAGGAAAAAAACCTCTTAAAATCATAAGCACACTCAAGAATTGAGGCTTAGAAAACCAAAAATCTTAAGGAAACAACCAAGGAGGTAACTAAATACAAAGAATATGAGAAACTATGATCTAAACCATAATGATGTTCATCTAAAACCAACCTAAGGGTTAAGAAACCCAATAATATCATGAAACCAATATAAAAAAGGAAAAAAAATGACCACTAAAAGACTTAAAAACCAAATATTCTAAAATAGAAGACACGTGATAGACAATTATTTATACAATAACGACACCCCTTCTAGCACTAAGCTAGGAATACCCCTAAATTGTCAAGGATAAAAATCCTATGTAACCATCAGGTTAACTTGAATTGGAAACCCAACAAGAGATAGACATATAAATATAATATAATAATTATAAATAATATGTGCTAGAACACTTACTAACACACCATCATACCCTTAGAATCTATCAAACATAAGTGTAGCTATGGAACTTGTATCTAAATAACATGATGTGTACCTTCATTCTATCCAATTGTATGGCTTTGATTTCTACAACACCTCAAAAAATAGTCAGCTAATGCTAGAGCACTAGGAAATGTGATCACATTACCATGATAAAACAAGCAAGAACAAGCATAGTTGGTAGACTAAATCAACAATCAACTATCTACTAGCAAATAAAGAAAGGCACATTCCAAACAAGGAATTTAGCAAAACTCATTATTAAGAATAGAGAGATAGAGGACCATAATAAATATCATATAGACATTCAAATACACCTTATTTAATACTAAACGCAATAAAATTCACACTAATTTATAAGTCGCTCCTATCCAAAACATCCATAATAATACAAGGCATTTCATAATTTTCTCAAGAGTCCATTTTCATTCCAAAAGGAGCAAGGAATTTCAAACTCAACATAGTTCTAATTAGCACAAGCATTAAGAACCACTACGTTCTCCAAAATATACTCCCTAATACATTCCATTAGAGGTTCAACATGAATGTGATAGAGAACAACACTTACATGATACACGACTAGAATTTTTTTTAGTATAGTCATCACAATAAATGAATGCCAAAGAGGAAAAATAATTGATCCCAACATTAAAGCATAAATTGAGCTCAATTGAAATAATATATTGATTGTAACAACTTGGGTCACAAAATAAATATATGTCAAGGTTTGGTGACTAGACTACTCATAAGAGGAATTAAAAATTCAATACTAATCCTTATAAAAGTAAGAAAGTTCACAAATTAACAAAATAGAGTCTCAAAATTAGAAGGCGTAATTACATGCACTAATGACTAATAATAGCCATAATTGAGGGAGTACAAAGCTACACTACACTTGGAATGCAACATCCAAGGTGAAATAAAGAGCATGATCAAACACATTAAGTGAGCAAGTCTTCTAAGACTTTAGACACATCACACAACATAGATATCCATTTACACTTAACCATTCCAACCATTAGCTAAGCTTTCAGGCACCTATAGCTTTACGGCATCACATTGAAAATATAATGCAAGAAGGTAATCATAGGGAAAGAAGTAGCCAATCACATGGGACATGCATTTATTCACAACATGGATTTCTAATTCATACTATAATAGAATAAAATCAACATGATTAAAAAATAACATTAATATAGTTGGGGCCTTTAATCCTCACCAATATAATGCTTCTACAATGCACAATTCCCTTTTACAACTCAATATGCATACTATGCAAGAGGGGTTATGACATATAATATTATGGTCAATAGATGTAGGACTTACTAATGCACTCTTTATTTTTTCTAATTATTTATCATAATCACCATGTATATGACCCAATTACACCCCTTTTAACCCCTTCAAATGATATAATACAATAATCCATCTATGTTCCCACAAAAACCCTAGAAAATAATTATAATTTTGGCACATAATTCATTAACCCAAATGATCTATTATAATAATTAAATATTTATCTCATGTGTATGAAGTGCACTCAATAAAATACCAATGCTTAATTCACTTAAAAAATGCATTTAAAATTACTACAAAAGAAATAAAATACCATTTTCTAATTAAAACAACGTGGAAAGAAAGGTATGTTACTCTCGCAACACAACATGCACACCACACAGTACACTATACAAGGATCCATTAAACTAGTACTACCACACAATTAATTTATTCCACATAATATGCATACAAACAAGCATAATTGCTTTCACATTCAAATGCATCACTCACACAAGAGTACGCACAAGCACAAATAACACCACACAATGGTCACTCCATGTTCAAATATAGAAAGAATCAAGACATGAAGAATTAAATCACACATGGAATAAATTTCTTAACAATTGAAGGATCCAACAAAGCCTCCAAACAAGTACTCCTCAAACATATCATGCAAGAGGACAAACCAGGAAACAACAACTGCCACCTACAACACACATACAAACACACTAGGGTCCCTTCATTCTCATACACAACAACCAACTCATAGGATGATGATGATTATACACCTTAGGAGACTCTCAATCGAGGGTATCTTTCCTTGTCAAGTGTGATAAGTCTTATGAGGCATCATTCCTCCACAAACACACTACATGTTTGACACACATCGAACCCTCTATAACACCACACTAAAGAACATCAAGAAAGAAATTGAACAACTACCTTACAACAAAAACCACTTAATAAATCACACATAAAGCACACATAAAAACACATAGGAAAGTGCATTAACTAGATATCCTAGCATTGAAACATGAGCTTTGATACTAGATGTAATGCCCCAACCACACACCTAGGATATTTGTCAACTAAACAATCTATTTTGAAACAAAATCACCAACAAAGTTATGCAAACATATCATACTACACACTAATGTGTACATAGGTGTCATGTCAAAAAAATGACACAAGGAAACTAATAAAAAAAATAAACTCACCATTGCTATAAGCAAGGTGACACTAGTAGAATACTTTCCAATCGCAGTATGAAACCACCATGACAAACCTACAAGAGGGAGAAATGATATCCTAAAATGATTAGGTTCTAACCTATGATCATTCTCTCTCACAAAAATAGCACAAGGGTATGATGAGGGATTCATCAACCTTGAATCCCCACAAATTCATACTTACAAACTCTTGCAACACCCAAGAGAACCCACAAAGACTGTGAAATGACTATGAGCTATCACACCTTGATTAGACAATGTAACCACCAATTTTTAGATGAGCGGTAGGATGAGGATAACATTAATCTCCAATCCACACAACAAAAATATTACCAACACCTAAACATAAGGAAAAATATTTAAAAGAGGTTGCTTTACTTGGAGGTACAAGCTCTCCACCAATTGGAATGAAGATGGGTCATTTTTAGGTAATTACATACTTCCCAATGCAAAAAGTTATATAAATATCTATATATGATGCTTTTCATTAAAGAAAAATTATGAAAATAATCACTAGGCCAAGGGGGAAAACTTTCATAGTTTCCTTGAGAAATAGCTAGAAGATCTAACTATCCAATGAAACAGGGGACAACAATACACTAGGGGACTGCAACACACCTAGAGGACACTAGAACCAATAAATGAAACTAGCATGAGTTCATCAGTGTCTTCCATATGTGTTAGCATCCTCGATTGGCATTGAATTCCTCAACTAGTAGTGGAGTCGTAGAATGCATTACAGTTGGACTTTCCTTGGATTGATGTCCTATTCTTGCACTAGTGTCTTAGAAGAGCCAATGAAATTCCATTTTTGGAACTCCATGCCAAGAGAAACACTTAGGACATGAAATAAAAGAGTCACAACATGTAATAGACTAAAAAAAAATGATCAAGAGACCAAAGTGAGCTCTAACACTCGATCTCCAAACCCACTAGCCCATAAAGGAGATAAATCCTAAGGATTGGAAGGCCTACAAGGGACTCCAAAATTATTCCAAGGACATGAGTGAAAAGGGAAAATATTCTCAGCACACCCCACTAGTCCTTTAGCCAAGGGGAGAATAAAAAAAACACCACCCCATGGTGGGTTCACACCAACACTCAACCCCATAATTGGGAGATGAACCACACAAGATCACTCATGAACCAATGTCAAATTGGATGTTTTCTAATAGATGAATTTTACTTTCAGCCTAAATCCAAATATGATCTAAGTTCATTTTACCAACATTTTCAAAAATATAAATTGCATGTGAAACAACATAAAAATTCAACACAAATGTTGAGATAACATGTAAAACAAGAGAGATCATTCACCAATTATATGGGAGGTTTATATTCTATCCAACAAGAGGCTCCATAATAACATATTGGAATTCGCAAAGAGGAATCAAGTCTTGAATTATATATATTACATCATATTACAAAAATGAGAAACTAAATCAAGAGATAATCTTCACTTGCATGCTAACCAAAGTTCCTTCAAGATGAAGCCTCCAAGAACTCAAATTGCCAATGGTGCTTTCCATCCACCTAACCATGTGGTACCCTTATGTCCACCCCACCATGCTAGGAAATAGTCACTTGGGCACAAAAACATCGCCCATACAAAGAAAGGACCATGACTCAAAAAAACAACACAATAACTAATATCATAATATCCACATGAAATCAAATTAGATAATACATCAAGGAATACACACCAAAAATCATGATCAACTTCAAATGCATATAGGCCAACAACCATGACTGACATCCAATATATAATAGGCCAACAAAAGGATCATAAAATAAAAAATATGCATGCTTAATGGGTAGCATCACCAGCAATAAGCACATATAATAATCCAAGTCACATGCCATAGACATGCCAACAAGGAATCATATAGAAAATGTATGAAAACATGTAAACAAGGTCTTTAACAATCACAACATGGTCAAAGATGGGTCTCTTGTTGGACACCAAGTCCAATGATATTAAGGATGAGGAACCACAGGGTCTAGAAAGGAGTGGCATCACAATAGCTCAAAGGGATAGATAAGAAATTTCAGGTATGCATCAACTCACCCTATGAGGAACCAACCAACAAGGACTACTACTCCCCAAACAAACATGTCTCCTATGCTCATACCAAGCCAATACAAGCGCTTTGGCTATGCCATAGGAATTAACATCTTGATTATTTTTAATTACCTAATGTCTTTAGTTATCACTTAATTATCAAAAAAAAATCCCGCTATATACTCAAGCCCCTTTATGCCATAACTTACATCAAGAGCCACTCCCTTCCTACAACCTACACCTCAAATCCTAGGTTCGTCATGCCAAAGTATTGTTTTGTCATGGCACAAATTTAATACAAAATTTTATAGTATAAAATAAAACATGATATCAAAATATTCTAAATTGAAAGACATTAAGAATACCTACTTTCTTTCATTTAAATTCATTTAGAATCACTCACGATTTTAAAATTTATAAAAAATATTTTTAAAAAATCATAAAAATTTCCCAAACTCCATTGATGAATGTTTCAAAATTAAAATTTCTAGTTTCTAATTTCTAAGTATATCCTTTGGTTATATATTCCCAAAACCACACTTTTAACATAAAATTCACATTTCAAAGATTTTGGAAAAAAATTGTGATAGTGAGGGCACAAATTGAAAATTCGCTAATGTTTTAAACAATTAATTTTCTCAATTAAAAAGCGTGAAATTGAATCTAGTAAACTCTCTTAATAAATTGGATATAATAATATGTGGAATATGGTACCTTAGAGATATCAATAAATTGCTTGAGAAGAAGGAACATTATCAATTGAAGTAAAATCATGTGAAAGGGGATCAACATTATATAGTCTAAAATCTTGCTCCTTTGGTAGGTATGCCATTTAAAGTAGCAAAATAATCATGACCAATATAACAAGTATCATCTCTAGTACATGAGGGAAGGTGATAACAAGCTCATCAGAGAATGATAAACTATAGTATATAATAATGCATCCATGGAGATGGAACAAGATTCATGTGGTAAAAGATAGTATGTCAAGGATTAATGAATAAGATATAACAAGTTGTAAGAAAACATTGAAAGCCTTGCATGAATAAAAGCCAATGATAAGGGGTTTAAGAATCCATAAGGAATGAAAAAGAGTGGGTTGATATAAACCATAAAATCAAAGGAGCGTGTCCTAAAAAATAAAATCATAATATCCAATCCTCAAGGGTGTAGGATCAAACTATTTCACCAAAATGAAAACAAATAAAAGATTATTTTTCAAATTATCTAGGTTAATAAACTAACTAATAAAAAATATAATGGCTGACCTAAATAATAGAGTTGAGCCTCAAAATAGTATTGAAATATGTAAACAAATAATTTATAAAATAAAAAAGAGGGATAAGTGCACTTAGCTCTAGATGCAACATGTGGATGGTTTATTGTAGTATGGACTCTATGATCCGAACTCAACTTTTATTATTGTATGATCTGGAAAAATGACTATGAAATTGAATAATGAAATGACAAATAACACAATTCGCAATCAATTCACAAATCAATACCAATAAAGCTTTAAGACAAATTGCAATCATAATGAAATACACCAAACCTGCACACACGCATTTCCACACAAATGCCTTAGCTTAGCTCCATTGTTCTCCTCTTGCACCTTGGAGAAAAGTGTAGTAGTAATTGCTCTCAAATTTTGTAGTATAATGTACTAATAATGTGTGTAGTTTCTTCGCAATGATGAAAGTGAGCGAAAGATAAATGATGAATGATAATGTTTATTTTATAGATTTTTTGATATCGATCAATTTTTTAGATCTGATGAGAGACTGAGTAGATCAATGGATGAAAATCCACGAGAAGAACTAATGGATAGTTAATTGACTACACGATTTCAGTGAACTGAGTGCATGGATTAGTTAAGAGGATATGATTGAAGAGATAAGTGTAATAGACAATCAGTTAAGAGAATTGATTGAAGAGTGGACTGGGAGTGCATCTTAGTGAGCTGGTGAGGTGGAAATGCATGGGTAATTAATAATAATTTAATTACTAATTACATGTGCAAATGAGAAATAAATAAAATAATTTATTTATTTTATTTTAGAAGAATAATTGGATAAATTAAATAATTAAAACAATTATTTAATTTGAGAAGTGGGAAATGGAAAATGAATTTAATTGAATAATATTGAATTATTTAATTAATCTAGGAAAGATGAATAATTAGTAAATCAATTAAATAATGTTAATTATTTAATCAATATAGGGGAAAAGTGATGAAATAGATAATTTAATTAAATAATGAAATTATTTAATTAAATGCAAAAAACATATTGATGATACCTAATGATGAAAAAATGATGATGTTTTTGGTAGAAATATAGTAGTCAAATTTAGGTGTCTACAATTATCATATGGCATACTTCACTGCGAGCAATTCATCGACGGAAAATTCACCGCCATGACAATTCACCGCACGAAAAAATTAATTGCATGAATTTTTAACGGTTAATTTTCCATGGCAGTGTATTGCTGGTGGTGATGAATTTTCCTATGGTGAATTATTGACGAAATATTTTCCATCGGTTGCTAGCGGTGAATTTTCCTAGAGCCTTATCATATATGTGATTGTTATGGCTTGATATATTAGGAAATGAACTTCACTTTGTTTTTGTTCTAACTTGCATTTGTTGCCCTGATCTTCTCACATATAGTCTTGATCTCGTTTTTGCAATTTTGATCTTGCTCTGTGACCATAATCTTTGTACTTCTAATCTTTATAATCCTATTTACCTTAGACATATAAAATAATAGCGATTAGAAGTATTGTTGGAACCTCCTACGACAAGATGAAGAAGTCTACTGGCTTTTCACCTTGTATCTTATTGATCTAGGCCTATTCAATAATTTGCCTTAATCATATGCCCCCAATCAATTCAATGGTTTGGAATGAAGTAGAAATGTAAACTCCTCTATTTGTCCTTATATTTGTAGATGTTATGATAACTAACTTAAATTAAGTTTTTAAAAGGATTGCGTGGTCAACAAGGAGGAAGTGCGTGAGAAATAGATATGAGGGAATATTCACCTACATTAGTTAAAACCTTCCGTATATAACACGTGGTGTAATTATTTATTCTCACGTGCGGAAGAAGTTTAGTTATTCACCTAACAATCTCATTCTCACCCACCGCTCTTGGTCTTCAAATGTTAATATTATTTACCACGCGTAAAATGGTTGGAATATTGAGAGCGAATATTTTTTTGGTATTATAATATTGTTAATAAATAAATAATATTTTTATTTAATTTAGATTTAAAGAATATGATGATGAATATAATTCAATTAATTTGATATATGGTAGTGATAAAGTATGCGATAAAATTTGGAAAATTAAAGTTTAATAGATTTAAATATTTAGTTAATTTTGATGGTTGATAGATAATCGTCTTATTATTTTTATCATTATGATATTGCTATCAGTTTCAGCCGTGTAGTTTTTCGCGTCAAACTCATTGACGCATGTTTCATGAGTAGTGGTTCACAAGAACCCATCTCTCATGATATTGAATGTTCCACTCAACACTCATTGCATCTAGGTGATGTTTTAGATGCAATGAGTGTTGAATGTCCCAATGCTTCATCTCTAGATGCAATGAGTGCTAAGTGGAACATTCATTATCATGAGAGATGGGTTCTTGTGAACCACTACTCATGAAGCATGGGTCAATGAGTTTTAGTCAAAAAACTACACAGTTGAATCCTAATAGCAATACCATATTTTGACATGTTGTGGAAAATGCCTCCTACTTGTTTTTATCATATTTTTTGAATTGTAACTTAGAATTGTATGTTCTTTGATATATTGGAAGTAACAAGATGAGATTTGAAGTGGCTCAACATCATAACTTTATGAAGGTTGAGTTCACACCATAAAATCAACTTAGATAGGACATGCATCATAGAATTGACCTTTGTTTCATGAAATCAATCTAAAGCACATGAAATTGACCTAGAAAGTTTGTGGACTCCCATACACACAAAACAAAGCTTTTCCTTAATGTGTAGACCTATAAAATAGAGACTACTAGTGTTTCAAACACCTTTCAAAAGCCTTCTTAAGAAAGGGTCATGTTTTCCTTAGTTAAACCTTTTTTTTATAATTTAATGGTAAACGATAAAAGATTAGAAGATAACATGCAATCAATACAACATACACTATTGTAATAAGGGTGCTACAAACTCTAAAGCTTGAAATTTCAAAACGCAACAAGTGTAATACAAGATATTGATGCGTAACTAGGGTTTCTTGGAGTAGTAACATGAAGCTATGACATCAAGCAAGAGCAATTTGGAAGGCTACTAAATTTGTATATGGATTCATTTGTAAGCTAGTGGTGATGGTTGATATAATGGAACATTGTTGAATTATTGGAAGGGTTATAGAAAGTAGGTAGTAGAAGATGATAAAATGACTAGGTAGGGATGGTATCTTTTATACTTGACTTGGAAACCAATTTTCTTTTTGGCATGGTAAGTGATATACAACTAGTTGGAAGGGGTTCATATGAGCCCATTTTTAAAAATTGGATTTAAAAACATGGTGATCAATAAGTTCACTATCATGTTGTAGAATCAAGACAAGAGTGAAAATGTAAATTAAGAATCTAGATTTTTTTTTAAAAGGGGGCTATATCATACTTCTAATAGGAAAATTATGAATTAGGTCAAATATGATACTAAAATACTCAAAATCATGCACCAAGACCAAGTACTTAGGACATCCATACAAAATGGCATAAAACAAATGGCAAAAGGGTAGGGTATGCATCTTTATAAATTACAAAGATGATGATCAAGTCCTAAACTAAAGAATCATATGTAATAGATAAAAGTGCACACCTTGCACCTTTACCATTTTGTTTTATGTTATTTATGTGAAATTATGAATGTCATCTATGTATGGTATTAGCACTCAATTTGACTCGTTTGGTGCACTAGTTGACACTAAGCCTTGACACTAAACCTAAACACGCCACTCTAATATGCTAAGTCTATCACTATAGAATAAGACAAGTCCATTTCCTAAGGTTTATGCCTCCTAATAATAGGTCACATAATTTGAATCCTTATTTAGTGGAAAAGGCCACACTTGTAGCATAGTCCTCTTGGATTAAATTCCAAATTTCTTGCTTCTTAGGTTAACTTTCCCCAAATATTATTGTTAATTATCATCTTGAATGCTAAAGGCCTTATCTTTTTGTGTGAGTCTTGTACTTTAAGACATTGTTCTAGGTCATTTTCTTCATCAAATATTAGCATCATAAATTATCTTACACTCATCTTTAATCACAACTATCATAGTCTCAGCATCAATTGCATCAATATTTATATTCTTTATTTGATGTGTTCTTTATCGTGTACAATGATTACAAGGCTTGATTGCTATCCAAGAATTCAACAATATGCTCTTTGTCTAGAGTAGACCCCCAAAGGTGCTTTTTAGCACCATCAATTTCTCATAGGTATTGACACAACCAAACATATTATAGAATTCAACAAGACTAGAGGTCTAAACCATGCTAGATAGTTTATGAAGTACATGCCATGCACATGTGACCTAGGCCTAGGAATAAATTATGGGGGAAAATGTCACATGCATCAAAAATATTAAAACAACTCAGTCTCAACATTGTGTTCACTAGTTTAATAATAAATTATGTTTTCTAGTTCTTATTGCTTTGTTGTAAAAGATCGGCAATGTCAAAATTAAGATCACATTAAAAAAAGTGTATATTTCCTTCATAGTTATTTCACTTCCTCTATGTTAATTAATTAAATCTTACTTTATTTTATTATCTTCTTATTAGATATAAATTTTAATCTAATTAGGGTTATATTTCAAGATCCTTAGTGTAGGAAGTGATATTTTCCCTCACACCTACTTGTATCAAATATCAAAATTAAGCAATAAAATCTTTATTACAAAGATATAAAATAATTCATATCAATTACACATTAAAGTTGGTACATATAGTCTTTGAAAGCATGAAGTATATATTCCTAGTGTATTCATTTAATTTTTTGATGTGGTGATTCGTCTTGATTTGTCTTTTCCTAATTAGGGGACCCGCATGACATGACCATCTTTGTTAATTATTATTGAAAAGTGAACACCAACATGTCTCAACCAAAATTAATAAAGGAAAATCATAAATTAATCTTTTTTCAAATTAATATCAAAGAATGTGCACAATAAATGTGCACTAAAACCACCACCCTTTATCATTCCCTTTATACATTATATTTTTAGCAATCAAGTTTGGGAAACTTGTGTTTCATTAAGCTCTGATTGAGTATGCTGAGATTTTTTTCCATATGAATGTTGAGAAATGAAGTGAAAATGGTGCAATAAAATCTTCTTCAATGTATACATAAATCTGAGATATTTTTCTTATTACATGATTACCATAAAGGATTACGAGATGTTGCATAAATCAACAAAAATGATAAAAATCAAGAAACCATATAGACACAAGATTTGCATGGAGAAACCTTTTTGAGAAAACACTCCATCAAAGAAAGATGACAAGAATATATTAATATTCAATATACATGATAAATATCAACACACTAGCATTTTACATTCCAACAACATTCCTACAATATTTGTGTACGTTTGAATAGATATGAAAACACTATCTCATACCTCCAATATATATGCAAGGAGAGAAGCCAAAACTACAAATAGTTTTACCAAAAATAATGATATCATGCAAAAACTACATGCCTACATTGGAGAATATCTTTCAAGAATAGTAAATACATTAAATGAATTCACATGGGCTCAATCAATGTGTCCCCAAATAGAAAACATAACCACAAAGGCATGCTTGACCAATGAATACTTAGTGAATCATTTCCTCAAGCCTAGTACTCCATTCTGGATTCTACTAGCTCATGTGGGCCTCATCCATCATAAAATATTATCCACTTCTTCCTCTAGCACCTAAGTATGGATTTTTTAAAAATAAATTCAAAGTCAATTGTAATCACCACTATTGTTATCCACCTCCTTCATGAATCCATGACAATGAATACCAAGATTTTGGTGACTCTAAATTATAATTTATTTCTCCAATTACACCTTATGAATCTATATACACCTTATGATAGTGATGGAGAGAAAATATATATATATATATATATAAGATTGCAAGGTAAATAGAACCTTAATCCCATCATTACTCAACTTGGCATTTTACATTGAAAATACATCCATAGGAAATATAAATAAAATTAAGTATAAGAACCAAGGCCCGTGGTCTTCTTGAACCAAGAGAAAGTATCCATGGCCATTGGCTTCATGAGGGAGTATACAATATTATCTAGAGTGACAAGCTTCTACCATTCTCTACTATCTCTCGCATAAAGTTAATACTAAACATAAACATTCTTAGTATGAGCATGATGTGTGGGATTCCTATCCAAACAAATAGCACTCTAACTATCATCACTAATTATAATAACCCTACAATAAAAACTAATACCTATACAAAGTATTTGCAACCAAACTACCTCCTTAAAGTCATGTGTAGCTATACTCTACTTTAGTAGTACAAAAAGAATTTTTGGGTTGCCTCTTACTCATTTAGCTCACTACATTTCCAAATAAAGAAACCATATATCCACTAGTGGACCTTCGACTACCCAAGTCACATGTCCAATGACTTATCCACATCATTAGTACTGCCATAACATAAATAATAATAAAAAATCCCACATAAATAGCTAATAATCCCTCTTAACATAAAAACAGTGCTCCTTACTAGGGTTATATGTAAACTTGTTCAAAACTCTCATTACTTGGGAAATACTTGGTTTAGTGCAAACTATTGCATGCATCAATCTATCGATAATACTAAAATAAGGTATTTTAGACAAAAAAAACTCAAAATCATCTAATTTTGGATATATATATATCTAAAGAAATATTAGTGCCAACAAGAAATAGAATACTTGTTGATTTATAATATTGCATATTAGACCACTGCAAAATGGTAACATACTTTCTCCAACTTAATCAAATACTTTTTTTTACCCAACCCTTTTTGATATCCATCCCAAGAATGTATTTTTCAACCTCAAATTCTCCATATCAAATGTTACAAAAGGTTGATTTTTGATCTCCCTCTCATCACCTTGTTGTTAATAATAAACAACATATCGTCCATATACAAGAAAATTATTAGATTATAATCATCAATAATTTTAAGACAAGCACAATAATCTTTTTTTCTCCTAACAAAACCAAAAATTAATGTGAAATCATCAAAAAATTGGTATCACATCTTGGGTGACTATTTTAGACCATGAAATGATAATTTTAAATGGAAAATCAAGTGTTCACTTCCCTTTTAAGTCTCCTTCTCAATATACCCATGCAAGAAAGTAGTGTTAACATCAATTTGCTCAATCTCAAAATCACAAGTTGAAAAAATAGATAATAAGAATATAATAGAAGTTAACTTAGAAATAGAGAGAAAATTTCACCAAAATTGTTTCTCTCTATAGGAGTATCCCTTGGCCACTTATCTATCCTTGTGCCACTCCATATACACTAATTTTCTTTTTTATACACCCACTTTTGACATAAACTAGCAAGATCCCATGTGTTACAACTATAAAAATCCACTAGGGAGTAGATCACCATCGTGTATCATTTTCTTGCCAGTAGTGGCATGGTGTGATGGTTAAGTTGTGTTGTTATTATTTCCATCAATTTTCAAACCCCCTTTGGGTGTAATTATTCAGAATTTATATTAGGGATGAGGTCCCTCGTTTGTGACCTCACCAATTCATAGCTCTAGATCAAAATCATTTACCCCTCTTAATAAAAAAAACTATAGAATCCACCATCTCCTACTACATAGTGATATCCAAGATGGTATCCTTCAAAGAGAGATCCTCCTTAAAAAATCTAGGTTCATCATCAATACTCGATAAAATAAAAATGTAATGAAAATTTAATGGACTATACTTGTCAAATATATTGTGTTTTCTCGTGGACCTCCTAAAGGTAGGAGTTATGACATATATTTTTTCTTCTATATTTTCATCCTTATTTGTACCCTCTTATCCATCTTCATCCTTTGATCCATCTATATGTTTGTCCACATGTGAATCTTATTTCTTCTCAACCTTCATCTCAAAATACACCATATTTTTTTATTTTTTTTCCTTTGGTTGTTCTAGACCTATAAAAGCTCTAAAAAATAATATTTCTAGAATAAATCATTTTTTACATTAGAAGATTCCAAGGATCATAACCTCTTGCATTCTCACCATAACCTATGAAGATGCACTTTTTAACTTTTGGATTTTTTTTTTTAAAAAGAGGGTAAAAACTTTAGTGAATCAGTAAAGCATTACAAACCTAGCAAAAAGAAGCCCACCAAGGAGCCAAACAAGACCAAAAATTAGTTCACACCCAAAAAGCACCTCATATCCTCCATAACCCACTCCTCAAGATCAAGAGAAAAATCACCAGGAAGGTTGTCCCAATCATCCACATACCAGGGTCCCATCCTCTCAGTAGCCCTCCTAGCTAACCATTAGCCACCTTATTCCACTCTCGAGGAATATGGCAAAAAATAATATACTCCAAAGAAGAGCACAGAGAAACGATATGCTTAACCACTACATCCAGCTGCCAATTCACATCCTCCAAATGACACTTATTCAACATATCAATAACTACCTAAGAGTCAAACTCGCAAACAATTCATCACCGCCCAAGGCCAACCACACGCTCAACTACCAAAAGAATAGCAATAGCCTCCATGAGATTATTAGTATTCCAACCTCTATTAGAGAAGAAAAATACCACCACTCCCAAACTATCTCTGCCAATACCCCCAACTCCAACATGCCCAGGATTACCCCTAGATGATCCATCTCTATTAATTTTCAGCTCCCCCTGAGTAGGAGGGCACCATTTTCCAACACAAGCAACCCTCTCATGACCATGACCTCGAAGCATTCTACTCAAATTTCCTTTTCCCCTCTCAACGAGACCCAGAGCATTAACCACTCCCAGATCCCCAGGGTCAACTGAAATAGACAAACTACACTTTGTAGTTAGAGTCTCCTAAAGTACTCCCAAAATCCTCATCCAAAGCTACCCAATAAGCAACTTCTTATCTAAATCTTTTTTCCTATTGCGCTCCAACCAAACATGCCAAGCAATCAGACTAGGACCAATAATCCAGGAAATACAAAGAAAAGAGGTCTTAGTAGGAGGCGACCCCTATCTCCTCCAAAATTCCTCTAAAGAAGAAACATGACCACACAACTGACTCCAAAGATTCCACCAAAGGTGCCAAATAGATTTCGCAAAAGGACACTAAAAGAAGAGATTGGAAAAAAATTCACCATGCTTAGCACACATAGCACACATGGAAGGGCTTTAAAACCCCTGCTTCCAAAGATTTTCCCAAGTAAGGAACTTTCCTTGTACCACAAGACAAGAAAAGAAATTGCACTTAGGCCAAGCAAATTTATTCCAAACATATTTCCACCAAGATGCCTCAGAACTCCAAAACAACTACTTATCCAAAACTTGATAGCCAAAGGCAACCAAGAATTTACCTTTTGGATCAGGACCCCAAGCCAGCACATCTTTCCCAAGAAGAGAATTACAAACATGATATGACAAAATCTTAGCAAGCTCCTGACGATCCTCCACCATACCACTAGGAGGCCACTCCAAAGGATCCTTCCACCTGGACACAAAAATATTTCCCAAAGTTTGTTGAGATTTGAAATCAGCCACACAACACCACCCAACATCCATAAAATGCTAACACAAATCCTGCAGGTGAGGATGAGAAGATAAAATGGGAGGATGTCCATCCCAAGAATCATACCAAAAAAGAGCATCCTAGCCACTATTGCATATCCAAAACAACCCCTTCTTAACAAGCTTGGCACCCCTTTTGAGGGTTCCCCAAATCATAGAGCCCTTCCCCTCCAAGCTAAATCTGGAAACCTCAACACTCTCCACCACACCCAGATATTTAAAGGTGAGAATTTTAGCCCACACCTGATGCTATTGTGAACACCAACACCAATACAATTTAGCTGCTAAAGCTTGCCCATTTAGATCAGTCCAACATAAACCCAGCCCCCCTTCCTGCTTCAGCCTACAAATAGCATCCCACTTAACCAAACTCCACTTCCTATGAAGAAGATTACCAGAACAAAGGAACTGACGAGACAACCTCTCAAAATCCTTGATGAAGCTAAAAGGAGCAAAGAGAACAAAGCATCTATAAAGGGGAAGAGCCTACACCACCGACTTTAAAAGAGTCACTCTGCCCATCGAAGAAAGCCACCTGAAAGTCCACTGACTAACTAGACTTTGAAACTTATCAATAATCCCCTACCGAATAATTTTAGGAATAGAATGAATAGCAAGAGGGATACCAAGATAAACAAAGGGGAGCAAACCAATCTAGAAATGTAGAATTCCAGCTATTCTCCTTTGGATAATCTTCGGAGTGTTGAAGAAGTAAATAAAATACTTCCCCTCATTAATACGCTGACCTAAAGCAACCAAGTAACTGTCCAACACACTGCGCCATCTGATAGCCTCCTCAACCTTAGCCTTTCCCATCAAAGCAGTATCATCCACAAAATGAAGATGGGACTAAGGGGGAATAGCATTTCCCCAACTCCAACCCTGAATCAAGTCACTCTCTACCTAAGAACGAATGAACCTCCCCAAGCCCTCAACAAGCAGGATGAACAAATAGGGGGACAAAGGATCCCCTTATCTGAGCCCTATAGAAGCACCAAACAACTTCATGGGCACACCATTAATTAAAACCAAAAAGGAAGAAGAAGAAACACAACTCTTAACCCATTCAATCCAGTCACCAACCAAACCAAAAGCTCCAAGAATCTTGAATAAAAAATCCCATTTAACCCAATCATAAGCTTTAGCCATATCCAACTTGATAAAAATTGACTTCTCCTTAGAGGGCGCCATAGAATGAATGGTCTCCACAACAATAATGACACCATCCATACTCTTTCTACCAACAACAAAGCCCCCTTGCTCCTCAGAGATTAACCCACCTATCCAAGGTTTCAACCTCTCAGCAATAAACTTGGTAATGTTCTTGTAAATAACATTACATAAAGCAATTGGCCTAAAAATATCCAGAGAGTTAGCCCAATCCTTCTTCGAAATGAAAGCTAAAAAGGTTGCATTCATAGATTTCAACATTTGCTTACTCATGAAGGACTCCTGAACAACCTCCAAAAGATCCAACTTAACCACTTCCCAAAACTCTTGATAAAATTTAGCTGGGAACCCATCAAGTCGAGGAGCTTTACCTTTTTTCATCTAAAACACATTCTCAAGCTCCAACAAGGTAATAGGAGTAAGCAAAGATTTAGTCATTTCATTAGAGACCAAAGGCAGAATACAATCTAGAATCCTAGCTTCATCTTCCTCCATGGGAGGTGAATCCTCATAAAATAAAATAGAAAAGAAGCGAAGAAATTCAACAGAAATAGAAGCAGAGGAGGACAGAATCTCCCTATTTGACGACAAGAGAGAGGAAATAACATTACCTTGTCTTTGATCCTTAACTGAATTATGAAAGAAAGAAGTATTTTGATCACCTTCCTGGAGCCATTCAATTCGAGACTTTTGTTTCCAAAAAAAATCTTCTCTTAATTCCCACTCCTCAACCTCCTTCACCACAGCACCTTCCAACAAACCAAGCTCCTCAAAGAGGCCCTGGTCATGAATCTTCATGATGATCAAATCCAAAATATCCTAAGCATTATGTTTTGCATGAAACACATTACCAAAGTGTTGCCTTTTCCAGTGTTTCAACCTATACTTCACATACTACAGGCTTTTGGAGAAAGAGTACATAGCAGTACCAAAAGCTGGCTTACCCAGACTCCACCAGCCAGGAAGCAGATCATGGAGGGACTCGTCCCTAAGCCACATAAGCTGGAACTTAAAAGACTACTTAAAGCAATGTTGGGGTAACTTAGCATTAAGCTTAATCGGCCAATTATCAGAGCCCCGTCCATGCAGAATCTCTAAGCTAGTCATCCATCTATCTCCCACCCAAAAACTAGAGACCAAAAATATATCCAATCTTTCTAACATAGTTGCATCTCCACTTCCCCTATTATTCCAAGTAAAGACTCCATTGGCTGGCTTAATGTCAACCAACCTCAAGAGAGAAACATTTTCCTACAAGAGCCCTGAGGAAGGCTCCAGGAAAGCACTTCCTCCCATCTTTTCCTCTAATGAAGTAACAACATTGAAATCCCTAGCCAAAACCCAAGGCAGGTAAGGATCTAGAGACCTCACATATCTTACATGATCCCACAACCAAACTTTACCTTGAAATTCAATCAGAGCATAAATGTTAGAAAAAAGGACTCTCTCTCCTAACTCCAAATGAGAAGCAACACAAGAAATCACACCGTTGCAGGAGAGCCACCAAATTGGACTGAATTTCTGAGGATCCCATAAATAGGCCACCCCACCAGAGCTACCAAGTGCTCCAACACATTGACATTGTCCACAACGCCAAATCTTTGAAGCCAAACAAAGCATACTATCAACTGATAACTTAGTTTCTTGAAGGAAGACCATATCAGGAGAATGAATATGAACTAAATCCCGAATAGCTTTTTGTTAAGGGACGTTATTCATACCCCTCACATTCCAAGAAAGCACAATCATCATTGAGGTTGGGATGAGTGAGCATCAATAGTCTTAACTGAACCTGCCTCAATCAATGTATCACCAGCTAGCTTAACTTTTTCTTGATCCTTCTTACGACCAACCTTAGAAGGTTTCTTAGGAACCCCCCTCTTAAGATACTTTTGTTGTAAACCCAAGGCAGGGGAAGAAGATTTGTTTTTACCCAAGTCGGGACCACCTCGTACCTCAAAGGTAACCCCACCAACACCAGGAAAACCTTCAAAATTCATAATCACCCCACCTCCCACATTGGGAGTCAGAGCCAAAGGAGTCAAAACATAATCCACCTGAAGCCCCTGTTCACTCGGTTGAACCACCCTGGGAAACACTACAGGTTACACCCCAGGCAACTCCACAACAAAAGAATCAACTGTCATCTGCAAGTTTTTTTGGAACTCTTCCTCTTGAACTAACCGATCCTTGAGAGATCCCTTTTGACCCCGTCCATGATTACGATACTTAACTGGAACAAAGCCATCTTTATCTGCAATCTCCCCATGCATGGGAGCTATACCCTTTTCCACCCTTGAATTAGGCTAAGAGGTCACATTACTTGTGCCAATCACACCAGAAGCACGAGGAAACCTTCGCTGAAGATGCTCATACTCATGACACAATCGACACCTGAAAGGTAACATCTCATAATCTAACGGTTGAGTCCAAGAACTAAAACCAACCATCAAATCTATATAATCTAGTAAAGGTTGACTCAAATCAATCTTGATGCATACCCGCGCATAAGAAAAAATCCTCGTATTCAATTTTTTTTTAGAAGGACCAATAGGTTTTCTAGTACCAGAGCAATCAACTGCAAAATTTCACTTCTCCAACATTCAAGTAGTAGCTGAGGAAGACAAACCCATATGAGGACGTTAGAAGGAAACTCCTTTGCCAAATTAAATCCAACATGCCATGGTTTTATGAATAAGCCAACTTGATTGTAAAAATAAGTCCCACCTTCAAACGCCCTGTTCCAATCAGAGATGCACGAAAAATCCACCCAAAAAAGTTATTCACAACCATCAAAATATTGAAGTCTCCTTCTGAATTCCATGTCTTATGGATCCAAGTATCTAGGAATGGCCTCATCCCTATAAACTTATAGATCAAAACATGCTTGCAGTAGTAATCCAGATCATATGTCACTGCCTTTGATTGGATCACCAACATTGGATGAGCTTTGGCTCTCTCCAAGCACCCATTTACCTTCTACAATTTAAAAGCACCAGTTTGAGGCATGCCCACCCCAAAGGAAGACGGATTGGAAACCTCAACACCATCCACCACCATAGCTGCATCCCCCACCCCCTTGTCCAAAAGCACATTTTTTCCCATTGAAAACCCAACACACCACAACCCTAGCCAAAACTCCCCCTACACCAAGCCAAGACCAACCCACAACCCAATACTAACTTGCATGCAAGAGAAAACATAGGAAAAAATAAAAACCCCCTTCTTTAGAAAAATACACTAACCACAGACAGTGAATAAGGTAGCCGCTCCCAACGCCCGGCTCAAAACACCAAACACTCGACTGAGAACTATAGTCGCACCACCAACGCCTGCACCTCACTTAGCCACACAGAGAAAGGAAGAGAAAACAAATGAAATGAAACCAGGAGTCAAGAAAAGCACGTTCAGGCCCCCACAACCCCCCGAGATCAAATTCAGGCCCTCGTGAATAGGAAAAAATCCAAAACAGGGAGCTAGGGCATGCATGCCCTAGCACGGCCTCAATCGCCTCTCAACACCATCCTCCAGCTATCCTTGCAGTTCCCTTTTGAATCATTATACAATGATATTAACTTTTGGATTTAATTTAGATTTCTTTTCTTGAATAATATGAACATAAGCCTCACAATCAAAGATCCTTAAATGTGAAATATAAGGATTCCTATCTTTCCACACTTCATGAGGTGTTTTGTCAATAAAAAATGAACAAGTAGATCTATTGATTAAATACAAAGTACAAATTATAGCCTCTACCCTAAAGTACCAATATAAATATTTACCACTCAACATACTTATGGTCCTTTCCATTAAGGTTCCATTCAAAAAAATTGAAACCATATTTTTTTGGGTGTGTAATGTGTAGCCTTCCACTAAATAATACTTGCATGCTTACATAATGAAGTTATAAGAATGGATTAAAGAAGAAAATAACAAATCATAAACTCATAATGCAAACAAATGATTATACCTCAATACACTTTAACCTCCATGATTGAACCAAACAAAGATTTGCACCCAAGAAGCTTGTTGATTTGCTCTTTTTCTTGCTAATGTGGATTGCTCAAGAATAATTCCAGCATAATCTAGTTAACACTCAAGACTTGATGAGAAATGGAGGGTGAAAGCTTTTGTTTATATAAATGGACTCAAGTGGATGGAAGGCTAAGATCTTGCCACAAGATCAAGGGCTCATATTGAGAGGTGCTCTCAAGCAAGAGAAAAGGGACAAATGTCAGGTGAGGGAGTAAGGAGAATGGAGGTATAATTTAAAATTGGATTTTACGAGAGGAGAGAGATAGCCCCATACAAAGTCAACTCAAAAAGTGGCATTTGTCTTTAGTGGATTTAATGAGATGGAGGTGGGCATTTATTGGGGAGAAAATGAAGCAAGCATGTGAAGAGGAAAGGCATGTGGCATTGGAGAAATTTAAAATTGAGGAAAATGCTAAGTGGATATCAATGAGGGGGATTTAATTAATTAATCTAGGATTAATTAATTAGTGGCTTTATGGAAGGAAATTTAAGATTACATTAAATAAATAATTTAACCTTAGTTAGAAGAATAAGATAGTAGTGAAAATTAACTAAATTAAATATTTAATTAACTTAGAAGAAAGATGGGATAATTAATTAAATGATACAATATTTAATTAATTTAGCAAGGAAAATGGGATAATTAATTAAATGTAATAGTTAATTAATTATGGGATAAAGGTAGAATAATTAATTTAAATTTAGAATTTTAATTACTTAAGGATGTGATGTCAGAATTGGGGTATCTACATTTTGCCTCTCTTTGATGCAGCATCCAAAGTGATGTTGCATTAAAGAAGTTTAAAACTTTCCCCAATAGAGTAGGAGTTGATTCCCCCTTGAGAGACCGATCGAAAAAAATTTAAATAATTTTTGAGTTGGATCTCAAAAAAGGTGGGTTTACAAGAAAATAATGTGTGTTAGAGAAAGGAATAAATGAGAGAAATAGGGTGACTCGTCGAGAAATAGGTAGAATTAGGGTAAAATTTAGGTTAATCACCACGTGTAATGGAAAAATTAGGGTTTTGAGGCCTATAAATAGGCGTTGGGGGGTCCAAAGGTGTAGACACTGAAAATTTTCCTAAATGATATCATACACTCGAAACAAGTTTATTAACATCATTTCCTCTTTAAACCCATCCTCTTTTCACTTAATTAATTAAAATAGTCTAGCTATTTAATTAAATGTATCATTTGCATCTATTAACCTAATTCATCAAATTGGGTTAATTCACCCCCTTTCATGCTAACATTTCATCTCATTAAATTAAATTGAAATATTTAATTTAATCTCCTAATTCATCTTATTTAATTAAATAACCCTAAGTTATTTAATTAAATATCATTCCATCTCTCCCCCATTCATTAAATCATTTAATTTAATGAATATCACCTTTAATTCTTCTAATCCCCTAATTGCATGATTAAACCTTGTTTAATTAGCAATTAAACTAATTTTCTTCTAAGAGGGGGAATATTCCCGTGGAATATTCCTTATCCCCTTTTTGCACAATTAAGAATTTCTTTTAATTTGCAAAATGCCTTCTATCCTCACCCAAATGAATATTCCAAGGAATATTCCTATTCTTCAATCATTTGAAAAGGGGATATTTTCACTTAGCTTCTAATGCAAGTTTTAACCTTTAACCTTTTGAACAAGTCACCTTTAACCTACGTGAGTAGGTCAAAAGTTTGTTTGTTTGAAGAAAATGTGATCCCTTGATTAAAATCTCATCATGCATTCTCATTCGTTGATGAGAATCCATGATTCATGCCTCTTCTTCCTTTTATCTTTGACCGCTAATTGATCTCTTTGATCTCAACCCTCCATTTCTCATTTTCTCTCCTATAAATAAAGCACTACTTGGAGACAAATGGATCCAAATTTCAATTGCAAAGTCATGTTGTTGAATTCACTTGCATCCACACTCACAATTTACTCAATTTTAGCTTGTTTTAGTTTATTTTAGTTGCATAATAGCTTCAAGCTTCCATTAATGGCTTCCATGCATCCATCTTAGTTTGTATATGAATTAGGGTTTCCATCTTTTAGCTTAGAACTAGCTTATATTAGCTTAGCAATTGCATAAGTAGTTCATTTTTAGCATAAAATCAAGATAACTTAGCTTACATCATGTTTAATTTAGCATAAACTAGGTTTTCATCCATTTTATCACAATGGTTTCATTGATTCTCTTCCATAGAATCGATTGAAACAGGATCACTAATCATAGGATTGGGAAAGGGTCGTTGTTCCACATCAACACGACACCAATTCCAAAGCAAGATAAGTTTCAAATGGGTTAGAGTAGGAATTTAACTATTTTCATAGTTTGCAACTTTCAGTTTGTATAAATGCTTAGTTTAACTTTTCAATTTGAATGATCTTGTTTGGTAGATTGAGGTTTAGTGGATAAATTGTGCTTCGATCCATCATGGATCAAGCATAATCGACCGACCCTCACGATCCTTATCTCACATTCTGGTGCTAGAAGGAGGGAAAATCGTTAATTTAACAAGTTTTTAGCTCGAATTTCATTTTGTGTTTATTTTGCAGGATACAATGACACTCAAATCACAAATAACAACACACTTTGAAGAGCGTCGCCATATAGCAACACCATTGCAATTTGAAATACTGACATCGATTAAATGCACTGTCATCGATTTAAATCCGGTTATGCTAATTTAATATAGAGGTATCAAAAACATCAAACAGTGACGCCTCAATTTCAAACGACAACGCCCCCAAATTTCAAATTGTGATGATACTGTGTGCAGCGATGCTAGACCAAATCCAAATGCTATTGTGCTCTATGTTTTTGTTGCAAAGCGAAACCCATTTTCACCAGAGCGATGCCCATAGTTCAAATTGTGATGCTATCGTGTTTAATGACGCCCAATCAAGGAAATTTTACGATTTTTTTTTGACATGTGCTTTAATTTCCTTGAATTATCTAATCACTGATGCACTTTTGACTGTGTTATGGTTGTTAGACTAACAGGGTTTGGTAGGTTGAAATACATGGAGCTAAAGTGAAGAAAGCCTTTTCTTATCTTAAAATTTTGTGATTGTAACAAGCATTTGACGCTTTGGGGCAATTATAACCCAACATTTATGCTTTCTAATTTCTAATTTAGTACACACACTTTAAAATTTCCATTCGGTTTAAAAATAACGCTCAAACAAGATTAAAATTGAACCCTCATCTTATCATTGTTTTTTGGGTTTAAAATTGAACAAGACAACTTCATATTTCATTTGGTGCTTAAAACGAACTCATCACTACTTTGAGGGGTTAAATTTTACAATTGTTTCTTATGTTTTGTGATTTTCAACATTGTTAGTGGATGTGTATGCAATTCTCTTGTGTCGTTTGGTGATCTTGAGAAAGAGAAACATTCCTTAACACTTTGCAAAATCACCTACATCTTTCAATTTGGAGTAAAATTGAACCCCCTTTACGAGTGTGAGAAAAAGGCATAGCATGTGTTCTCTCTTTGTTCATACAAATAAAGATGATCAAACTATAGATGTACTTCCTTGCTATTGTTTACTTTTAGAGGGCCTACCTCCTTGCTTCGAAAGGAGGGAATGACCCAAGCGGTAACGAGCTAACGCCAAGCTCTTCCAAACGGCAATATAAATGTGTGGTTGCAATTAAAATTGTGATCAATGGGAAGCGATACATGATAGCTCTCCCCCAGTATCTTTATGATGTTTAAAGCCCTTGTTCTAAGGGTTGGGAGACCTCTTGACAGAGTTTATCATTGCACCCCCTAAACTAGAATCCCTTATTAGGAACCCTTGTTTAGAAGCCAAAAAACCTTAATATTTGTTGGTGCAAGAACGGTCGTTCTGAAGCCGCCCCACATTTGTACTATTCAATTGTAGAAATATAAAAAATCCTTTTTATCTCCATATTTTTAGGATTTTGAGATTTGGTGGTCCCAAGAAGTGTGTGTCATGGAGGGGAGCCAGTGTTGCCAAATCTCTAACTATTCGCATTGTTTAGTGTTTGGAGAAATCAGAGTGGTGACTCAAAAAATATAGCCATTTTGAACTTAGAGTTGTAATGATTGTGAGTCAGTTTAACACTTTGCTTGGTTCTAAAACGATGCAAAAACATTCACTATCTTCCTCAAAATTTCAAACACTTTGACCTAAATATGGATACCTCTTGAAAAAGCCTTGATATTGTTGCTTGTCCTAAGGATTCTATCCTTAGAGATTTTTAAGTATCTTGACTTATATAAAACTCCATATTTTCCAAAGACAACATAGGAAATTATGGCTTCAACCTCAAGATTCTCACAAAATGGATATTGTGAAAGTTATGATGTTTTGACATAAACATTTAGTTTGAAAAATTAATCCAGAAAAGTGATTGTGGTAAAATAAACTTATTAAAGCAAGATAAATTGACAAATGAACCCCACATGACTATTTGGAGACTGATTTCTCCCGTTGAACAACCTAATCTTCCAGGTGCTATAATTCAACCAAACTTTGAACTCATTAACAAAGAACAAACCGATCTCATTAGCAGTTTGAGAAGCTTCACTTTTGAAACAAAAGAAACAAATACCCAATGGAGAAAATCAACAACCATTTTAGATGAAGAAGAGGAACAAGCTAATATTGAGGATGGAAGACCCACATTACCACCACCCACGTGACAATAAATATCTCCCTTTCTTCCATAAGCTTGAATTGTTTCTACATGATCTCATGTAAAGCCAGGATCCCTAAAGTAAGGTCTACAGGTCCTCATTTTAGACTTAGAAATATCACTCCAAAAGCTCTCATGAAACATCTTTTAGCACTTCACAAGAATAGAGACAAGTTGGTAGCAAACTTCTACAAACACGTTTCAAGAAACAATCTAGAACTATATGCATTCTTTTGGAGTCAAAAGCCTGGTCTTTTTCATGATACTGAAATCCTCTAAATGATCCATCGCACAATCAAAATCCATATGGGAAGATCTCCATCATGTTATTACAAACATAGGTATCGTAGTTCATAGTTTAGTAAGAAGTCGGCCTCAATACTTTATCGCAATCGCTACTGCTTGTTAAGAAACGTTTATGCTCGATCTAGGAGGAACCGAACAGGTCTAAACATCCTCATCCATCCTCTCATCTAAATCAACATTGGGTCTTTAGGATTTGAACATTTTAGAGTTCTAGCATCATTCTCACTACCTTGGTCTTGTCAAAACAAAGGGTCACTTTAAAGTCAACATTGGGTCAAACATCTCACTCAGCCCTTCATCAAAATTCATCCTTCACTTCATCCAACTTTGCAAAATTTTGAGTACACCAACACTTTGTGACTTAAACATCAAATCAAACCAACCTCTAACTTAGCTACTTTCTATGTGAAATGTATCCTTTTCCATTCACTTAGTTAAGTTAGTTATCATCTTTGAACTAGTTCATCTTGAAGGTCACGAGTCTACCCTAAAGATTTACAAGTTCGTAAACATCCTTTATCATAACATCAAAACATCAAGAGAAATTCAAAAGTGTTGTCCCAAAGCATTTTCAAAGATCACTCTCCATATCACCCATCTTTTCATCCCCCACTATCATCATTGCTCCCAAAATACTTAAAGTATCTCTTTTACCTAGATTTGAGTCAACTAGAGAGTTCAAACATCACAAATCTCAACATAACTCTCCCATAGGTGACACAAAATTTATGGTAAAGACTAGATCACAACATGAGAGAATCATGGAAAAATCCAAAGTTGTATTCATCTCAAGTGATCCAAATCCTTTAGAATTCGATCTGAGAATTCAAGTTACACCATCACAACCTTCATCCCCATCGAGACCATATGAGATAGAAGATATCACAAATAACCCATTTGAACTCACTAGGGAGGAAATTATGGAACATCAAGCCTTTGAAAATGTAGCTCCTATCTCCCCATCGTTTGTGGCACAAAATTTAACACAAGGTTTCACAAACCCATTGCCAGGGCTAAATCAAACCTACATTCCCAGTATTGCAACAAGCCTTGCTAAATACTTCGGACATGCTCTTTCATTTGAAAAAAATACACTTGTGGGAACACTTAAAACCAATCCTCCATCTAACACAACCACTTGGACACCTAGCTTTGGTGCTCCTCACGTTCCTAAAAATCCTAAACAGATAAACACACCTCTTTATCTTCATTACTCAACCATGACTTCAAAATTACAAGGGAATCCCTCTTCATCTGCATCCATGAGTAGCACAAGTGTTCAGACCATCACATAAAGCAGTGCAGATCAAGTATCTCAAAACAGTGTGCAAGGGCATACTACTACCATACCACAGAGTAAACCCTTGAATAAAATAGGGGCATCCTTACCTAACCCTTCAATGGGTTCATCCATACCATTAATTTCACAAAACAAATCCACACCATCCATCATCAACCCATCTCAAAGCAATCCCTTGGTAACAAATCCTGTCAACACAAGTAATACATCCCTAACATAAGGAAATCCTCAAAACATGGGACAAGGAAATATTTTCAACTAGTGGACTCAAGGTCCTAGTGTGTCATTTCCATTGCATAATCTAATGGCACCATCCTCATCATTTTCCATAGTCTCCTTTGTTATGCCAAATCAAATAGTACCTCAAACATATATGCCTCCACCTCATTCTACCATCTTACAAGGAATGTTGAACCAAAGAAATCCCCAACACTTCACCAATCCATTACCCACTCAAAACATTAATATCCATAATCCTCCATAGATGTCTCAACAACCACCTGATCCCACCTTACAAGCACACATGTTAGACTTACAACAAGCACAACAAGCCTATCAACAAGCAAGCCTTAGCACAACAAGTAGCCTTAGCACAACAACAAAAAGTCATCTTAGCAGCACAACAAGTAGCCTTAGTACAACAACAACAAGTAGCCTTAGCAACACAACAACAATATCAATCCCATCAAGCATCCTTAGTCACACAACAACAACAACAACAACAACAGGCTCAACAGCAAGCCCTAGTGGCACAACAACAACAACAACAAGCTCAACAACAAGCCTTACTAGCTCAACAGTATGCTCAACAACAACAAAAAAGTTCCTATTATAATCCTCAATTGAACATCGTCAATCCAAATGTATTAGGAACATATACATCGATACCCCAATCACCATCACCAAATATTAAACCACCATACACCCCATACAACTCATTTTTCATCCCACCATATGTTCCTCCACCCAATCCTCAAGACGATCTAGCATCACAATTTAAAGCGCTTCACAAGAAATACAGGACCTTCACATGGGCAAGGCAAAGAAGCCCCATACACAAAATTTGTGTCCATATCCATTTGATCAAAACATCACAATGGTACCATTCCCTCCTGGTTTTGAAATCCCCAAATTTGATAAATATAAAGGAAGAGGAAGTCTTGTGGACCATATCAAAGAATTTAACGTCATGTGCATGGAGGTGGCTTACAATGATTCTTATCTAATGCACCTCTTCCCTCAAATTTTAACAGGTCCTGCTATGGATTGGTTTTCTCATTTACCTCCTAGTATCAAATTTTTTTCAAGAAATCACTGATAAATTCATTGATCACTTCTCCTTTAATCTTAACATGGACGTTGGTCTAGAAGAACTATATACTCTTAGACAAAACAAAGGGAAAACTTTAGCTAATTTCTTACAATGATGGAGACAAAGAGCTAGTAAAAGCAAGTGGCCTCTTCCAGGCGAACAACAAGTGGGAATCATCACAGCCAATCTAGATCTAGATCTATCTTTCCACTTGAAAATGCAGTGCATCACATCATATGACGAGCTTGTCCCTAGAGCCCTTAACATTGAAAGAGCTCTAAATTCACAAGGAAATACTCAAGCTTACAAAGACAACCATCCCTCAACTAGCTCGAATGTGTCTAAGTAAAGAACAAAAACGTAACAAATGATGGTGTGGTAGATGCTAAGGTCATACTAAGTGCTCCTAAACCTAACAACAATCAAGTTGCTAACATCCAACCAACTATGCAACAAACATCACCTCCTCAGAACAATCACATCAATAACACTGACATGCAACAAAGGTGAATCGCTAACAGGAACAACTATCCCAAACGTAAGTACACAGCTATCCGAACCTATTGAAACAATCATGAAGAAGTTGGTAGAGTCAAATTTGATAAAACTTCCAGACTTTGAAAACTACCAAGAACCACAAGAGAAACCATTCTGGTACAACGAGCGCGATCTCTGTGACTTTCACAAAATCAAAGGACATAAAACAACAAATTGCATGAAACTTAAGAACATCATTCAAGATCTCATAGAAAATGATACCATATATGTTGAAGTACTAGCTAGGAATCAGGATCTTAAGATATACAAGAACCCTATGCCATATTATAACAAATCAAATAACAATGAAAAAGCTAAGGATTACACAAACGTGCAGCATACATATTCCAATGTAGTTGCCTCCTACAATAGCATTACTATTGTTGTCACCATCAGAGGAGCTAGTACGGAATGTGGAATCACCACACGACGTGGAAAAGTTACCATTCAAGGAGTCCCATCTCAATCTAGGACACAACCTACTTTTCCCACATCTAATCCTAGAAAGTATAATCTTCTAGATCAACTTAAGCAGACCCCCGCACAAATATCAATCTTATAACTTTTAAGGTTATCCCCGCACATAGGGAAATATTGGAGAAAGCCTTGTCTAAGTTATTTGTCCCTAAGGATATTGATACCGATCAGTTTCAAGCTATGGTAGGGAATATCACCAATCATCTTCTTACTTTCTGCGAGCAAGACCTACCATCACAACCATCTCATAACCATGCTTTACACCTTGAGGTTGTCATTCATAAAAACAAGGTTAAAAGAGTCTTGGTAGATGGAGGTGTTGATCTAAACATTTGTACATTGCAGTTGATCAAACATCTAGGCTATTCAAAAGATACTATTGAGAAGACAAAGAGTACCACCATTAGGGCATATGACGACCAAGAACGGGTATCACAAGGAATCATTGAACTTCCCATCCAAGTGGGACCTCTTATTGTTGAAACTACATTCCAAGTGCTTGATCTTGATCTTCCCTATAACATCTTGCTTGGATGACCATGGGTCCATGCTTTAAAAGTTGTCGCCTTGACCTATCATCAATGTGTGAAGTTTCCTTTTGAAGGCAGAGAAATTACCATTCATGGAGACCCTGAGCCTTTTTACTACTACAAAAGTCTTGAATCCAAGTTCTATAAAATCCCCCAAATAGCTAAGAATGATGAAGGGCCTACAACATCGACCTCATTTGTTGACCCATCATCCCTAGCCTCTACCTCAGCAAAAAAAATACCCATTGTGTAGAGCATACCTGACATCAATGAAGTGATCCAAGATGATGGTTGTGGGAACTACAAGCTGCTAAAAAACACATTTGTCTTAGGAGAGTTACCTATTTCTCCTCAGTCACGTGGGAAACCCACATCTAGCACCAAAGAACCCAAAACAATCAAGATGGCAGCTACTACCTTCACCAATACCTTCACCAAGTGGAGGGATTTTAATCAAGAAGATGTTAATGAGGAGGATATCTCTAAACTCCTCTATCAAGATGAGCGGCATGTCCCTGTTCTTCCCATGGAAGATGACAACAAAGGCTTGCAGCTCATGCAGAATTGGGGATACAACAAGAATGAGAAGCTAGGAAAAAATGATAATGGTTTACTAGAACCCATTATTCCTCAGAAATGAATAAAGAATCTTGGATTAGGTTGTACTACTAGCAAGGTCACACTTATTGGCAAAGGTATTTCTACTAAACAAGTTGAGGCTTCCTTTTGGTCACCTACATCGCATGATATAACCTTAGATGACTTTCCCCTTGATGTTGTTGACCTATTTGATAACAACACCCTCTTTATGATATCCATAACATCCTTTGTCCCAATCAACAAACCAACTGAAATACGCCTAGTATACCCACAACTTATTGACATGGACCAACAAGGACCACCAATTCTAGATTTATTCAAAAATGATGAAGTGATCTCAGAATTCATGGGACTCTATGACAACTTATCATGGGCAGATCACAAATAAATCTTTGACATCGAGCTCAACATAGGGTCATACTATGGGGAGATGATTGAATCCCTTAGTTGTAAAATTAATGAAATGCAACTAACATGTAGATCCTTGAGTGAAAACCACCTAGTGGCACTCTCTGATCCTAAAATAGTAAAAACAAAGGACGCATCTGATGGTGAAACCTCTCTGAGGTGCCCAAGGATGAGGGATTCAATCTCCCCCTTAGTGCAATGCATCCAAAAAAGTCAACAGTGCTAGCAAAAAAGGCCACTCCAGTCAATATGGGAACAAAAGAAGCCCCTAAGATCACCTTCTATGTTGAATCCTTGCTAGATGAAGAACAAAAGAACCTAGCAGCATTCCTCAAAGATTGAACAGCTAACTTTGCATGGTCATACACATTTATGCCAGGCCTTGATCCTGAAGTGGTTGTGCATCACTTAGCAGTTTATCCTGAAGCTAAGCCAGTTAAGAAAAAATTAAGGAAAGATGCACCCGCAGATAGCACTCCTGGTCAAACTAGAGTTAAAAAAGCTTCTTGACATTGGATTTATCCAACCAATAGATTATCCTAAATGGGTTTCAAACCTGGTACCAGTCTCAAAACCCACTGGGGGCATCAGAATCTATACTGATTTTAGAGACCTAAACAAAGCATGCCCGAAGGATGATTTCCCTCTTCCTAACATCAATCTCATTGTAGACTTAACAGTAGGGCATGAAATGTTATCACTCATGGATGGTTTTTCAAGATATAATCAGATCATAATCACCAAGGAGGAGCAACATGAAACTGCATTCACTTGTCCATGGGGAACCTATTGCTGGAATGTGATGCCATTTGGGTTAAATAATGCAGGAGCAACCTATCAAAGAGCAATGACCCTCATTTTTCATGACATGATACAAGAAACAATTGAAGATTATGTGGATGATATTTTGGAAAAATAAAGGAAGAGAAGTGAGCACATACAAGTCTTCGAACTCATCTTTGACAAGCTTGAAGAATACAAGGTATGACTGAATCTAAAAAAGTGTGTTTTTAGGGTCACATCAGGGAAACTCCTTTGCTTCATCATTTCACAAAGAGGGATAGAAATTGATCCAGCAAAGGTACAATCCATCCTAGACATGGAACCACCGCAAACACTGAAGCAAATGAGAGGATTACAAGGCAGATTGCAGTCCATTAGAAGGTTTATAGCACAACTATCAGATAAAATCCACCCATTTTCACATCTTCTCCATAAAGGTATAACATATAAGTGGGATGAGAAGTGTGATAAAGCTTTCTAGTAGATAAAATGTTATCTACTAACACCTCTAGTGCTCATGCCACCAATACCAAACAAGCCACTAATCATGTATATCTCAGCAACACTAGGAGCTCTTTTAGCATAGCATGATGAAAATGGAAAGGAAAGGTTCATCTACTACATCGGTAGAACCTTGGTAGGATACAAAATGAATTATTCACCTATTGAGAAAGCATGCCTAGTAGTATTTTTTGCCTCACAAAAGTTCAAACACTACATGTTGTCACATCAAATCAAGCTCATTGCAAAAATTGATCTATTGAAATACCTATTATTCAAAGAAACTGTCAGAGGACGAATGGCTAAATGGGTGATGATCTTAACAGAATTTGACATAGAGTATGTAGAGTGCAAGGAAATCAAAGGACAAGTGATCACAAACCAACTAGAAGAAGCACCCAACTATGCTAAGAACCCCTTGGTATCTGAATTCCCTAACGAATCAGTGTTCCTTATCAATCTCACAACTCAGTGGAAGATGTACTTTTATGGATCATTCACCCAACATAGATCCAGAGCAAGCATTATTTTTATCATCCCCCAAGGTGATTGCATTCCAAAATCATAGAGGCTATCATTCCTGTGTACTAACAACATTGTTGAGTATGAAGCCCTAATCATAGGTCTAAGGATAGCAGTTCAGTGGAAGATACAAGACATGAAAGTCTATGGAGACTCACAGCTAGTTATCAACCAAATCAATGACGACTATCAAACTAAGGATGAAAAGATCATTCCTTACAAAAGGATGGTGGAGAATCTCAAGGACCTTTTCATAGACATAACTTTTGAGCAGATTCCTCACCTAAACAACAAAGCAGCAGACACCATGGCAACGATCGAATCACTATTAGACATGTCGAACAACATTCTCCAATGTGAATTCTTCATAGAACAACTTCTCGTACCAACTTTTGAAATCCATGAATTCAAATTCACGTGTGTCATTGTTGGTCCTAGATCCCCATGGTATCATGACATATTCACTTATCTAAGCAAAAGAATCCTCCCTTCTAATATCACCTCAAACCTTAAAAAGACCTCTGTCAAAAAGGCATCCCAATTCGTGATCCTAAGTGATACCCTTTACCGTCAAAGCATTGAAGGTACATTACTACGATTTCTTAACCAAGAATGATTTCTTAACTGCTTTAACAGAAGTACATGATGGCATATGTGGGTCCCATTCTAGCGGTATGACGTTAGCTAAGAAACTGCTGAGGACGAGTACTATTGGCCAAAAATGAAAAAGGAATCCCATCAGCATGTGCAGAAGTGTGTCCAATGTCAACAGCATGGAGATCTGATGCATGCCCCAGCTCAAGAATTGCAACCCATGATCACACCATGGCCTTTTTCATAATGGGGACTTGACCTCATAGGAAAATTTACCAAAACCACATCCAACAGCTACAAGTTTGTCATAACCGCCACTGAGTACTTTATTGAGTGGGTTGAAGCCATTCCTATGAACTACATAACGAGGAAACAAATTGCAAAATTTATCCTGAACTGCTTAATTTGTCGTTATGGTGTTCCACAAACTCTCTTCTTAGATAATGGAACACCCTTTAAGAATCATGACGTGAAAGAGTTATGCCAAAGATTCCATATCCAACACCAATTCTCTACCACGTATTACCCTCAAGGTAATGGTCGGGCTAAGGCTACAAACAAATCTATCCTAAAAATCCTGAAGAAGACAATGAATACAGCTGGTTGTGGCTAGCATTTGCAACTAAATCCCACTCTCTGGGCTTATCAAACTAGTATCTGCACACCTACAGGTGCAACCCCTTTCTCCTTGGTCTATGGATCAAAATTTATTCTTCCTATTGAGGTTGAGCTCCCATCATTATGAGTGTCATTACAGAACCTGATTACTGAGGAAGAATATAGAGTGTCTCAACTAAATGAACTAGAATTCTTGGATGAACGTCGTCTTGATGCCCTCAATCACTTGCAAGTATATCAAAACCACCTGAAATGAAGCTATAACAAGAGGATCAAATGTCGTTCATTCCAAGTCAAAGATCTTGTCCTAAAGAAAAATCAAAAGAACCTTCCAGATCAAGACAGCAAAGGAAATTTTGAACCTAACTAATTGGGTCCCTATGCCATCACAATAAACTACAGATCAGGAGCATACCAATTGTCAACCCCTAAAGGTGAACCCTTGCAGGAGCCAACTAACAACTTGCATCTCAAAAAAAATTATGCCTAGTCTTGAAGGGTATAAATCTAAAAATACAAAAAATAAAAATAAAAATGATCAAAATCCAAAAACCAAAAAAGTAGAAAAAGGATTGAAAAAGTAAAGAAAAAAAAACGTCCTCTAGTGAAAATCACTTTGGGGCACTTTGGGAAAGTACCTTGGTGAAAACCTGGAAAACAGGAACCTTATGTAAATAAAGCACCTCCATCTATTATTTGGCTATTTTGTCCTATCATTCTTTGCATCACCATTTATCCATCATTCGCGTCCTTATCATAGCTTGATATTATGAGGTATCATAAACCCTTTAGCACTACTTGTCATATTACAAAGGTCATTTTGTCTTGCCTTTATCGAAGTAGTCTAATATGTCACACTAGGGGCATTTCATTATGGATCGTATCGGGTTCTTGCATATCTTGAGGTCATCAGAGGTCTTATCTCGAAAATCCCAAAAAAAATCGTAAAACGTTCATTAGAAAATCCAAAAACATTTGCAAAATCTTGTACAGCTAAAATCCAAAAACATTCAAAAAATTGTAAAGGAAAAATCCAAAACATCCGGAAAACATCAAAATCCCTAGAAAGGTCAAAAACATTGAAAATCCAAAAAAGTGTTCCCCCTATCGAACTGCATTGTCTCTGAGCTTGAACGTAGGCAAGGTGATCATTGATGTGCCCCCGAGACACCCTAGGTCAGTCCTTTAGGAGTCCATCATAATAAACTGACTTTTCCTTCATTGTTCCTATCTTCATCTTGTTAATAGGTCCAGTCAGTCAAACTATGTGGTCTTTGCATGTATAACATGGGAAAGGCTTATCTTTGATCAACCCCCGAGACCCCTAAGATAGGTCTTTAGGTTAGGTTTTTGGTCAAAAATTGGAAAATCCCAAAACATCCAGATAGCTTTGAAAATCCCTAAACATTTATAAAACATTTGAAAATCTAAAACATCCAAATATATCAAAAAAATTCAAAACATGCAAATATCAGAAAATACAAAAACATTCGAAAATTAAAAATCCAAAAACATCCAAATATCTCAAAAAAGACTCAAAACATGCAAATATCAAAAAATACAAAAACATCCAAATATTCAAAAGACCTAAACAGCCTCAAATATCTCAAAAAGACATAAACAGCCTCAAAAAATTGAAAACATAAACATTCGCATAAACTTTCTAAAAGACCCAAAAACAGCCTCAAAACATTTAGAAAATACCAAAAACATTGATATATTCCAAAAAAATCCAAAAGCCATCCATCCCATGTCACTTTCACCCGCAATAAACCTTCACCCATAATAAATTGATCGTCACCTTCAACCTTTGGCGAAATAAGTAGAAAACAAACATAACAAGTTATTAAGTGAGAACCTAATTGTCAAAATCTAAAGTATAAATCATAAGTAAATACGTCAATGAAGTTTATATCAACGACTCATCTTAGCATCATCATGCTAACATCAAATAGCCATTGATCAACATGTCCTAGGATGTATCCTTCCTACGATGGACATCAATATCAGGCATCACCATAACTAAACTTAAACAAGCAAGAGATATAAGTAACACTGATTGTTTGTCTTTGATCTTTTCTTATGATTTATCTTAATGACCCATTTCGAGGACCTCTCGATGATGTCTATCAAAATGATTTAGAGATAAAGGAATCAAACATCGATCATTATCTTTTGTTTGTTGTGCTTGTGGGTACTCTTGTAAAATAATCTTGGTGCATACTTACTTAGTTGTGTGTAGGAAGGTCGTTTAGGGTACATTGTTGACTATTGTGTATGCTTTGCTCCAATATATTCTAAAATTCTAACTTGCATTCCAACTTAGGCTTTTGTATGTCAAGGTGTGAACAAGAACTATCCTATCTGTTTTATGAGTCAAAGTCCATTACACTAGATACAACGTTGTCCTATTTATTAATACCTTGATGCACTGTGTCTATGTGTTATATCAAACAATAAGGAACGACAGAAATCCCAATCTCGAAATGAAAGCAATTCATCTTCTTGCATTTCATCCTCATTTTTCATTGTCTCGTCATCATCTCTAATAAAGTATTGATGGATCGTAGACTTGTTGGATCTTTTGAAGCAATCATCAAAATCAATGGTTATTCATTCTTTATTCTTCTATCTTCTCTCTCTACTAACCTAGTATCATGATAGTCAACAAAAACATCATCAATGTATCCACCCTACATCCACAAACCATTAGCATACATGCATCTCATAATCATATCATAAAACATCCATCAACATAATCATTGCATATCACATCATACATACTACATTATCATTTGAGTTGTGATGAATAATATAGATTTTTTATTCTAAGCATCTTAAATTGTTGCATATCATAAGCATTTGAATTCATACATCCATATGCATACATGATCATCATCATAAAATTGCATAGAAAATACACAAAAAGAAATGCACCCACATCATTTATCATAGCATATCGTGAAAAGATATGGAAAAAGAATATGACATTGCATCTGTATCATATCATGATCATTGCATATTGCATAGGCATAAATAAAGTGCATAAGCATCACATATCATGTGCATTCATAAGCATGAAATAAAGTGAACACATCACAGCATAATCATCCATATCCATATCATATACATATATATCAAAAATGAATGTCATGGTACAAAATTTGGATCAGTGTATGTATAATGATCATAAGTACAATATCCACAAGGCTATCAAAAAGGAGCCCATGAATGTATATCTGTGGTAAAGAATGGGGCAACAAAATAAAAAAAGTGTTTATACATAAAAGCTAGCCTTGATGGCCACTACCCTCTCTTACCTGCCTCTCAGGCTGATCCTCGGCTCTCGGTCGTGCATCACTGTGCTACGAAAAATTAGGCTGTCTAAGTGCCTGCGGTACATCTTGATGGTAATGTTGCCTATAATATGCGGCCTCTATCACGACCTCTCTATATAATCTCGCCAAAACAGTCCTACCATGTGTGGCTACCATCATGGTCTCTATCTACTGGCGTCGAACAACCTCCTAATCCCTCTCTGTGATCATGGCCTATACCTGTTGTAATGCATGATCTCTCTCGACCCTAATGCCTGCAACTTGCTGCCTTGCCTGGTCTCTCTTAGCAATAATAGCCAAAACCTGTTGATGGGCTTGATCTCGCTCACTAGTCAAAATATGTACCTACTATTGCAGTTGTTGTATCTGAGCATCTCTAGGATTTGGTGGTGGTGGTGGTGCTGCCTACTACTGTACAACATGCAACTAAACCTAAGGAGGTTGTTGTCCAATTGATGGAGCCCTCGGAACCTAACCATCTTGGCCATCCTGGCCACCCTGTCCTCTACCTCTAGCCCCCTACCTCTGGGTCTCCCTCGCGGAGGAGCACCCACTGGATATGTCAAACGTCGCGAAGGTGCAAACCAAGCATCATAAGCAGGCATAGTCTATGCTATTGCCTAACCCTGATCATAGTCCCATGGCTAAGCCACTAACTATCTAAAGCTCTCAACTGCCTCAGGAGCTGGAATGGTCGGTCCCCATGTGGGAACTTCTCGAGCTGACCTAGTAAAAATGGCCCTGTAGGCATCATCTGGTTTGTCTTGGACCTCCCCAAACTGTTGAGCCACCCTGTCTAGTAAATATCACTCAATAATGGTATGCTCACGACCCTGCATATATCGGGTCTGCCTGGAAAAGTACAGTCGTTGCATATCATCATACCATGGCGGCATCTGTAGCCATAGGCACCATCAAAAAACTATCCTATCATCAATAACCCGTCTCTAGTACAGGAGCCCAATCTATCTAGTGTGCCTAAATGTAATCACACCTCGGTACTGCTATATCACAGGATCATCTAGCTCCACGTCTTCCATCTGCACAATTGGTCGAAGCACGCAATATGCTCCCACACCCAAATATGAAGCAGATTCACCCCTACACCAATGGATCTCCCATCACAGTAAACAAAGTCATGCATGTCATGATACAATGAGGCCAGCATCCTAGGCCCCCATGCAAAAAGTGTTCTCCTGTGAAGCATCTGGTGCCATGCCAAGCCCCATCCTGAGTTGAACCCTCTGTTGCATCTGTCAGGAGCCACCAAACCTAAAATAATGGTTGCGATGATCAACCTAAAATTAGGCATGTGACCTCTGAATGACTCGAGGTTGATCTGTGATGTAACCAAAATAATGTCCTTCATCTCCATCACCTCATGACAAGCATCGAGTCTGGCATCAACATCATAGATCATGTGATCACCATGTATCGACAAACAAAAAATGTGCCATACATTCTCCAAAGTCATAGTTGCCTCGCTTGTCAGAAGGTGGAACGACAAGGTCTCGCTATGCCATCTCTCGCACAAAGCAATCATCATAACTAAATGTGTTTGGATCATGGGCACATATGCAACATACCAGAGATCAATCTCTCCCAAGTGCTCATGGCGTAACTCTGAAAAATCAGATAATCTCTCCAACATGATCGGCCTATGCTCACACGACATCAGCGGTGGAATAACCTCCTACATCCACGAAGTGCACAGCGTCAGGAAATCGAGGAAATTTGACTCAATTTGGAATTTATGGTTCAAAAATCACAATAGTGTTGCTATCTGCAATAGCGTCACTATATTTAAATTTCAAATTGTGACGCCCGAAAGCATTTCAAGTTGCAAATCGCAACATGCATCACCAAACACACGAGCGTCGCTATCTAAACTTTGGAAACCCTAACCCTAATTTCTAAATCGACAAGAGCGTCACTATATAAGCATGTGTCGCCATTTAAAATTAGAAACCCTAATTTTAAATCACGACTAGCGTTGCCATATAAATATGCGTCGCTATAATTCATTTGAGCATCACCGATTGCAATTTGGGCGTTGCTATATAGTGACACCGCCAAAGTTTAAATTTCAAAGAGCAATAAATGCATCAAAAAGTCAAATTTTAAATCAAGTTTGGAGATACATACTGGTGGTCCTGTGCTTGGAAGCCCTTGATGCTCTCAAACTTGGTCAGAGATGTGCTTGGGAAGCTCTCGTCACACCATTTCCTTCATAGAGTTAGAGGTCAAATTAGCAAGAATCTCTCAAGTGTGAATGCAAAAATTAATTGAAAGTGACCCTTCTTGGCTTATTTATGCTAGAAAATTAGGTTTTTTGGCCCTAATTTCACCTTCAAGCTAGGGTTTATCATCATTTTCACCAATTTTGTTAATTGGAACCTAATTTTGCATCGTTTTTAGCATTTTTGGCATATTTCTTGCATCTTGAAGCCTTTCTGGACCCTTCGAGCGGCTTTTAACCTTTATCAAGAAATCAACCCAAAATTCAAAATTTCCACCCAATTTCTCAAGGGGGTAGGGAATCGACTTTATCCTTCCACTGGGGCATTTGAAAAAATTAGAATTTTTTTATTTTTTGATTTAAGCAACAATTTTGATCTAAAAAGTGTTATTCTTTGAACCAAAGTAGCAAGTACCTCGCTTCAAAGAGGAGAAAAATGTCATAAATGATATCATACACTCGAAATAAGTTTATTAACATCATTTCCTCTTTAAACCCATCCTCTTTTCACTTAATTAATTAAAATAGCCTAGCTATTTAATTAATTGTATCATTTGCATCTATTAACCTAATTCATCAAATTGGGTTAATTCACCCCCTTTCACGCTAACATTTCATCTCATTAAATTAAATTGAAATATTTAATTTTATCTCCTGTCATCTTGTTTAATTAAATAATCCCAAGTTATTTAATTAAATATCATTCCATCTCTCCCCCATTCATTAAATCATTTAATTTAATGAATATCACCTTTAATTCTTCTAATCCCCTAATTGCATGATTAAACCTTGTTTAATTAGAAATTAAACTAATTTTCTTCTAAGAGGTGGAATATTCCTTATTCCCTTTTTGCACAATTAAGAATTTCTTTTAATTTGCAAAATGTCTTTTATCATCACCCAAATGAATATTCCAAGGAATATTCCTATTCCTCAGTCATTTGAAAAAGGAATATTTTCACTTAGCTTCTAATGCAAGTTTTAACCTTTAACCTTTTGAACAAGTCACCTTTAACCTATGTGAGTAGGTCAAAAGTGTGTTTGTTTGAAGCAAATGTGATCCCTTGATTAAAATCCCATCATGCATTCTCATCCATTGATGAGAATCCATGATCCATGCCTCTTCTTCCTTTTATCTTTGACCATTGATTGATCTTTTTGATCTCAACCCTCCATTTCTCATTTGCTCTCCTATAAATAAAGCACTATTTGGAGACAAATGGATCCATCTTTCAATTGCAAATTCATGTTGTTGAATTCACTTGCATCCACACTCACAATTTACTCACTTTTAGCTTGTTTTAGTTCATTTTAGTTGCATAATAGCTTCAAGCTTCCATTAATGGCTTTCATGCATCCATTAGTTTGTATATGAATTAGGGTTTCCATATTTTAGCTTAGAATTAGCTTAGATTAGCTTAGCAGTTGCATAAGTAGTTCATTTTTAGCATAAAATCATGTTAACTTAGCTTGCATCATGTTTAATTTAGCATAAACTAGGTTTTCATCCATTTTATCACAATGGTTTCATCGATTCTCTTCCATAAAATCAATTGAAATAGGCTCACTAATCGCGGGATTGGGAAAGGGTCATTGTTGCACATCAACACGACACCAATTCCAAAACAAGATAAGTTTCAAATGGGTTAGAATAGGAATTTAATTTTTTTCATAGTTTGTAACTTTCAGTTTGTATAAATGCTTAGTTTAAAACTTTTCAATTTGAATGATCTTGTTTGGTAGATTGAGGTTTAGTGGATAAATTGTGCTTCTATCCATCATGGATCAAGCGTAATCGACCCACCCTGACGATCCTCATCTCACAAAAGGTACCATTTTTTCTTGGCATTTGACAGAATTTAAGGAGATCAAGCGAAGGAGCGATGGCAACAACTCCACATCATTTGTATTGTGTGAAGTTCAAGAGTACTAGTGACCACAGGAGACAGAAGACCCATTGAGTGATCTAACCTAGGTTTTTTGGGGTAGTTAAGGGTAATAAATACGAGTTAATTAGGGTAGGAACTGGGAAGAAACAGAGGTGCGGTTTTGTGAAACTGTGCTTGTGAGCACGATTGCAAAACTTTCATCGTATGAAGGTATGCTTGTGCCTAAAATGATGCTTACAAAGAAGAATACACCTACACTTCATAAATCTACACTTTCAAGGGAATCATGCTTGCACTTAAAATGGTGCTTGCACGTGGGGAAAAGGTGCTTGTGGGGGCTTTCGTCGTGCTTATGCTAAAATGGCATTTGTGTTCCACAAGTACGCACCTCTGAGGGGGTTAAGTATGTGCTTGTGCTAAAATGGTTTGTGTGTAGGTTAAGCATGAGCTTGTGTTGAAATGACACTTGTGCAGGGTAGGTACATGCTTGCACTAAAATGGCGCTTGCACAAGGCAAGGACACGCCTGCATCTAAAATGGTGCTTGCACCAAACAAAAGTGCACATTTGCAGAATTGTAGGAGCTAAATTGAAATAGATTTATTTTATTTTCCTAGGGATGGTTGATATTAGTGTTTGGGATGATGTAGGGGCCTTTGGTTACATTACAGTAATGATGGCTTAAGGTGATGATCTCATTACGGTATCAACTGATAGACATGGATGACGAGTGGTTAAGCTTGATGGGCTTACTGCACATGTTGAGGATGTCATGGTTGAGGGCACATCAAGTGATGATGACTGCCCTAATGGAATAGTGGCACAGTGATACGAGAAACTTCCACTTACCGATAGGTGAGACCTTCATGACCTTGGAGGACATGTGACAGATTCTCAAACTCCCGATTCAAGGGGAGTTGGTAGAGTATGATTTGATGCACACAGAGGATGCATTAGCTCGGTTGTTCATGATCGATGATATCCTTGTGAGGGGGATTGAGTTGGATTTAGAGGTAGGGATGGGAGAGTTGTGAGAGCTCTCATTATTTGTAACAACATTATTGACATGGGTTGTAGTACCATATCGACAATCACAGGAGTTCGCCATTAGCTAGGCAAGAGTGCTCGATGGGATGTTGTCAAAGGGCACATTTTTTGTATGGGGGCATGCATCTTAGCAAAGCTATACAGGGAGATGCACTTGGTGGTGTGTCAAGATGGACAGAGCTTGAGTTGCGGTGTGACTCTACTTCACATTTTGGCCTTTAAGAATTGCACAATTTTGCGGCCAATCATGTACAAGGGGAGAGGGTCAGGGCTACCCTATGTTTTTGCGTACGTGGAATTTTGCAACATCAACGGCTAGGGGATCTATCCTACTGGAGGTGAGTGATAGATGATATGGATACCTTTATCTAGTGCCCATACCTTGATTGCAAGGTATGGGAGGAGGATGATCTGTACATGCCCTATATTCAAAGGACACATTATCCGGTTGGGCACACACCCATGGTTATCGAGCAATATGTGCTAGTACAGGTCATGAGGCAATTTGGTTTATAGTAGACCATACTGATGTAGGAGGTTGTGTTTGCATGTGTGGTATGTGAGGGGGATATGGTGTGGACACATTGAGCCCTACATAGCCATGCAGGACTGGCAGGATACTTCAGTAGTGTCATGAGATTTGTGGGGGGCAATTGTAGATGTTGGTACTACGACAAAGTATGATACATGATGGGAAGAATGGAGGTTAGTATGGCTGACGATCCCATGGGATCATCTTTCTCTTGTTACGGCAGAGGAGGAGGAGGATAGTGATGAGGAGGAGGAGGAGGAGGATGGTGATGATGGGGATGGTGGAGATGAGGGAGATCAAAAATTTCAACAAAGGAGAGATCATGTGGTCGGCAAAGGAGAGGAGAGAATAGTCATGGAGGATGTAGATATAGAGGATCACCCTAATGATGAGGGTGATATTCAGGTACATTTGGGATAGGTTATAGAAAAGTGAGACTAGTTGAGGTAGGAGAAGATATAGCTCATGGGAGAGTGTGACATGGCACGAGTAGAGGTAGTCTACTTGCAAGGATTGATAGAGGGTGTAAGGGGAGGAGATGGAGGGGCACAGTTTGTTGCTATTACCACAGAGAGAGATGTTGCATGAGTCGTAGTAGCCCAAGCTCAAGGAGATGTGGCCAAGTTATGATAGGAGTGAGATATCACTCGATAGCCTTAGCAACACAGGGTATGCAAGATATAGTATCAGATCTTATTCGAATGATGTGGGAGATGTAGTACTACCACATGCAATATGAGTGGGCAGTGCCTCCAAAGAAAAGAGAGGCTAGTTTCACAGCCAATAGTCGATCTCATAGATCTAGATCAACCAAGTCAGGGTTGTAGTGGGTATGAGGCCACCTCCTTCTCATGGTCCACCTTCACTGCCATCACTACCCATGGGGCTAGCTCAGTCAGAGAAGGTGAGCACAAGATAGGTGCTTGCAAGATGGTTTTTTGGATTATACCCTAGAGAGGTATCGACTTTTTGGATGTACATTATAGAGGCCTTTTATATATTTGTATCATGACATTATTTTTATTTATACAAGATGATATTTATGATATATTATATGGACTCCATTATGTGGTGTGATGATGATTTGATTTATTATGCAAATGTTTATGTGACTTTATTCATGTATGGTACGATGGATGTATGTTTATATTATGGTGATGCATATGTATTGTATGTATGTGATGCTAATGTGTTTATGCAAGATGTGATAGACTTATGTTTTATTATGATTATGGATGTATGGATGGAATTTTATTATGTTTATGGATGATGCATGATTTTTATTATGCACAAAATTTTATGTATGGTGATTATGCTTATGAAAATGATAATAATTGTAAAATGCGAAATGAAGATGGAAAATGTATAAATGTATAATGGTTAAAAATGGTTAATTATTATTATGCAAAATAGATAATGGATGAATGAATGATGGATAATGGATAAATGTATGAATCTAGTTAAAAATGGCTAATTATGATAATGCAAAATGGATAATGGATAATGGATAAATGTGTAATACAAAAATGGATAATGGCTAATGGATAATGCTTGAATGCATATGATTGTGTGAAAATGTAAAATGGTCAATGATTAAATGTATAATTTAAAATAATGATGGTAAATTGATTAGATGAAATATGAAATAGATAATGGATGAATGTATAATTGTTTAATTTAAATGAAATGGAATAATGGATATGGATAATAATGAAAATGGATAGTGGTTTAATGATTAAAATTAATGTGATTTTAGGTAATGGTTTTAATGAAAATGGATAGTGGCTTAATTATTAAAATGATTATGGATAATGGATAGTGGATAACAATAATATTTAATGATTAAATGTGATTTTGGATCATGTAAAAATGGTCAATGATAAAATGGTGAAGGAAATGACTATGGTTATGGTTATGTGTAAAATAGTAAATGGAAAACAAATATGCAAAAGTGAATAATAAACTATAGATTATGATGAAATGTATAAATAGGAAAAAGATAATGAATATGGTTATGATAGGTAAAATATGGATAATGGGTAAAAATTAAAAATGGATAATGAGTAATGATAAGTGGTGGATGGTATTATTTTTTGTTCATGATACAAAGTATACTCATGCATAGGCAGGGGGTATAGAATTATGGTGAGATGCGAGAAGGGGGTTGTTTGAGGGGGGGGTATTTGATTATGCTATAAAAATGTGGTGAGCAATCCTAAAATTTTAATGTGGAAAAGGATATTATGCCCCAATGGTATGTATGACCAATGGTTCCTATATGTCCTTTGCATGGACCTTATGCTTGCAAATAAACAACAGATTATTCTAAACACATGATGCCTTTTACACCCTTAGGTGGCTCATAGAGGGGAAGGTAACATATACCTAAATTCTTAGTGCACACAAGTATATGGCTTGGTGAGTTTATGCAACCAAGAATCAAAAGTGCATGCCACAATCATCCACCTCTATCTAAGGTAGTACGTATCATAGATGGGTCATGTAAAGGACAACCACAAACACACCTTATAAAAATGACCATTCCCCAATTGGAATTTTATCCAAAACACACCAAGATATGAATAGATCTAGGTGGTCCAGACTAGGTGACTCCATGAGAACAAAAAATCATAAAAAGAAACATAATTGAAAAAGCTAGCATATCTATTGCTGAGGGTGGGGTGTAGAATAATGATTATGTCGGGCTTGGGAAGGATTCAACCCTATGGGCATAGATAAGGATCTTTGGAAAGTGATGCAGAGGATAAACAAATGCAATAAAAATGTGTTTCCTGATTCTATTAACTAGATTGAAGGTGTCTCAAACCCCACTTGTTAGGGTGAACTCAAAGAAACAAGTTTCTTGCTTAAACCCTCAAAGAAACCTAGGGTTTTGATAGTCTTTATGATAAAGAACACTCAGACTTGTATAACTCACACATACAATTGATTGGCGCAATTTCCTTTGGTGGACGTCTGATCAATATCCTGAAGAAGGTTTTCACTAAATTTCATCAATTTTTGATAGTGCAAACAAAAGTCAATGAATTTTTTAATTTTGGATCTCAAGGGAGAATTTATGATTTATTTTTAGAGCTAGTCTTAGCATTGGGTTATCTAGTTTACTTGTTACGATTTTTTAGGTTTCATATTTGGTCTTACATGGATTTAAAGGATTTTAGATCATTGGAACATTTTTTGTAAGGGGGGATACCAACACTATTATATAATCTTGTTATTTTGTGGTAATATAAAGCTGTACATTTTTCTATGCTTAGTGTTCACGAGATGTCTTCCAAAATTAGCAAGTCTAAGAGTTGTTTCAAATTCTTGTTTCCTATTTAAATCAATAAGTTTGAGTATTTTAAGAGTGTTCATTCCTGTCAACTTTATTAAACAAGGGTATCTATTAATTTTCAAAATCAATATAAATGCATGGTTTATTGTTGTCTTAGGAATCTTATGGGACTATTATAAGCCATGTTGTGTGGCCTTACTACAAGGATAAGGCTACTTTTCATTTGTTCCCCTATCTTTGACTACATTAAGAAGCTCTTACTTTTATCTATAGAACCTCAAATATAAAATATGAAGTGTAACTTTATAAAGAAAAATTACAAAGAGATTAAAAAAAAGAAAGAGAAATATATGGTGTAAAGAAAAAGCTAAAAGAAATATCCCTTGCCAAAGATATTTTGTCCACTTAAGACAAGGAAAAATGTGGAGCACTAATCAAAAAGTGTGATCTAGATAGATTTTGAAGTACTTTTGTAATGTACATAAATAAGTGAAGCATCTCTATTCAAAAGGATTGTTCCCATTGTAATTTTTCTTGCCTAGGTAGTTGTTTGCTTGTATTTAGCAAATCATCTAGGCTTTGAAGAACTTTGTTGTGTATATCTAGAAATAAAAGATTACATGATTGTTTTCATTTTGCCCTTAATCTTGAATTATAAGTGGATAGTTTGACCTCATTGTTGTTAAGATTTATTTCCTCTAGCATAATTAGTTTGTTATATTTATCTTCTTGTTGAATATTTATATTTGCAATCATTATTTGCATATCTCGTTCTATCAGGATGGCACATCAACCTTCTATTTTCACATTTACTTTATTTTTTCCTCATTTGTTTCATCTACATTGAAATGAAAGAACTGGCCTAATATAGAGGTTGTTCTGATCTTGAAACTTGGGATGGCACATTGTCATGATATGACTCTTTATGCAACAAACAAATAGTCATACACATGAAAACTACCATTGCCAAGAATGAGGTGTATGAGGTGTCTTTATATCCAAATTGAGAAAAAAACTATCTTTATGTTTTTTTAGACTTGAGTTGGAAGATGAGACATCATTAGTAGTTGTTGTTGTGGATTTAAATCCAAATTGAGAAAAAAACTATCTTTTTATTTTTTTAGATTTGAGTTGGAAGATGAGACATCGTTAGTAGTTGTTGTTGTGGATCTTCGCTCATAGTTTAAGATTTGTTTGTTTTTCTCATGTGTTGTAGAATATGGTGTACAAGCAAAGCTTTCAAAGCATATTGTTCTTCAATAGAATGTTTATTGGAATTGTTCACCACTTACCCACCTTGAATTGCTTAATTTGATCCTTAATAGGGGAGGTAGAGGTAGAAGGTGAGAGGGATTGTTCTACTTTAAGAGTGGTATGTAGGTTCTTTAACCTTTTTGCACTACTCTTTTTTTTTACCCACATGTTTGTATTCTATCTATGGCTTATCCTAAAGCTTGAAATCTTGAATTTGTGCTGTCTTCTATTTCAAATTTGCAAGCATAGATTTATCTTCTTCCTAAGAAAAGATGCAAGGCCTAGGATGATCTAGTTATATAGTCTCAATCCTTTATCTAATAATATCCTAGCCCCCACGTTTTGCATTACTCGTCTACGTGTCTAGTCATTTTCCATCATAGTCTCATATCCTCAAAAGCTCATTCAAACAATCTCCAACCATTTCTTGATAATCTTCATTTAACCCCACTCCAACAAGTTTGTTTGTCCACTTTCATCCTTGTCGACCTGTCTAGATTCACCTCTTTGATTCCTTCCAGTTTCATTTATCAATTTAGCCTATTGCAGTCCGAAGTCGGACATATCTTATGTCAAACTTGCCCGCAAATGTATCTTTACAAACCAATTTGCATCAAGACCAAGTTTCAGTAAGGGTGAGGATTTTAGTTTTTGGACTCAGAGCTTGCCTAGCATGTCATTTATGAATTGCGGGTCATATACTAGAGGACCTGTCTATATACTGCTCTTGCAAAAGCTAGATGTGTACGAGTAATCATAAGATAATTGTGTTCGCGGCTGAAAGTAAGCTTGATAATTAAATCGGCAATCACAGCTGCAAATAAGCTTGAAATGATAATTATATTAACAGTTTGATAATTGTTGTCAAATCAACAAACCAGAAATTTTATATTTCACGAGTTAATTAAAGGCATCGTGTTTTCGCACTCTACTGTAATGAATTTGAATGTTTCTGGAATAAAACTGTGTAAGACTTTTTGTATCACCATTTCAGAACACTCAGAGATTCATCATCAAGATCAAATACTCTAAATCCCATCACAGAAGAGCACATCTACCAAGGAAAATTATCAAAAAATATCACCGTGAATTCCATGAGGTGACAAACCATTTATTTTATTGTTAGCCATCCATAACAATGGATCAAATTAAGGTGACATTATCTGCCTTGTAAGTCCGACCCGTTGGTATGGATGGTTAACAACAAAATAAATAGTTTGCTACTATAAAGAGAGATAGATTTTGTCAATGTTTATTAAAAAGGAAGCTTTAAGGTATGGGTAAATTTAAAGCAAGAAAAAAACAAGGGTCTAATCAGATCATATGGTTGATAAGGCTCCAGGCACAAGCCCATGCTTTCCTTTATGAGGTGCTCAAGTTCCGCATGGACTAGGTATGTAGATTGGAAGTGGAAGCCAAGAACTCTCTTACCCTGACTTGCTCAACTTGCTAGGCATTCAACAACCACACTCCCAAAGACTAACTTTGGATTTCTCATTTCTTTCACCATCAATGAATAAAACTGCATAAATCAGGCCAGACCAAGTCATTGACATGAACAACCCTCGTAAATAATAGAACTGCATAAATGAGGCCAGGCCAATTCATTGACATGAACACTCGTAAGATAGTAGAAAGAAGCATCAATTTTTTATCCTCTAGTCTGCTATTAAGCACTTCTAAGCCAACATCCCAACCACAATATGCAACAGCCAGCAAACAGTTTCTCAGTCATACCACCACATACGTCCTGCAGAAAATAAAATTTGCCATAGAAGATACATAATTGTCGACACATGTTTGGAGAAGCAAACAGCTATGTTAACGAATTCAACCTAAATCAGCAGTCGTGAACTTTGTGCCCTTAAATTAACCCAAGGTCCTCTGCTACTTATGAACCTTGTTCGTTTGCCAACCCTTTCATCACTGAACAAATGGAACCTTTCATGTTCCTTCACCTTCTTCATCAAAAAGCACCCACATTGTACTAAAAGACAGCTTCAAGACAAGGATAGCTCCTGGGCCAGCTATGGACAAGCCAACATCCACAAGGAGAGTTTGTCGCATTAAAGTGAACATTAATGGGATACCAGTGAGGTGATAAGATCATATGGGTCAGATGATATTTAGCATTTCACAAATGCCTTGGTAAACCAAAAACGGTGATGATGAAATAATAAACTTATGGCTTAGAATGGCCAATGGAATGTGTAACTGGGTTTTGATGATGGTTCTAGATTGATTATTGGCATGATGCAGGTAACTGCAAGAAATCAGATCAGAAGATTGATTATTTCTTGCATGAAAATTATTTATTGCTAAAAAATAATTTTGATAAGTCATAAAGATATCCAGGGAAATATTAATAAAGCAACGAACAGAAATTAGCCTTATCAAGGCAGATTACCATACCCCTTAATATGATGGAGATGATGTACACCGTAATGAAGTATGACTTACCCAATAGTCCAAAACTCCAAAGTAACATGGTGGAAGTAAAAAAAATGATAAGGGAATGATTTGGCCTTCTCACATGCTCGATCTAATCATGTACAGCTTAGATTTATCTTATTAATTGTATCTCTCTCCATGGTTAAGTAATAAGTTGATGCTTGCTTGTGCTCAGTGCTATGGATTAAAACATGAATGGGTTAAGTTGTTACTTTTCTTCTGCAAATTCTTGGTGGTTTATTAGTTGCAGGCTTGGGGTATTCCATGGAGCAATTTTAAAATTTCTCGAAGTACAACAAGAGACAATAACTTCCAAGAGGAAGGATACAGGTCAGGGGAGCTCAATCAAGAGATGCAAGTTATATATTGCAGAAAATGCAAGTTGCTCGGAAAATCTTGTATTTTAGATAGCCAGATCTTTCCAGCTGAAGTTTGGTAGCATCTTCAAGAGCTCAAGCCAAGGTAAAAGACTTAGGAGAAGGGAGAAGTAGGGGGAGGGCAAACTAGAATTGCAGTTAGATAATTTCTGGCAGACCCCTGGAATCATATGGAACAGCCAAAATTTCAGCTTGGCCACCATTATGGGTGCTGGCCTTGAAGAGCATTGCTGTTGGCACTTCTCTCATGTTGCTCAAAGAAATTACATCTTAAGATGCTGGATAAGATGAAGCTACTGATAATGGATATTAGATACTCAGCTCCAGAAGTAGGTTTTTGAGTCTGGTTAATTATAACCACAGACTACAGACGCTCATCTACAGTAAATGATGCCTTATGCAGCTCTGGGGAAAGCAGTTGATTCCTGTGATGCAGTGAAGGGGCTAGAATCAACTTCCAGTGAATACTTAGCCTCCCCTCCATGCCATGGAGCTATGTCATCTGAAACAGAATTGACAAAGATTGATAAAGAGGGGCTAAGAAAAGTCCGGCTTCTTTCCTCGTGAGATGCTGTTGATGGTTGGTGTTTCTGCCCTTCAGACATCCTTAACAGTTTTCTTGCTGTTGATAGTTCGCTTATGGCCCTGAGCTAAATCTTACACTTACAATTTTTGCATGACTTAAGCAGGCCATGTAGGCCTCGCTGTGTGAATGAATTGCCTGGATAGGTGTGGCGAAATGGTGAGGTTTTCAATTTTTTGGTAGGGACCACAAAGTGGTTTTGTTAGTCATCTGAATTATAGTCATGATAATATGATGGTGCATTGCCATTGGCTATCCTGGAACACTGCTAATTTTACTGTAAATGGTGTATATTTTTGTATGTATATAACAATAAATAATCCTTTTTCTTCTGAGCAAAAGAAAAGATAGTTCAGCCCACAAAATACAAGCCACTTGGACAAAGTCATCCATTCACAACAACATAATATAAACCTAAAAATGATCAAGCTAACAAAGTGCCATGAATAGAACAAGGTATCTATAATAGCATAACAACATCAATGCAATCACAGCACGAATTTGAAGGATGAAGTATACAAATCATTTTGTTTTTACAGACCAATACCATAGATTGTTAAGGATAACGAAACAAATGGAGGCTAATAAATTATGAATACAAAGCATCTAAAAGTTAAACAGTGCAATGGCATTATCCCAATAACTTCCAAAACCAACTATACATAAGAAACTAGCTTTACAAACCCCTAAAGAATAAAAGAGCAATCTGAAATGATTTTCCACCACAAAGTTCAAACTAGACACAAACAGTAAAATATTTAAAGCTGTACATGGAGAAAAATGTGTACTATCTCCGATCAATATATGCCATAAGAGCGCCACTGCAATCTAATCCAGCTTTATGAAAGTGTTATCCAAAATAATGGATCTAAGGATCTGCATTACAAATGCCTTTCCAGGCCTTTCCAGGAGATATTCCTATACTTCTCTCAAAAATGCAAGCTTAACGGTCAATAGAAACACCTTAGATGTCAATATAAACACTAAACTAAATGCTTGTTTAGTTTAACAAGCTGAATTTGTAGACCTTCCAAATAACAGTATCCAGGCTGCCTTCCAAGAAATTGGAGTCTGTGATCAGATGTAGCTATTCAATCATAACGAAGATGCAATCCATAACCAAAGGACATATTCAATGACCAAAGGTAAAATTGATCAACTTGAACCCTGGTAAACCATAACTGCATTTATTCACTGAGGAAATTCATGACATGTGAACTGGCATGCTACTTTTCTTGAATGATTGGCACAAAGGGCAATTACTGAGCCTACTCTCACATTCCTTGCAGAGGCAAAGATGCCTGCAAGGCAGCAAAAGCATGCATACATCACTGCTTCTGCAAACTCTACAAGTCCTCTGTTCTTTCAACTCCTTGTTCTCTTTGCAGATAAGTGCTTGAAAATCGCCTGCATTACCATTAAAACAAGAAGCGGTATCATCCACTTCGCTGTCTCCACATCCTTCTTTACTCTCCCTGCTTTGGGCATAAGCTTGCTGTAAATTGAATTTAAGAGTATTAATCAAAGTTTCACTGCATTTTGCCCGATATTGCCATGCATTTACTTCCAAACTCAATTGCTTCATCTTCTCTTCTAGTTCTGCATTTTTATTATTTATGTTTTCCCCCTCTATATCCTTTTCCTTAAGCTTTTTCGATGCTGCTTCCTGAACACATGTCAAGATATTCATCTGAAGCCTCTGTCTCTTCTCCTCCACAGCTTGCCTGAATTGCTCCCCCTGCACAAAGCACCAAAAAAACTAATCCATAAAACAACCTTGAGAACAACAATTGGAAAAGGAAAGGAGATAAATTAAGGAAGTGATGAATTATAATTTCCACACAACAGGCATGCAAAGCGAAAATCTGACCAAAACAGAATGTATGGAAACATTACTGATAAACAAGAATGGGAAATCCCCCAATCTGAGGAAATCAAAATATATGGAAACACACAAACAAACAAAAATAGAGAACCACAGAATCCTTTTATTTAATATGAAGTAAGAACCTGATATATATGTCCGCAGCTGCCAAGTGGGAGGGTCCGGAGTTGGTGTTGTCAGGAGGTTGACGATATAGTCTTGGCTGGCATGGCTAAGACGGAGAGTTGGGTGACGGCGGGCATTAATTGTAGGAGGGTGGCGGAGGATTAGCATTGGCCATCCGTTCGGCCTCATTATTGTGACAGCCTGCCGAAGGACGGGGTGGCATGGGAAATGGAGTTGATGGGATGTCGGAAGTCTGATCGAGGTTAAAAGGCCGTAAGGATTTGGATGCCCGCATTATCTCCAATGGAAATGATGGAGTCTCCCATAAGTCTGCCATCTGGTAGAAAATTGTAGGCCTTTTATGGGAAGATTCAGCACGGGCGCTTAAAGTCTGTGTTTAAAGTATGGGATGAATTGGTGTTGGGAGCGGCAGAAGTTTTGTTGGGCGAAGAATTCATGTGCACAGCTGAGTGGTGGCAGACAAATGCAAACATTGCTGCGAGGTTTCTTGCAGTGCTTCTAGACTTGGAAGTGCCACGGGCAATGGTGATGTTTATAGCAAGGAAGCTGGTTTGGGATAATCTCTTGGAGGGGGCTATGGACGTTATAATCATCGCTGTGCTGGGTGTTGGGGTTCTGCATCCTCGTGACCTTCCGCGAGCTCTGGTTCCTGGTGAAAGGGTTGAACTATATCCTTTCATACTGGATATCACAGGTGAGGAGCTTTGGCGACACCGCTAACGGGTGAGGTGCAGACTGATTTTCCTTAAGCATTATCTCTATCTGGAGCCGTCAGGCGGGGTGGATTGGCGTTGTCTTTTTCGTGATTTCCTAGTTGCTGATGGTGTGTTACGGGTGGACTGATTAGTAGGTTTCTCTGGTTTTGTGTCGAAATGCTTCTCTGTGGAATGTATTGGCTGTCTGCGTATGCGGGGTGGTTGTTTGTTTTGGGGTGTGAAATAGGTGTAGGGCTTGGACAGTTTGGTATGATGGCTGCGCTGGGTTTTGTTAGCAGATGGGTTGTCTGGGTTGGTCTGCAATTTTTTGGACAGAAAATTGAAATGAATGCAATTTTTTTGATAATCAATATAAATATATTTACGAATCAAAAAAAGAGAACCTGATATATATGAAGACAAATTTGCATGAAACAGTAAAACAGGCTTCAGCAGACAAACAAGCAAAAAACAGGAATGACAAAACTTGCATGCAAGAAAATAAAGAGAATGTAGGGCAATATAAATTTCCGAAAGGAAACCAAAATGGTAAGTTAAAATTGTATGTTCAGACTTCAAAATTTTGAAGATGGAAAAGTGATAGTCAGTTCAACAGAAACAGAATACATCAGTCAGGATGGAGAAGACTAGAATCTTAAATATTTCAGGAATTTGGGAAGACCAGGAACAAGACAGTAGGACTAAAATTCTTCAATCTAAAATTTTACAGAATACTAATGTCAGATCAAAGACATTTACAGAGACGTCAATGTTTTTTATAAATCTGTCTCTTTGTACCATAGCAATGAGGAGCTACACAATTATTGCCACACAAGAGTTCAGGTTTTCAAAGAACTTGTCATTTTAAAATTTATTTGACATAGATTTTTGGTGTCAGGGTAGTTCTGGCCTTAGGAAGTGTTGAAACCAACAAATAACATACTTCAAGACAAAGTTTCCATGTCTGATGTGTAATGCATAAGCATAAATTAATTCATTTGGAGGCACTAAAAAATAAAAGTACTTGGATTCTCAAAAACTGGTCCATTTCAGCATGCTGTCGCTGTAATTCTCCATTCAGCTCTTCACTCAAAAGGGCCAACATTCTTGTATCACCCAACGACACATTGCTGGAAGAGTTCAATATTTCATCATCAAAAGACAACCGCAAGCCAGTCGAAACTGGTCCATTCGACTGAGGCAGCGCTTGAGTTTGCAAAAAATCAATGGATGAAATCTGTGAGTTTTCCAGAACCTCTTGATTTCGGGTTCTCTTCCTAGGTGCCAGTAAGTTCCAGGAAGGTTCATTCTCAGACTCTAAAGTCAGGCCTACCACTTGCTGCCCCAGATTACAAGCAGTAACTGCAAAATCCACAGAAGAATAGCATTGGGATGGGATTTCAAAATATATAGTAACATCTAAACAAAGTTGAAGACTTGATTTTCATATTCTTACACTGGGGCATGTAAGGAGGCTGATTGGGCAGTCCATTGACAGCAGGGGATTTGCTTTGAGATTGAGATTGCATCTGCTGCTGCATCTGATGATCAATATAGCTTCCAGGACCAAAGAAAACAATTGGAGTGGAGCTCTTGTTTTCACCTGCAAATAACTGTCTGCCCACATATTGACCAGAACAGGAAAAAATCTTTAGCCCTCAATTTTCTATATCATTTTAGTTCTAGAAGATTTCTAGTATTAAAATCCAAGTAGTTTACATAGAGTTACTCTTCTTAGTTCTTACTATTGAATTCCATGAAAAGATAATGTTAAAGGATTGATCTGCATTAAGCCCTTACAGAAACCTAATCCCACATTCTAGTTTTAATTTTTTGAAACTCAAAAAATCAAAAAGGGTGTCTCTCTGCAGGGAGGATTTGGCCTGTATCTTCTAAGTTCAATGGTTGCTCTATCATTGCAATCCAAGTAGGCTTGCAGCGAATTGTTCTTCTTGCTCTTAATGTTGTTGAGAATAGTAAACATTAAAGAATTGATAAGCTTTGAGACATCACACAGAAACCTGCTCCCCAGTTCCAGTTCTGGAGTTTGAAGCTTAAGAACAAAGAAAATTTTATCTCTCAGCAAAAGAGACATGAACAAATATACTTCCAGTTTTGCCATAGCTCTACTATTGTACTTCAAGCAGAATTGCAACAAGTTGTCTGTCTTCGTGATAATTTTCTTGAATATAAACACATTAAATATTTCGATCAGAGTTGAACCCTTATATAAAGCTACTCTGATCATTTTCTTGAAACTAAAAAACATTAAATATTTTGAGGTTGAACAGCATTGAACCCTTGTTAGAAACCTAATCCCCGATTCCAGTAATGAGCTTTTAAGCTCAGAAACAGAAGAAAATCTGATCTCTAGATGTGAACACATATCCTTTCAGTTTTAAAGTAGCTATGCTATTGCAATTCAAGCAGGCTTCCGGTGAGTTGCTCTTCTTACTAATAATTTTCTTGAAAGAAAGAAAATATAAAGGACTACTCTGCATTGAGCCCTTACAGAAACCTAATTGCCGATTCCCGTTTTAGATTTTTGAATCTCAAGAAATCAAGGAAAAAAGAAAGCTCTCTCAGCAAAAGGAATGTTAACACATATTTTCAGTTCTGAGGTAATTCTACCATTGCGATTCAGGCAGGTTTCCAGACTGCTTCTGTTACTAATATTTTATCAAAGCAAAGAGAAAAAAAAATAGTAATGATATGTACTGAGCCTTTAGAAAAGAACTATAAAATTGATCTGTGTTGAGCCTTTAAGGAAACCTGAACCCCAATTCATGTCCTGGATTTTGAACCCCTGCCATGTCATTGAAGTCCAAAATACCAAGAAAAGATGGCTTCTCAGAGAGAGAGAGATGTGAACCGATTTTAACAGATTGTTACTAGTGTGATCCTCTAATTGATTATCTGTCCCTACGAAAAAAAGTTTATTAGGGGCAGATTTAGGCCCCTAGATTTCCAGCCACTGCTATTCTAGAGAAATTCAGTAAATGATTCTTTCCAAAACCTACATTTATTAAAAGAAATTGAAATCAATCGCCCCAGAGAAGCCCTATTCAGAAATAACTGTACAAACCCATGCAATATTCCTGGTATTCCAATAACGCACAACATGCTAACTGAAAAGCAAGTCCCCTGATTCGATCAAGCCTACCCAAATCAGAAAACAGACCTTCGCTATAAAGCGGAATCAGAAGAAACAACAGGATTGAAAAAAATTAACCCACATTAAAAAGGAATATTAAAGGCTAACCTGTTGCGCATGTTGGTTGAATACTGAGCTTGAACAGCCATTTAGAGCCCAAATCCAAAACCTGCAGCTCAAGGGAATCAAACCTGGGTCGATCGAAAGCGTGAAGAAACTAAAAGAACTTGTATCCTCAACCTCCTGATAGGCAAAGCCACAGAAATTGCGATATTTTTCTTATGGGTATCAGGGAAGAAGCCTAATCTGGAGATGTTCACAAATCTTGAGGGATTTGAAATGTGCTACGGTGGGGATAAGCCAAATGTGAAGATGAATAAATCCATGGGAATCGGTCTCGGAGTTGCAGCTGTTATTCTTGTTCTTGTGAAGCCACCTTTGATGGTGCGACTAGGATCATATCACAACTATTATTATTACAATATTATAATAAGAATAATAATAATAATACTGCTGCGAGGCCATTAGTCACAACTCACCCGGTATGTAAATTGTCATCCCCATTCAGAATGGGCTTCATAATTTCTTAGCCGTTATAACCAAAGAATGGCTGTTCACATGGAATTTTCCCGGCGGTTGGAGTTTTTTTGGGCGCCCTATCCGGAATTGTTTGGTGGGGTAGTTTTCTCTTTCCTTTAGAAGAAAAGCAAGACCTCCTGAACCTTCCATACTCGATTAAACTAGCAGTACACCCCTAATAAGGTATAATAGGTATGTCCAAAGGCAAAGCCAAATAAAGAGTTATAACGCAAAAACATAAGGGTGTTTGCGATCTACCTCTCAATGAATTTAAAACTTCTATCTCCATGTGCTAACTAATTTTTATAACCATTCTTCATTCTTACTCTACTCTAGTTCTTTTATAAATTGATTGTAAGATAAATTCCATTAATGAAACCTTTCAAGGTGGTCGGGTCAAAGGGGAAACTACCTTGGTCAGCACTTTTTTGGGTAATTCAAACATAAATCTGAATGATATTTGAGAATGGCATAATGAATTGAAATCAAATCTAAAGATATAATTGCTAATGGATTTTTTTTCAAACCCCCATATGCTTACCAATTAGGAGATGCAAGGAACAAAATAGGATAAGAGGAAAATGACTTAATAAGGATGAGATGAGGCTAAGAGGGATGAATTAAGGAATGTTAAAAAAAATGGGAAAATTAATAATAATTTGAAGGGAAATTGGATAAAAGGAACAAGGAATGAAATCATGAATTTATAAGGATCATATAGGCTAAAGAAGGATGAATTAAAGAATGTAAAACAAAAAATTAGGGAAAATTAAGAAGAATTTGAAGGGAAATTAGATAAGAGGAACAAGGAATGGTACCACACAAGCTATTCCCTAGCTTCCAAATGATGCACAAGTAGGATCCCTTGGTGAAGATGCTTGAATAGTTAAAGGCTCTAAAGATTCAAACAATCGATGAGAAGACTTAAATTATAATAGTATGATCTAGTGATGTAAGTGTGTATCCATAATGTGTGATCTCCAAATGAGGGTCTAAAAAGGATCCTTTTATAAAATTATGGGGGGGAATTTCATTATTTTGAGAAGGAATCATTTGAATTGACCTTAGTCAACCTAGGATAAAGAATCGTTAAAATTTTGTAACTAAGAGAGGGTAGGACATGTGGGCCCCCATGAGAGGTAGGGGAATATGTGTCCTTTATCGTGAGGTTGATGATATTAAAGGGAAAAGAATATGGGATCACAACAAGAACAATGGAGGTGGTTTCATATAAATTGAATATAAGACATGAAAAAGTTATGCAAGAAATAAACTAATAGACAAGCTAGTCACATGAAGGGATAAGTAAGAATTTAATTGTTGGAGCAATGATATTGAAAATGAAAAGATGAAGATAGATTATGTGTGAAGGAAGCTTACAAGAAGGGGTAGAAATATATGAAAGGGGAAATAAGGACTCAAGGATAAGGGAATAGGCCCTAGGAAGGGATTGAGGCACAAGGAGATGGTAAAATGACTCATGAAAATAAGGACAAGCTAAAGGGATAGGGAAAATAGGCTAGAAAATTAGTAAAAATGGGAAAACTAGGTGAAATAGTAAAGTAAGCGCAAAACATGGAATTTTTTTTTTTAAGAAATACAATATATGTTCTTACCACTATTAAACACTATTTTTTCATACCATTAAAGGTTTGCACTATAGCCAAAGTAAAAGGAAATGAGATAGGACATGGTCTCCTAGAGAGAATCTAGTTGTTCAAACATCACTAAAAAATAATCATCAACAAAGTATATGTTAATAAATTGGGTGGAGGATGGAAGGGAAATACCCCTGAATAGACCAAGCAAGGTTTTTATGCTCAAGCATGTAGCCAAAGGATTTTGTAACATACATATAAAGGAGCCAAAGAGAAACCCTACTTGATAAAGTGAAAAATACCAATGATTTTAGAGACCTTACCATTGAGGCTCAAGTAAGTGGATTCATGAAAAATAAGAGTATGGAAAACCTAGAAAAAAAAATTGGTGAAACCCAAAGCTCTGAGAATGGCAAGAATCAATGGACACTTAATAAATTTGTAATATTTCTAAAAAAAAAGCTTCAAAAAGGAATTTGTTGTGTATAGGCCCTAGCCCATTCCATCTATTTCTAAATGATAATATAGTCATCCAAGATATAACAACTTTTTATGAAACAAGTTTTCTTATGTTGAACAATGGAAGTTAGGAGGTAGTGATTACATAGAACACAAGGTTTGGAAAGAATTTTATACGAAGCATTAAAAAAATGGGGCTACCAACTTGTGATGGGATTTGGATCTCCATCCTTGGGAGAAAAATTTATAATACCACAATTGTCAAAGACCCCAAAGAATAATTAATTATTACTTCTTTGTAAACTTAAAGTAGGCAAGTTCCATGAAGTCCCAAAAACTTATAAGGAAAGCCATATAATTGTAGTATTTTCATTAACAATACTCATTAGCACTTCATTTAGCTCCTCCAAAGTAATTTGAGCATTACAAGCTTTATTAACAGTGGGTTTGAGCCAAGTTGGCACTACCTCCACACACTAATAAAATGCATAACAATGCTCATGTAACTCATCCTAAGCTTGGAAAGCTAGATCATAGCTTTTTAGAAAGGCTTACAATATTTGAGGGAGCGTAGAAAGCCTCTTAGTAGTAGTCTTAATCATCTTAATATGAAAAATATCTTGATTGAAATAGAGACATTTGAAGTAGTCCTTCAAGGCTTTATCTCCGACCTTAATCTAGTAGAAGAAAGCTTAGAATTGAGCCCCTTTTGCATGATAAAGTGTTAGAAAACCATGAGTGTTGAAAGGATAAAATTCAAGATCACAGCAAATGTGAGAAAATTATTTAGTATTAGAGGCATAGGCTCACTTGTGAATATGGACAACTTTCTTGCCAAACCTATGGAGGAAACCTATAGTGCAAACAATCACATAACTCCACCAATCAATCCAAGTAGTGACATCTATGGAAAACATGGCTCTAAATGCCAAACCTTAATGATGAATTTGACAATCCCCTAATAATTAAGAGCAATATGTTCAAGTGTACTTACATAAATATAATTTCCTTCATAACTATAAAATAGAAGACATCTATGAAAATAAAAGCTAAAATATTTTGGACTATTAAAACCAAATCAATTAAAATATTATTACACAAAAATCAAATTAGAAAATAAATTAGCATTCTAAAATATGTCAAAATTTGCATATTATAATTATACTATTAAAAATAAATACAAATATGTTTTAAGATTTAAGCTAAAAATTTGAAATTACCTTAGACTAAACTTATAGTTATGCAACTAGTTGAAAAAACAAGCATTTTTTCAAGTATACTAACTTGTTAGTATCTATTCTAATATTATGTTATAGATGCAAGTCCAAGCAAATAAAGCAAGTTTGGAGGTTGTTGATCTAAAAAAATTAATTAAGAATCGGGCCGATGTCTCTTATATGGTTGCTTAGGTTCCTCCTTCCCCTACTAGCAAGGATGCTTCTTTGTGACAAGGACATACCTCTCCATCATGTGGAAGTCAATGTGCTTGTAGTCATAGCTCTAAACAAGGCCAATATGGATACCAAGTTTCTCTATGTCCTTGACAATGAGAAGAGACCCTTTCATCATATGGGCATTCCTATGCTTCTTAGTGTGGCCATGTTGGCTAGCTCGACAATGGAAAATTTCCGTTCTTGGACCTTTCCATTTCACTTGCATGTGATAAGTTACTTTGCAAGATGAAGATAAAGATAAAAAAAATTGTATCATAGACTAGGAGGCCAATGCTAATTGCCAAGACCTCCTAGATGTGTGGGCCCCCCTACTTGATCGCTATCCCCCTCCATCTCCCACTAACACAACCTTGGTAGCTTAGAGATTTGACCACTTTCTTTTCATTTCTTTTTTGACTTCAGCATACTCTTTTTGAAATGTGATTTACATTTTATGTGAATTATGTATTATATTTTTGATATATTAATACTAAAACTTTACACTCTTCATAAAAAAAATATAACAATAATCTAAATTAAAAGTTTAATTAAATACTATCATAATACTCAAAATGTTTTGTTTCCCATCTCTAATTATATAGTTTCTAAAAAAAAGAAAAAGAAAAAAAAAAGAAAAGAAGAAGAAGAAAGCCTATTTAGAATTGTAATATTTTCTAATAACAAATCTGAACTCTAGATGACGTTTTCAAAAATGGCAATATCACATAATTTTTTGTTTACAGCATTCCATTCCATAATTCCACTCACACTCTACTCATGTATTTGATATTTTTCTGCCATCCTTTTGCCTATAAAATCATCATATTCTTGAACACTTTGTAATTTGGGTGAATAGATCAAATGATGAAAGCAGTGGTATTGTTAATGGTTTTGTTGATGGTCATGGAGGCCACCATTGGATCTCCAGAGGGAAAAAAATTGGTAATGGATTCAGAAAACAACATTAATGGGAGAATTCTTTGTAGAACTTATATCGGTTATGATGCTCTTGAACGTGGTGGAGTTCTCTACAAAGATATAAACAGCTATCCTGGCAGACAGGCCAATCCTTATCGCAATCCCTACACTAAACAAAACCGTTGTGCAAGAGATACTAGTAGCTTTAAGCATGGAACTTGATTTGGATGCTCATCTAAGAATTACTAAGATTGGTTGGCTTTAATGTACAATCTCTCTCATAGAAAATAAAGTATTACAGTGTTTTGGCAACTTTCTTTTTTCATTTGTATTGCTTTATGTTCTAAATTTGTATGCAAATATTTTATAATCAGATAATACTTAATTTTTGCAAGAAAAATATCTAGATTTGTCTAATTTTATTTCATTCAATTATTTAGCACTAACATTTGAATGGGTAGTAGAGTTGGCTTGGGCGGTGGGTTTGCTCCCCATTGGTCTCAAGTTTGACTCCGCTCCCAAGTTTAAGAGGTGGGAATTCTTGCAGGCGGGGGATCTCGCCCATAGGTGACTTGTCTCACCCTAGCTCACCTCAAGTACCCAAGGTAAGGGTTGTTGGGCCGCTAGGCTGGGTCGCGGGGACATCCCTGTAGTATCAAAAAAAATATATATTTAGCATTAACTATTAATTGTTTAATCTAGCCACATGCAACTAGAATTTGCAACACATCCATGCACAAACACATACTCTCTAACATATTAACATTGGCGTAATCCTTGAACCTCCTTTAGGTACAAGTGCTAGTGATTATATTGGTATATTGCATAAGGTAACAACATATTTATGTGACAATGTTATTTATAGATTGTATACTTTCAATTTTAAAAAAAATTGTGTAGTTATATATTAAATATGATAACAATGTAATATATAATTGTAAATCAGTTTAAATAATAATAATACATTTAGGTATGTGGGAGGTAGGGAGGGCGCCACTCCACCCCCTGTTTGCTGATGTGGAGTGGCCTGGTGGCAAGCGTTGGGTTGATGCATGAGTTGGCAGGAGGGTGAGCTAGTTGCATGTCCAAAAGGAACTTTCTCGATGGAGTTAAAATCATTATTCTTCACCGGCATTGCGTGACATGCTTTGTCCTTTCAAGGATGGTGGCCAAGCATGTTTTCCTAGGCCTTTATTTTGATGGGTGGCAAAGTTTTATTTCCAAAGTAATCGGTGGTATGGTTTTTTGAGCTCTGTGTGTGCGATGAGTAGATTTATACTCCTGGTTTCTGCGAAGGAATTGGAGATGGGAGGGATGGTTATGCCAATGCAGTTGAAAAGTTCCAAAAGGAAATTTTCCTTTGAAGGTTCGATCTCCTCTCTTCGGTTGCACTACATTATTTGCCACCCAGATTATTTGTCTTTCGCAGCTATCAAATGCCTGGCTAGGGAAGTGTTTATGGAGGATGTCGAAGGGTACCATTTGGATTCAGATATTTCTTCCCAGGTGTTGGTTGGACTGCTTGATGTTGGGGTTTCAAAAGTGGATGCAAGGGTGATAATGTGGGGCCTCTTTCGCAAAGACATGTTGGTTGGCTTGGATAGAGCATTGGTCGCGGCTCGACTTGGTAAAGGGATCCCATGACCACATGACCTGTGTCTTCTGGATGATCTGGATGCCTTGGTAAGCTATTTTCCCTTCCTGTTGGATGTTAACGGCATGGCTCTTATTGAGCATAAACGCTTGACCGTAGCAAGAGCAGAGTTTCTGAAAAAGAAATTTCTCTTGGTGCCTATAGAAGACTCAACCTGGAAGAGGGAATTCTGAGTTTTTTCCCAACAGAATGTTTGGTGATAGGGGCTTGGTTAGGGTTTTTTTGTTGGGGTTTAAGTTTCTTGGGTTCGGTGGTATGAATGGTAATATTTGTAACTGGTCTTTGTAAGTGTCAGGTGGGTTAATTTTTTGGTGAAAATGTTGGTTAATGGTGGTTGTGTGCACTCGGCCTAATAATTTTGGTTGGTGTCCAAGTATGGTTTGTCTCTATTGAATTCAAGAAGAATGCCCAGTTTGGGCCTGAACGATGTATTTACTTTTCTAAATATCAATACAATCATCTTGCTTACCGATCAAAAAAAAAATACATTTAGGTATTTATTATTTATAAATTATATATTTTAAAAATATTTAAATTTGTACTCATAAATAAATAACAATGCATTTTTATTATCTAAATATTATATAGAGATCTAAAATTGACATTGTTTCTATAAATTAAATTAATAATTTTTGAGATGAAATGTTTAAATGCCCTTTTAAACATATAGGCTTTAATAATTTAGCTTAATAATACAAATTATAGAGAAACAATAGATGTTTTGTTAAAATGATTTAGATGAGGATCCATTGACTTTATCTAGAAGAAAATCTAAAATTAAATTAGTAAATATTTTATTCTTCACATATTTTTTAATTGTATTATGTCAAGCAAGACTCAAAATACTATCTTATAGGTTACAATACATGACAATTTGTCTATACACCAAATGCTTATAACATAATTTCATTCCTCACATTTGGTGTGTCAACAAATTACTGAAATTGAAGGTTTGTGATCATCTTATAAAGTCTCAAAGTTGTCCTATTTGATCCTACCTTATTCATTATATGTAACTTGTAGAAAATGTTCAATAATATGTCAACCATAGATTTATAAATATTATCCTATTTATTGTAATTAAGAAAATTGATTCCTATATAATTTTATGTGGTCATCTTTTCAAGGAAGGGCTTATATAGTTGATATGTTGCGGTAAACCTGTATTGCTAGGTTTATACATAAATAGTTGGTGTATTGACCACAACATATGAGTGTTTATGAATAATGCTTTTGAAGGTTATCTCCTCATAACCTAACTCTTCTTCTCCATACTATAAGCATATGGAATGTACAATGCCCCACTATAACACACCCTTTTATAGGCCTATATAGAGAATTTCATAGTGATACCATCACTAATTTTATCCCTATATCACTAGCTTATATATCTTATTACATAATCTATATAGGAAACATTGAGATATATCAATTTGTAGGATTCTATTTTGTAATTTTGTCTTAGTAATATAGTATTAAGTGCATGCATAATTAATATCCTTATATTTATTATTATGTTTTTTCAAAATCTCTATATAAATTGACTTGAACAATCTTCTACATAATTCAATTACATGTGTCTTTTAACTTTTACCTATTATGGTTTTGTAATAAAATGATTAATTATTCATAACCTAATCTCAAGTATTATACTAATTGAATCCTAATGTCAAGATGTTAAGTATAATCTATTAATTAGGCTATTTTTTTATTATAATTAATTATAATAGTAAGTTAACCCTAATCCTAACTATAATAATTAATAATTGATTATTATGTTAATAAAATAACTTAAAATTATATATCAGCTAACCCTAATTATAAGTTAAAGTTTATCATTAACTTTTTATTGCTATATTAAGATATGATTATTAATATATATTATAAAAAAATTATAAGGGAAAACAACTTCCTAATATATGACAATAATATTCTTATATGATTGTTATCTTAATTGAAGCCTAACTCTCATTGAACCCGAACTCAAAGCATAATTGAACTTTTACAAATCCTAATTGTAATACTTTGAACCTTTACAAATACTAATTGTACCTCAAACCATATAAGTAAACTTAAAATTAATGGAGAATGTGGTATATTGTATTTTAAGTAAAATTAAAATAGACTATGAATGATTGTTCCTTTTCGAAATGTTTTCAAATTTTTAAAAAATATTGAATTTTTTTGTGTAATAGTAAATTTAGGATATTTCATTTTTATTTAATTTTCTAATTTTAAATACATTAATTCAAATTTTTAAAAGAACAACTATTTTTCATTCTTTCTAGTTTTATTTCTATTCTTTTATTATAAAAAACATTTAACAATTACATCAAATAATATTTTTCTTTTTTAAAGATTTTCAATATTTTTAATTTTAATTATATTAATTTAGAAACTTACTTTTTGTGTGAGGGGGAAGATGATAGACGAAAAACAAGATCAAATTGCAATTGAAATTAGGATCTAAGCTAAGATCAAACACAAAAAATCTAAAATCCTATCCTACACATACGAAATGAAACTGAGCTAATTGAACATACATTAAGAAACCTATGATTACCAAAATGAATGCAAGCAATAAGCACAGCTTTACCATCCCATGGGGGAGTGTATTCGCTTGATGTTGGATTGTTCTTGTTACTGCGAAGCCTCCAAAGTTCGTGTGCAAAAGTTGGATGAATGATGCTTGGTTGATCGAAAAAGGTTGAAGCTCTATCAATAGTGATTGTGACAGCACTTCGTTGCAAAAGTATGTTGATTCTCCAATCCTTATTTGTGAGGAGAGAGGTTTGTTATATAGGAAATGAGATTTTGAATCGATAATCAAGATCGCGTTGGAGAATATTCAGATCAATGATCAAAATGTGTTGAGAGGATTTTAGACATGAGAAGATTGTGCAAATTTGATTGCACAATTTGGGTGATTGAAGAATAGATTGGCTAGTCGGGGTTTAGATTGATCAGTCAGGATTTGATTGATCAGTCAAGGTTTAGTTAGGAAATTGATGGTTGAGTTAGCAAAATTAGATGGTTGAGTTAGCAAATTAGATTGCTTAGTCAACAACCCATGATTTTCTCAATTAGAAAGTGGTTGAGGAATATGAATTAATTGATTTAATTCATTCATTCATTTTTGGAGTTGAACATGCAAATCAAGTTTGACTTTTGCAAATAGAGTTGCATTAGTTTGATTTGATTTTTGATAAATGTTTTGAATAGTTTGATTTAGATTATTCAAATTTTGGAGGGAAAGTGTCATAATTAAATTATTATGATTTAATAATTTAATCAATTTAGGGGAATAAGGTGATTTAGTGACATAATCAAATAAGTGGTGTTGTTTGACTAATCAGGATGAAATAAGATTAGATTAGGACTTTATTAAATAAATGTAATTTATTTAATTGGTTGAAATGATGAAATGTGAATTAATCAAATAGCGTTGTATTATTCAATTAATAATAGAATTAGGGTTTTGGATGTTGTTTAATGTTGTTTGATGATTGTGGGATGATTTTGAGATGTTTCGAGACATTCCGGGTTGATTCCAAGATATTCTAGGTTGATTTCGAGTTGATTCCGAGTTGATTCGAAACATTTTGGGTTGATTCTTAGATGTTTCGAGACATTTCGAGTTGGTTTTGAGATGTTTCGAGACATTCTGGGTTGATTCCGAGATGTTTTGAGGCATTATGGGTTGATTCTGAGATATTTCGAGACATTTTGGGTTGATTCTGAGATGTTTTGGGTTGATTCTGAGACGTTTTGAGACGTTTCGGGGTGATTCCAAGATGTTTCAAGACATTATGAGTTGTGATAGGTGTTAAGTCAATTTTACATGTCTACAGTTTTATATTCAATAGTAAATTTAGAAAAGCTATTTCATACTTAACTTTCTAAATTTTAGAAACTTATTTTTTGTGTAGTAATTTAATATTTTTTAATATCTTATCCTTATAAATAATAATATTTTTTTATTGGGGATCACCTGTTAGTGTAACGGTGAGATGATTGCCCATTTGTGGGGCAACCAAGGTTCAAATCCCCACCTGGACCATTAGTGGTGTTTACACCGGTTTGGTCCCACCTTGGTATCAGAGAAAATAAAGTGTTAGTTGATCTTGGATGACGTGCAGGTGATCTCAAAAAACGTGGTGATTGATCATGCTCGACCTTGCTGGGCTAGGTGTGTTCACGAACCCTGTAGGCGTGTGTTGCTCATGGATCCAGTTTCCTATCGGCATGTGCTGCTCATGGACTTATGTTGGACCCACATGGGTCTTTCATACCTAGCGATTTTGTATCAAACCCTTGTGAGTCTTTCATTCCTACCTTGTGGTCCCTGCTGGGCTTCTGGGCCCGCAGTTCTGCACAATTGGTCTTGGAGAGATAAGGTTGAGGACAACACACAAAGATATAAGGATGCTAGTACTTGAATGCCAAACATATCTGAGGATGAGGCCCCTCAACAATGTGGTCTCACTAGTTCTCTACTCTAGTCAAAAGCACCTCAGCTTCGACCCATTACCAACCAAAATAATAATAATAATAATTTTTTATTGGAAAAAATTATTAAATAAATCTATATAAAAAATGTCAAATGATATCCCATTTTAAAATTATCTTGAATGTTTTTTAATTTTAAGTATATTAATATAGAAACTTACTTTTACATGAAATGGTAAATTTATAATTTTTCTTTTATATTTATTTTTCTAAATTTTAGAAACTTTAACTATTTCACTTATTATAATTTTGATTTTTTTATAATATTAGAAACTAACTGTGAATGAGTGAAAATATGGGTTAGAAAATGAGCAGCAAACAAAAGAGTGCAAGAAAACAAATATTAACACCCTACACCTCAAGATTGGGCAAATGATTAGCTTAACAAAACAAAATGGAACATTTTACCTTATTGAGTTGTCTTTTGGTTGGCCCTTGATTTTTGACGTGATATATGCTCCTCTTGATGGCAAAAGAGGTATGATTGAGATGGTTGGAGTTGTATGATAATGGATGCAAATGTTAAGATGTGATAATATGGCTAAGTGTGGCTTCAAATGATAAAACTGCAAGAGTTTGGCTATGACATGCAAAGGTCCCCAAATGAAAGAAAAGAGGGGGTATTTATAGAAAATTTTGAATTCTCCAGAGAAATGGACTGTTGAGATTAAACCAACAAGGCCAAGATGTAGGGCTATGGTGAGTTGAGGACTCACAAGCCCTCACATCTTGACATGTGGAATGTGAAGTGGCTTGAAAATGATGATGTGCAAATGAGGTGGAAGGAGGGTACATGAGGTGGAAAAAGTACATTGGAAGATACCTTCACATGATTGGGGAATCTTAAGACAAGGTTCCAAAGGGAGAGGTAGAAAGTACCTTGGATAAGACAAGGTGCCTAAAAAGGTAAGCACTTGTCACATGTGACTTGATGTGACAAGTCAAAGATTCTAGAAGATGCGGGGGAAGAGTTCACATGTGACTTGGTATGACAAATCAAAGATCACATGGGGAAGATAAAAAATATTTTAATATTCCTTGGAAGGATAAAAAGAATTAAAAATTTATTAGGAGGTTGATTAGGCTAGTTAATGAAGGATTAGAGGAGGGTTAGGTGGTTAAGAGAGATTATAAGTCAACTTGCAAAATTTGGAGGATGTGACACATCATAATCAAAGATTAGGCATGTGCACATATCTAATGATGATATTAGAAGATGGATTAGGATTAGATAAAAATGATGGAGGATGTGACATATGAGGAATTAAATAAATGTCTATTTAACTAATTTGATGAAAGGGGGAAGGTATTTAATTATTTAACTAGATACCTTAGGGATTAGAAGAACTTTAGAGATATTAATTAAATAATAGTGATATTACTTAATTAATGCGGATAAGGGGATGTTTAGATGAAAAGGAATAAATTTGGATAAATTAAGTGTCCAAATTTAGGTGTCTACACTAACTATTTCACTTTTTATAATTTTAGAAACTCTAGCTATTTCACTTATTATAATTTTCTTTTATATCAAATATGATTTTGATTTTTATAATATCATGAATAATATTCTATTTCTTAGTTACATTTATGAGTTATAATTAAAATGAATGTAAATCATGTTTGCAAATATTAAAGAATATATTTTTAATTATTGACTAATACAATGTCAACATGACTTTGTAATTTCAATATAAATGTTCTAGTTCCAATATAATTTTATATGCTATAATGTTGGTGTGCTAAAAAACATTAAACTCTTAGAAACAGGGAATTTGGAGACACGTTAATTGTTGGACAAAATGCCACATGTAATGTAGATCACTAAGACATTTTACACACAAGATGAATTGAGAATAATACATTTCCATTGACAAGGGATTTCATATTTGCCGACAGATCCTTGGTTTCTCTAAACAAATGAAGTGCATGTTCTATGGTTTCCTCCTCCAAACACAACCCTCTCTATGTAAAAAAAATCACTCTATATGTCAAAAAAACCACAAACAAGGACTTCATGAATTTATGAATTATTATTTTTAAATCACAACCAAAACAATCCACAAATTACCTAGTAAAATTCTTTGAGTTGAGATTCCATGCCATCCTCTTCAGGATTCAATCCATTTAACCTCATTAAATGCTTGATGTCTTCCATTGACAATGATTCAAGACTCATGGAACACTTTGTTGATTTCTACTACTGCCTCAAATACTCAAAAAAAGAATTCATCCCTATAAAATCCCATTTAACATCACATTTTCTAGTTCCTAACTGCAAAGCGTAAATTCAAAAACACTTGATCGTCATATTCAAACTAATTTCAAGCCACTAAGAAACACATTTTCTAAAAAATTCGACTACCTCAACTATACTCATTCAAAGTCACAAAGGAAAGAAAAATAATGGGATAAAAAAACTATGAAGGAAAAAGATTTTCATCTATTAGTCCCAAATTTTGCAACGAGAGAAATCATTAGGAAAATTTCTAAAAAAAACAACTGCATGATGGCAACATATTTGGAGATTTCTATTAGTTACCAACAGACACATAAAAATGCAACTTTTTTTTATGTACACGGATTCTCAAGGAAATGACTTTCATTGTATACACCTATCAATGTAATTAGAGGTAGTGGTGTACAAATATGACACATATTAGATGATCATTTTAATGGTAAAATATTATATTATATTTTCAAATATGTTGGTTTTTTTATTAGATTATCTTTTATATAATAATAAATTTGTAATGGTATATATATTCTTTAAATTTAGTTCATGATATTATGTTAGTCTCTCTCCATCTTTATTCATCTCAAAAAAATAGTTCTAATCTTTAGATTTTCTATTTGTCATCCTTGTTTATAGTTGTAGATGTGGAATTACTTAGATCAATTTTGTGTATGTGAATATGAACCACAAACTTTAAAACTCAAATTTAAGTTGAACCTTATCACTCTTTCACTACTAATCAGTGTGAGTCAACCTAGTGTATATTTGGGTAAATTTGTGTGTTGTTGTATTTAAGGATATTCCTTATCTATTTGAAATGATGGTATACGAGAAACCTATAATCTATATCTTCAAATATTCATGATACATCTATTACAAGCATAACTAAATCCTCAACATTACATCATCCTAGGTATACTGCATGTTTTCATGTTCTCTTCAATATTTCTTCATTCACTGTTAAATTGATCCGCATAGGGTGTTGACCAAAGAAGAATAAACATTTTCCTAGAAAGTTCCCAAAGAATATATCTCAACATCACTACACTTTTATTAGGAACCTACTTATTAGCTCTCAACACATGTATCACAAATCTCAAAGATCAGCACCAAACCCTAAGGTTGGGAATATTTTTAACAAAAGTAATGGGCAGGATATATAATCAAACTACGAGATGAATGGACCAATGATTATGAGTGGGTAGGCTCACCTTCAATTTTAGGTTCTGCAAAGCCAAGGGGGTATTCCTTGGGGTCTCATTTCAATTGGATAATTGGAGAAATAATCATAATTAAACTCAAGGCCCTTAAGCAACATACCTAAAATTCCATGAACCTTAATATTTGTTAACAAATTCATGTTATTTGACTATATATAGACCTAAAAGACCTCCAAAAAATAGATAATAACCCACTCTTACCATGCATTAAAGACAACAATAGTATTGTTCCCCAATAAATGAATCCACAACATTGCATGTGCATGGATCAAAGGGACAACACACTAGCATGGTCCTCTAACTATTAATCAATTTTAGAACAACACAAGATATGGCATAGTTTAAAATATTGGATCATACAAGCATGGTGAAACTTAAAATGCTTCTATAACTAATGAAAAAGAATTAAATTTGGAATATGTTTGGCCTCTCACCAATCAAATTGATGCCTGCTTCATTAGGCAACAAATTCATATCATGCAAGGGGGATAAAATCATGCCTAAAAGTTAGTAATGGAATAATGGTTTTGTATTCACAACCTCAAAGAATAAGTAAACCTACAAATGAACATACTTAGTTATCCATCAAAAAACAATAAAAATTGTAAGTGCCTAAAATTGCACAAGTCGACATGGCAATCCAATGATGATTAAGTGGTCTATCTTATATCCCATGAGGCATTAATTACAAATCCTCTCAATATTTTCCTCCTTGGCAATAGCTCCAACATTCATCTTAGCCTCTTGTCCATCTCATTTAACCCATGAAATGAGTTGTAGGCACTTGTGCACCATCGAAAACATTTTGTAGACTTTTAACTAAACGGTCTCTCAAGAGACTATATTATCACTCAAGCGACTTGTCTTGAGTTTTAGGGTCACACAAGTGACCAACCCTAGAAAAATAGGTAACCTTGAGCCTCAAAAAGGTGGACCCTATATTATTTGGTAGATGCATAATTACTTTAGTTTCAATCATTTACCACCATGTTTACTCATGATTGAGAGTTATTTCGAATTCAGACTAGGCCATCTCTTGCCTTGATTGATTCTCCTCTCCTCTTGACTCACAATCATCTCACTGATCATTTATCATTTAGCTCTCTAGTCTTCCCCATGATTGAGAAGTTTTAAAAACCTATAAATACTACCCTTGCCTTTAGTATCTATGAAGTTTATTTTTTATATTTTGCCAACATTCTTGCTAATAGCTCTACATACAATATTCCCTTGATTCTAACACAAGGATAGTGAGTCACCTATAGAGAAATAATCCTTTTACATTGCACCCTCCACCTATAGAATTATTATGCTCAATATGGGACATCCAACTCATCTTTTCCCTTTATGTATTGAAGCTTCAAAGCTTTCTACATCTTCCAAGTAATCTTTAATTTCTATATTCAAAGCTTCCCTATCCCCATTGTCATCAATATGAGGTTTCAATCATTGTATAGGAAAATTTAAGAGAATATGAGCTGCCTAAGGACACAAGACACCAACAACACAAAAAACTATAGTGAAGCACCTTTATCTTAAAGGTTCTTTGTTTGTTTTTAAAATCTTTCAACTAGTATTTATAAAACTTAAATTCGCCTAAGAACAATAGCTTTGTGTTGTCATTTCTTGGTTAGAATAAGAATATTTATTTTATTAGAATATATATATTTTTTAGTTAAAGTAAATTATCTTTGTTAAGTTTCTTATAAAATCCCTTGATCTCAGCACAAGACATTCATTTAAATATGTATTTTCAATTCAAAACTTGAAAACAATAGATCCCAACACTCTCACCAAAATAAAAAAACTCTTAAAATTATATTGTAACATTTAGTTTATTTTAAAAAATATAGATATAATAGTTTGTTTTGAAAAAAAATAGAATTGTTCACTTCAGCATGCATTTAGATTCATAAAAAACTTTAGAAAACTAAACCAAAAAATTGAGAAGAAAATCCTTCGATAATTCCAACAAGGATCCAATAAAATTCATAACAAATTAAAATGGTATTACTTCTTTCTCAAGCTTTCCTTCCTACTCACCTAGCTTTTATGCTTGATGTGTCTTGGAGTAAGGGAAATTTGGATTGAATCAAATTTTAAATGAAAATGAGGAGTTTGTCTATTCAAGAAACTCCAACCAAAGAACAAGTCAATTCATAAATGAAAATATTGCAAGAAATAGAGCAAAATATAATTCAAATGAACATTACAAGGATATTTTAAGTGCAATAATAACCCATAAACTATTTTCACATAGAATTTAAATGTGAAATAAACATCATCCAGAAACTAAAATACCAATATCAACTTGTGGCAAGAGTTAAATGTTTAATTACATCAATTCAACATCTTAAACAACAATCAAACCATCCATTGTAATAACATTCAAACCATCAAGAAAACATAACTTACCACAACAACTTTGTTGTCATCCACAATATTCTACTTCTATGTGAAGTGAACAACCCCTTAATCCAACCCTCGCTCATTTAGCTTTTTCCACAAGAGCAAGAGTGGCTTATTAAGCACCTTTAGCAAGGATCTAGTGAGTATGTTGTATAAATTCTAATTCATTCATGTGGTTCTTAAGTTTATTTTTTACCAACACATATATTTGGTGAACCTAAGGTGAATCGCAAATCCTTCAAGATGATTTAGTTCATGCTTTTAGCTTCTCTTCTTTTGGATTCTATTTCTTTCTCTTTACACCCATTCAATTTTTCTACAATAATTTTGGTACCCCCAACATATGTTAGAATTGGATAGAGCTCAATGATAAGTCCCTCTAATGATCCTTTCACCCCCACATTTGATAGGTCTCTTGTAATGTCTCGAGTTAAAACAATGATTGAAATCTAATTCTTAACGTTCCATAAACACTTATTATTTGGATAACAACACTATCAAATAGATCTTAGATAACTCAAACTTAATTTACTTTTTATACATCAACATTATCATTGCATTCCATACAACAATGATATATACAAGACTCTTGAATTTCTTATTATAAGGAACATCAAATAATATATACAATTCACATTCTCTTTTTTGTTACATCAATGATTATATTTTATTCAAATATTTATATGTAATATTAGCAATTACAATATAAATTCATACCAAAAATAATGGCAAATCATATCAATACCATGTGACTAGAATATGTACCCAATGACACTCAATCACGAACTATGTATGCGATTACCCTCTTAAATCACTAGGGTTTTCATCCTAGGATTATCATGCTCCAACACAAGTGCTCAAATGAATTTGAAAATGAATTTTGGTTAAGTGTAGATTATGATCCCAAAATTAAAACATTCACTCTTTTATATCCTTTACAAATAAAATAGATTAGCCACTAAGCACACCTACAACTTCAAAATTGAACAATGATCATGGGTATCTAAAATATTTCACTTTGAAAGTTATTGTTGGAATTGTGAAACAAGCACAAAACCACGAGCCACAGGATCAAACAACAAACAAAACACCTTCCACGCAAGAGATCTGCAAACAAATGTATGCAATTAACTTCAACAAGAAAAAGTTACAGAAGAGAGAAAACTTTCAAGAAGATATGAAAGCTACAGATATTCTCCCATCAATAATTACAATGAGATCAATCCTTATAAAAGGAGATCAAGAAACCCTAAAAGGGAAACCCTAGTGTGCACACTTAATAATTAATAAATAATTAATTATTAATGTGCCTAAGTTTAGCTTAAGTAACTAAAGTGATAAGTGACTTAATTAATTAACCAATATGATTAAATTAATTAAGTAAAACAACTTATTACTCTAACACCCCCCTTGAAGATGAACTTAGGAAGTAGCTAAAACACTAAGAAAAAGATGCATGAAAGCAAAGATGGGTCCCGGCAAACAAGGCCAAGTAAGGTACCCATGTACAAACAGAAGATCTCTATAAAGTGGAGAAATAGAGAAAACCTCATGGGAAAAACTCTACTCCAAAAAGAGATCAAAGGTGATTGAAGGACTGAAAAGCCTCCAAATCAAGGAAATGTCCTGAAAAAGAAGAACATGTAGAACAACACATAAGCATGAAGAAGCTGCAAACTCTGTCAAAAGATGACTGCTACGGTGCCGAAGAACCTCCTCTGAAGATATGATGATCAGGATCAAGAAGACAACAATCAATAGTCTGAAGAACACTAATCAACTGAGAATGGAAGATTCCTTCCAAGGCGAAACCAAAGAAGCATTAACACCAACAATAGAAACCCCCCCATAATGCTAAAAAGGGAGAGGCGTGACAGGTACACTAAAACTGAATGCCAAAAAGTAGTGCATGAAGAGGAACCAAGAGCATCTAAAAGTGCACAAGAAAGCACCTGCAACTGAAAAAGTGGTGTGCAAAACAAAGCACACATACATGAGGCTAGAATCATATGGATCCACTATTGTCATGGAGGGACACTCACCGGACAAAGGTGTGATGGAAAAACAAAGGCACTACACAACCCCCCATGGCACTTTATAATACAGTGCGAGTACAAAATATGGCACAAAGTGATGTGCAAGAAATCCAATACTACACATACAATACGAAATGTGTTGGGAAGTTAGGAGGGGAATGGGAACATAGTAAAAAATATTAGGGATCAAGGATCAACCATACCACGACACATACAAGTTAAGGTGTGTCAAGAGTTGAACAATAACATGTCAATAAGAGCAAGTCTAAAACTCTACCAAAAAGAAGGAGGGAGTAAAGTTGGAAGAAAATACATACTTAGGAAGGGAAAATACATAGTAGATGGAACAGGGAAGACACAAGAATAGACCTAATATGTAAACACTTGGACTGACTAGGAAATCAGACATGACAAGTTTACCCCACTCAAAAAAAATGTCAAGCAACTATAGGTTTAGATGTTCTAATATCTATGAGTCTTCCCACATTGTATCTTCCACTAGAAAATATTTTCACTAAATTAGGTACTCCTTGGTTCTTCTATTTCTTAGCTTCCTCTCCCTTACATCCATGGCTACTTTAAGAATCAAAACCGTTTTTCTATCCTCATTAATTGGTGGCAACTTGTCTTTAAGGGTTGTAACAATGGAACTCACTCTAAAACAAAAACTTTGGAAGAAATTCATTGAAAAACCCTATCTACACAATAAATCCTTCAAATTTACATCAAATGGTCTTAAATATAAATTACAACACCTTCAATATGTCTTTAATCAACCCACCAAAAATCACCAAAGTGAAAGAGATATGCACTTCACAATTTGACCTCCTAAACTAAAAGAGAGAGAGTATTGTTTCTATATTTTACATGCCAATATATGCTTTGATACCGCTTGTAATGAAATTAACTTCACAAGAGAAAATATAATAGAAAATATGTTACAAATTCTTGATAATAATCGATAATAATAAGTCAATTTTAAGGGATAAACCTCCAAAAGTCTTTAATAAGAACATAATTCACAATATGATGGTAAGAAACTAGCCACTACCTTCTATATATACCATACTTGTGTCATAGATGTCACATAAGACCTAACTACCTATATAAAAAAATACAAAGAACTACACAACTTAATTAAGGCTTATGCTAGCCATAAGTGAATTGCACATATCCCCATCATGTTATAAATTAAAGGTGTAGGAGGTTTTGACGAATGCTAAACAAAGTTCTCATGAGATCTAATTTTAACATGTTCTTTCACATGCTTACTTTGATTTTCTCTTTTAATTTTGTAAGATTACCAAATAAATAAATTTGAAATCTCATACATACACACTCTTTTAAAATATATTTAACCACATGATATTTAGAGCTCTAAAATAATAAAAATGTCTAGTCTAACCTACACTAACTAGGTTTTAAAGAAAAAAAAAGATAAGGGTGAGAAATCTTGAACTTGATTTTTCCAAGTGTAGATTCTAGATTCACAAGGTGGACAAATCAATTATATAATCTCTAGTAGTGCTCATCATCATGCATCGACTATTCTGCCAGGGGACAAGCTCTAAGACAATTTCAAGAATAAAATTACTATGCATAGATCAACATAGAATCATGCATGTATTTATATATTTGAAATAATGTGTAATATTAATATATTAGACATCTATAATGAGTTAAAAGAATCTCAAATTTAGTCTCTCTTACTCTTATTTGAAACCATGAAAACACAAAGAACATTAACAATTTTTATTCAAAACAAGAGTCTAGATAATAAAAAAATTCCAACCTTAACATAAGTTCAACAAACAAAGCTTAATTTGTAAATTAATAAGTATATAGTTTACATGGATAATTAAAACCCATTAAGTCTTGTAATAGAAATATAAATGCATGATAAACTAAAATACTAGAAATCACAAAACAATAGGGAATCTAGACAAACACTTTGTTTCTTCATATATCCCACAAATGTAGAAACCTCTTGATGATTTAGGTTAGAGATTTATAAATATAATAAATTTTATAAGCTTTAAGTTCTATAAATACATCCTCTTCACTATGATCCTCACTTACAAGTTAGCTTTTATATGTTCTCTTGCTTTGGTAGACACATCTTTCAATTGCTCATAAAAGATGTCAATATTATTGTGGATCCTTAATAATCTTGCATGTTTGCATCATGAACTTAAGTATAACATTTCCTTCATCTTTGCATAGTGACTCTATCTTATTAAATAAAACCTTTAAATTATATCAAATGTGTCCTAGGTAACTAGTCCCTCCTTATCATCTAGAATTTGGTTGTACTTGATGTCTATGAAGGAATCTCACCTATGAATCTCTTTCTTCACTTTCTCTTGTTGTAGATGAATTGTGTACTTGATCATATGTTTTTATATCAATTTCCCTAAGAAATTTCTTGGAAGAGTGACTTTATTTGTTAGTCATTATATTTATATTTTTGGACCCACCATTAGCCTTTACATGCTCAATGATTTTTACTTTTCCTAGTATTTACTTGAATCTTTTCCCTTGCTTTGTAATTTTTAATTCTTTATATAAATTATTCAATTTTTGATTGATTTATTTCATCAATCCATCAGACACTTCTATTGCATTTTTTTCTCAGATTCCTTATTTTCTTTGGTTAGGTATTAAACTTGATCTACAACATCATATATTGTCTTGATTATAGGTGGTGATTCCTATAACCAATTTATTTCTTAAATGCAATAAATCACTCTTACTCTATTTTTATGAATACATCGTGTTTGGATGAATTGACTCTCCTACATATTATCTTCACTTGTTAGTATTCTTATTATAGGATACTATAGTTGACAACTCTTAAAGTTGCATTTTTTAATTTTTATATATCCTTGATTGTGTAGTCATTTTGGTCATCCAACTTTGGTCAACAATTTTGAGAATAACCATTTCTTTCATCGGGTCCTTGGAATCATTTGAGTACTCATGGTAGATGTTGTTACAATAGTACTAGCAACTTGAGTTGATGCTTGAGATTTAGACATAATTAACATAATTGATGAGGTATATGTATTGACTATAGAGTCATGTTCAGGAGTATCTCATGTAATGTTAGAAGAAAATAAACCCTTTATGCAAGCACTTTTTTGTAGATGTAGTTGACATATAATAACTCAAGCCTTCAATACTAGGTAAGATAACTATAGAAATTGTTGAATCATTATCAATGGCTCTAGATGGCATAGGTAGAGACATAAAAGGAAGTGGCATTCCAAAAGACTAGAATTAATAACTCAAACATAGGTTTTGATAATGCAAGAAACAAATGGATTAGAGTATTAGACAAAGGTGAATTTGAAATACTTGAAACATATTAGGATTAGGTGTGGTATTTACCTTGCATATCCTAAATATCCATATAATTTAATTATTCACTAGATAGATAAATAATGTGTGTCTCCAAAATTCATGTATTTGGAAGATGGGATGCTTATGTGAGGTTGGGGACATATATTATTTTATTATTCTTTGAGGACTTGGAAATATTATTTGTAATGAGGCATTGAATAAGGGTTACATAGTGGACTTGTAAGAGTATCTTTTATTATTAGTGGGGATGCGATGTAAATAGTGTTGCATGGGAGAGTTATTGGGAGTTACATGTGTGAACTTACATAATTGAAGGACCGAAGATGATTGTGCAAGAGTTATTTTATATTTCAAGATGAATCTATGCATATAAATTTGTGAGAAATTGCACTGTAGTATTTTGGGACCTTGTGTTGAGCCCATGGTATTATTTTTTGATGGCTTTCTAGACCTCATTAAGTCTATATATTATAGGCGTAGGATAAAGGGTGAACAAAAGTTTTTTTGTAGAGTTATGTTGTTGGTTTTTCATCAAAGGAGCAAAAGGTTTGATCTCATTGAAGCTCACATGAATATCTTGTGTATTTATAGTAATCATTAATGTTGTTGAATAACACATTGGATGTGTGTACATTGGAGGCTAGAATTTTCATAAAACCATTTCCCATGGCACATTTGGGTCACTTCTCTTCTTGTGGTTATTTCCATTATTATTCCTTTCTCTTTATTTTTCTTTTCTAAATAATGTTTTCATGTTAGAACAGTACTAACATTTTAGTACATTTGATTATTATGATATTATCCTTGAAGGTTGATGAGGGAAATAATTCATTGTCCTGTTTTCAATTTATGAGAGTAGTTTTTCTACTCTTGTATTAGGCTAATGCTAAGAAAATATATGGTAGTAGAGGTGCATGCATGGTATTTTCCTAACAAAAAAAAGGCTAAAATAACAATTCAAATGATATAAACAAGGGAATTAAAACTTGATGGTGTCTATTGAATAGGTTGACCAACCTTAGGCATATTTACATCTTGTGATCCTAAATGTTAGTCTAGTTCTAACTATGCAAAATAACTAAAATGAAATGAGGAAAAACAAAAAGGGACACCTCAAGATTAGCCTAAGGAATAATAAAGAAAAGAAACAAGATAAAATGAAGATTGTAATCTGCTTATACCTTCTTTTTTGTTGAAAACTCCTTAGTTGGCCCTTGATTTTGATTGTCTTGTGTACTCCTTGGATGGATCTTGATGCAAGATTGACAATAAGACTAGATGATAGTGCAAATGAATAAAATGGCTTGGCTAAATGAATGGAATGCTTGTGAATTGGGAGTTCAAAATGACAGCATTTAGTTGCAAAATGACTAAGTGTTTTCTAATGCCTTAGAGGAGGGGGTATTTATAGAGGAATTTGAATTCTCTAGAGAATTCAATGGCTGAGATTTATCCAACATGGCCAAGATGAAGGGCTAAGGTGAGTTGAGAACTCACAAGCCCTCACATTTTGACATGTGGAATGTGAAGTGGCTAAGGGTGAGATGATGTAGAAGTGAGGTGGAAGGGAGGTACATGATGTGTAAGAAGGACATGTACCTTGGAAGTACATTGGGAGATGAGAAGATTCCTTGGAGGAATAAATGTGAATTAAAAATTCACATGCTTGGGAGAATCTAGTGGATAAGAGAAGGTCTCCAAAAAGGTGGGAGTTTGTCACATGTGACTTGACATGACAAGTCAAAGATTCTAGAAGATGCATGGAAAAGGGGATTCTAGAAGGAATAAAATGTGAATTGAAAATTCACATGGGGAAGAGGGGAACCTAGGGTGAATAAAAAGGAATTAAAAATTCCTTGGGGGATGGGGAGAGTTGACCAAGGTACTAATTAGGTTTAAATAATTAATAATTAGAGGATAATTAGGGGTTAATGAGGATTAGAAGCCAACTTGCAAAAGTTGGAGGATGTGACACATCCTAATCAAGCATTAGGCATGTGCACATCCCTAATGAAGAGATTAGGAGATGGATTAGAATTAGATGAAAATGACATGTGAGGAATTAAATAAATGTCATATTTATTTAATTCATTTGATGAAAGGGGGATTAAAGAGATAAGGTATTTAATTATTAACTAAATACCTTAGGGATTTAGCAGAATTATGAGTATTAATTAAATAATAGTAATATTACTTAATTAATGCAAATAATAGGATGTTTAGACGAAGGGGGATAAATTTGGATAAATTAAGTGTCCAAATTTAGGTGTCTACACATCTATTGAAATATAAACATTTCGAGCACTTGAATACTTGGCAGAGTTGAAAATGAAACACTTGGTAGATTAACACTATTAAATATGGTACTTGATATTGAGAATTTAGGTTAAGCAACTATAAAGATGCTACACCCTTAATATTGATGTACATCGGGTTATGAATAGTCAGCTTGTGGCTATCTTAACTCCTAATTAAGTCATTTTATCATTATTATATTATTATTTAGTTGGTTGGGTCAGCCTAGGTCTTATATAGGAGTGTCTAAGTCGGCCCAAGTGATATCCTAGGCATAAATAGGTATAAATAGGAGGTTGTGAGTCTTATTTCATCATCATATTGTGAAGTGTGTTCTCATTAGAGATATTTGGAGGTTTTCCCCCTCGAAGTGGCTTGTTATTCTCAGTTATTATCAACTATTTGCAGCATATTCTATATCATATTCTTCTATTGTGCAAGTTATTTCATAACAAGTGGTATCAGAGCATGATCTTGGCACCATAGAGGTAAGGTTTTTTTTCAATATTGGAAGCGATTTTGGAAAGAGCATATCTTTTAGATTTTGGTGAATTTTTTTCTAATTTTCAAAGGGTTTTTGAAGAACATATCAAAGAAGCTACAATCCATATTTCAGAATAATTGGAACAAAATTGAGGGAATTATTGCAGAATTAGGGTTTCTACACAATTTTTTGGGAATCTGCATCTCACGCATCTTATCGAATTGGAGCCTTATTTTTATTGGGTTTTTGAAGACATACTAAAGGATATTACAATAAGAAATTTGGAGGAATTAGAGTACAAATAAGAAAGTTATTGAAAAATTAAGGTTTTCACAAATATCACGCTAAAGGCTGCAAATATGCTTATTTCTTGGAATTTTTCTAGGGGAGAGTTATTTTAGCCCTAGCAAGTTACAGTAAAAATTTCAAAGAATTTAAGTTTCATTTGTGTGATTTATTTCAAAATCATTGGTTCCCATCATGATGAAGCCTGCAACAAGGGGCAAAAAGAATGTTGTCACTCCGGGAAAGACTCCTGATAAGGATGGGGTAACAATAGAGGATATTACACCTAATGAGGAAATCAGTAAGGTCAAGGAAGAAATTTCCTCAATGAAGATGGATATGTGTGACCTAAGAGGAGATATATCGGATATACGAAACATGTTAAGTGCCTATATGACTGAACCAAGAAAGGAGTTCTCAAGCAACCAAGGTGAAAATTCTAGGTCAGCTAACATTGACACAAGTTTTAATACTCTTATGGGATCTAGGAATTTATTTCCAAAGGTGGATATGCACAAGTTCGATGGCAAGGATCCTCTAACATGGATAAACCAAATGGAGATTTTTTTTGAAGTACACCAAATCCCAAATGGACAAAAGGTCACTATGGCTTCCCTATATCTAGAACCAGATCAATTCATTTGGTATTGTTGGCTTTGCACTCATCGAAGGAAAAAGGGGCTCACCGTCTCTTGGTCAATTTTTATGGAGGAACTCCAAGCACAATATAGCAATAGCGTGACAGACAACTTCTTCAACCAGCTTGCTAAACTTCAACAAACAGGATCAGTTAAGGATTATATTCAGCAATTCCAAAATCTATCCTTAAGAGTGGATACAATTACAGAGGAGAACTTGAATGATTTATTCTTGAGGGGTCTCAAGGATCACATTCAACATGAGGTACGCATGTTTAGCCCTAGCTCTATAAATGAGTCTTTTATCTTAGCACGCAAGGTAGAGGAGAAGTGTTTGATTCCTAAGAAGCAAGGGGATAATGTGACAAGAGAGAAAAGATATTCAACACAACCTACTAGGTTGACTCCACAACAAATTGAAGAGAAAAGAGAAAAAGGGTTGTGTTTCAATTGTGATAGCAAATACAGTCGGGGACATAAATGCAGTGAAAAGAAATTGTTCTATATTGACAGTCCAAATGAGGAAGAAGAGGAGGAACCCATACTAGAGGATGAAAGGGAGTCAAATAACAAATCACATGATTCTCAACCAATCATTTCTTGTCATGCACTCTCAGGTTTTAGTGCTCCACAAACTCTCAAGGTGGTGGGGTTCTTAAAGAAGCAAAAGGTAACAGTGTTGATCGACTCAGGTAATACTCATAATTTCATCAACAAAAAGTTAGCTACTCGTCTAAATTGTTTTATATATCTAGCTCCAGAGTTTCAGGTTTTGATTGCAGATGGTGGTACAGTTAGTTGTTTAGGGAAGTGTCATAGCATTAAATTATCCATGGGAGATCATCAACTTGATTCCCCAATGTATGTGATATCCATGGGTGCAACAGATATTGTTTTAGGAGTACAATTGCTTACTACATTGGGAATAATTGAGATGAACTTCCAAGAACTATTCATGAGGTTTCAATTAGAAGGAAGGGTAGTAGAGCTAAGGAGGTTGAAGGAAAAATCCCCACAAAATGGTAAGCTCTCATCAAATGCAAAAGTTGCTTAAGAAAGGAGTGGATGGATTTGTGGCCCAACTATGTTCATTAGAAGTCTCTCAATCTAATGCACCTACTCATCCAAATTTGCAAGCTATAATTGATCGTCACTCAATTATTCTTGGAGATATGCCTAAAGGAATTCCTCCTAAGAGGGATCATGATCATTCCATACAATTAGTTCTAGGGAGCCAGCCACCGAACATCAGGCCTTATAGGTATCCATACATACAAAAGAGTGAGATAGAAAAAATTGTTGAGGAGATGCTAGAGACATGAATTATCAGGCATAGCCAAAGTGCTTACTCCTCGCCTGTGGTGATGGTACGTAAGAAGGATGAAACTTGGTGCATGTGTCCAAATTATAAAGTGCTCAACATGTACACCATTACAGATAAGTTTCCTATTCCAATCTTTGATGATTTGCTAGATGAATTGAATGGAGCTATGTATTTTACCAAGTTAGATCTTAGATTTGGTTATCACCAAATTTGAATTAAGGAGGAAGATATTTGTAAGACATCATTTCAGACTCATGAGGGTCATTATGAATTTTTGGTGATGCCATTCGGTCTTACCATTGCACCATCTACATTCCAAAGTCTGATGAATTCCATTTTTAAGAAGTTCTTGAGAAAGTTTGTGTTAGTATTCTTTGATGATATTCTGATTTATAGTAAGACTTGGGAAGAACATTTGCAACATGTGGATCAAGCATTACAAATACTTGAAGATCATCAACTCTATGCTAAGCCATCCAAGTGTGCTTTTGGTCTTAAGGAGGTGGAGTATTTGGAACACATAGTTTCACATGGAGTAAAGGCGGACCCTAACAAAATTAAGGCTATCATGGAATGGCCTATTCCAAAAACCATTAAGAAACTGAGGGGTTTCTTGGTAGTGATAGGGTACTATAGAAGATTTTTGAAGAATTATGGTCGTATAGCAGCACCCCTCACCACTCTATTGAAGAAGGATTCTTTTCATTGGAACAAGTCCACTAATACAACATTTGAGAGATTGAAGGAGGCTATGTGTACAAATCTAGTGCTTGTCACTCCTAACTTCACCAAGGAATTCAATGTGGAATGTGATGCTTCTGGAAATGGGATAGGAGCAGTTCTCATGCAAGAAGGTCGACCAATTGCTTTTGAGAGTCATCAATTAAAGGGTCAGAATCAGCTAAAACCTATTTATCAGAAGGAAATGCTAGCAATCCTTCATGCAGTTAAACAATGGAGGCCTTACCTTATGGGTAGACACTTCAAGGTTAAGATAGATCATGATAGCCTAAAATATTTTTTGGAACAAAGACTATCTTCTAAAGAGCAACAAAAATGGGTCACTAAGATGTTAGGATATGAATTTGAGATTGTATATAAGAAAGGGAAGGAAAATATTGTAGCAGATGCACTTTCAAGGAAGGATGAGAAAGATGAAGCCTTATTGTGTGCCCTTTCAATATTACAAGCAAATTTGGAGGAGGAAGCCAAAGCAAAGTGGAAAAATGATGTTGCGACAAGTAATCTCATCCAACAATTAAAAAGTGATCGTAGTAGTTCAGATAAGTTTTGTTGGGAGATACTCTTTGGTCTAACGAGCGTTTGTATCTCTACAAGAATTCCACTCTTAAGCACAAGATTCTCACAGAGCTGCATGAGTCTCCAGTTGGTGGTCATTCAAGATTTTTGAAGACATATCATTGAGTTAAGAAAGATTTTTTTTGGGAAGGGCTAAAAGGTGATGTTCAAAAATTTGTGGCTGAATGTTTGGTTTGTCAAAGGAATAAAGGGGAGACAATTAAGACACCAGGTCTCTTGCAGCCCTTATCTATTCCTAGCCAACATTGGGAAGAGGTATCCATGGACTTCATCACAGGGCTTCCCAAATCTAAAGGTCATAATGTCATCATGGTAGTAGTGGATTTCCTCACTAAATATGCACATTTTATTGCATTATCACATATGTTTACAACAAGTGTAGTGGAAAAATATTTTTTGGAGAATATCCAAAAGCTACATGGTATGCCTAAGGTTATTGTTAGTGATCGCGATCCTATCTTCACTAGTCACTTTTGGAAAGATTTATTCTCATGTTTGGGTACTCAATTGGCTCATAACTCTTCATACCATCCTCAATCAAATGGGAAAACTGAGGTTGTTAATAAGTGTTTGGAAGGATATCTAAATTGTTTCACTTCAAAGAAACAATCTCAATGGGTAGATTGGCTACCACTTGCAGAATGGTGGTATAACACTTCTTTTCATAGCTCGTCAAAAATGTCTCCATTTTTGGCACTTTATGGATATCATCCTCCTTCCATCACTTCATCAATAAAGGTGTCACCAAGAGTTCAGGTAGTAGAGGACCACTTGCTTCATCAACAACAGGTACTTTCAGGACTCAAGGAGAATTTATCCATGGCACAAAATTGAATGAAACAACAGGTAGACCAACATCGTAGTGAAAGAAGTTTTAAAGTTGGGGATTGGGTCTTCTTGAGATTGCAGCCTTATAAGAAAATCTCACTAAAGCAACAAAAAAAGAATAATATTTTTTCTCCAAGGTATTGTGGGCCATACCAAATCACGCAAAAGATCGGTAGTGTTGCCTACAAGCTAGAGTTGCCGCCAACAACAAAGATACATCCAGTTTTTCATGTTTCTTGTTTGAAGAAGGTAATTGGGCATAATATTCCAACTCAAACAACACTACCAGAGCTTGATGAAGGAAGAATCATTTTGGAACCAGAGTGCATTCGTCAAACACGCACAAAGAAGCTGAGGAATAGAACTGTCACTGAGTATCTCATCCAATGGAAGAATTTACCAATTGAAGATGCCACTTGGGAGGACGAGGAGTTCATTCAAAAGAATCCAAATAGCATTGAGGAAAATGCTTCTTTTAAGAAGGGAGGCATGCTACGCCCTTAATATTGGTGTACATCGAGTTATGAATAGTCAGCTTGTGGCTATCTTAACTCCTGATTAAGACATTTTATCATTATTATATTATTACTTAGTTGGTTGGGTCAACCTAGGTCTTATATAGGGGTGTCTAAGTCGGCCTAGGTGATATCCTAGGCATAAATAGGTATAAATAGAAGGTTGTGAGTTTTATTTCATCATCATATTGTGAAGTGTGTTCTCATTAGAGATATTTGGAGGTTTTCCCCCTCGAAGTGGCTTGTTATTCTTAGTTATTATCAAGTATTTGCAGCATATTTCATATCATATTCTTCTATTGTGCAAGTTATTTCATAACAAAAGATGAGACTCATAATAGTGTATGGTGAAGATTTGGTTTTAGAGAAAATCTCACTAGCCTCACTTTCTCCTAACTGGGAGTGACTTCATAACAGTCATCATCATCCAATCTCTTTGTGTGTGATCTATCATCAAGTAGTAGTGTTGAGATAGTTATGTACACTACCTACTCCTTGGTTAACCTTTTTACATCTCGTGGAGATAATTTAACATCTAATTCATCCAAATTTTCCTTATATCAATTGAATTATTTAATTAGGTTCACCCTCCAATTGTAACAACCCTTATACTATTATCTTACTCATGGCATCTTCATCATATGGTCTATACTACTTATGCTTGTCATCCCTAGGTAACTCATCATGTTTTTAGGTGAGCTTTTCAACATTTTCCTATGTTGATAATTATCAAAATATCCTTTTTGGATCACAAAACCTATGGGTGCTTGATCAATTTAAAAACTTAATCTTGTCACCAATCTTTGTTGTTGTAAAGTCATATGTTTCCCCAACAGTGTTGATGGATGCTCCCCAATTTCCTTCTAGCTAGAATAAAGGTGATTGATTTGGATAAATGGAAAAAAATAATATTTAGCAATGTTTGGTAGTACATATTTGGGAAGATATGGGGTCCTATCAATGTCCCTTCCATAGCTACTACAATGTGCTTAAGGTAAACCCTATAAGAAAATATCTTATTGAATTTTTACTCTTTTGCCAATATAGGATTCATTTGAGCCATATATTTTTTATGAATCCTTCATAGACTACTAGATAAAACCTATCACCAACATCTATGGTTTCATCTCTATTACCATTTTTAATGCAAGTCCTTAAAAACCATACGAATATGGATTGTTAAACTTCAATACTAGTTGGTAAGGGGTGGATTTTATTTTTATATAAATAGAATTGATGAGATATTATGTCATATAAAAGTCTCCTCCTTTTTGGGTTTGTGATAATTGTTTCTTTGGTGTGGTTGAGATTAGCTCCTCATATTTTGGATTTACCTCCTCACGATCACATGTAGGAGGGAAGCCTAAATACCATTCAAGGAATTTAATATTTATGACAAAAAATATGCACTTGAGGACCATAACTTATTTAATTCTTTTAAGAAATACAAAAATTGAATACTCAAAAACCTTTTATGTTTAGGAAAATTAACTTTGGGACTAATCCATTTTTCTAGTATTTGTGTGATACCATATTATTTTGACCACTATTTAGCAACCAAAGCATTATACCTCAAAGGTAGGCTCCAACAAGTTAAGTATATCTTTAGATGTGTCCCTATTCACCATAATTATGGCCTTCTTGTTGACATTGCATATGCAATTCTCATCTACAACACAATATGCATTAAGGTCTACCAATAGTTCCTACATATGAAGACATAAAATTTTCCTATTGCCCTATGCAATTAAGATGATTTGATCCTACTAAGAACCATTACTTCAAAACATTTTTAAAATGGTATATTACATGAAATCTATCCTCTTTGTGTGGATATTATAGTGTCTCTATATATTTAGTTATTCTAGTAGCCATATCTCCTTCACTCATCACACCATACCTTATAAATTCTTTCAATGTTCTATTTTATGTAAATCTTGCAGATTGTCTAAATTTCTTAGTAACTATATTCAAATCCTTGTGTATATAGCTAAATTGTGAATCCCCTAGAAATGATGAAGGGTTACAACTGTTAATGCATTAATTAATAATAACAAGAGAAATTTTGTCAACGTATTTAATTCATCTAGATTCACCTTGAATTAACAAGACATTTAAAATTCAAATGAATTACACATTAGTAGCTATTATTATTACTTTCACATCATCAATAATCACCTAAATTACCTTGTCACATACCTAATAATAACAAGAGAAATTTTGTCAACGTATTTAATTCATCTAGATTCACCTTGAATTAACAAGACATTTAAAATTCAAATGAATTACACATTAGTAGCTATTATTATTACTTGCACATCATCAATAATCACCTAAATTACCTTGTCACATACCTTTTCTTGATTTATTTGAGAGTTGCCATATTATATTTAAAATAAATGGTCACAAGATTGTACTTACCATTTCAACCTAAATTTCCTGGCTCATTTTATTTGATTAGTTTGAACTTTGTATCCCATGTCTAGATTAAAGTTGGAAGATGAATAATTAGTTTCATCTTATAAGGGATTTAAGTTCCATTGAGTTTAAAATATTTCTCATATGGAAAAAAGACTCCTTTTGAAAACTCTATTTCATAAGGTTTTTGTGATTTGGAAGGTTCCTTGATATATTTATACTTCACATATAGATGTGAGACTTCCTTTACAATGAAAATTATAAATATTTTAGGTCTAATAAACCTTTTCTTTATTTAATTATTTACAATTTAGACATGAGTTTCTTTCTAGATATGAATTGATATGGCTTTTAGGGTTGGTAGATGCCTTGAACACTTATAATCTTTTACCTCATATGCGAGAATGTCTGTTATTCATGATATATGAGGTCTATTGAGTTTGGCGATTTCTTATATGTTAGATCCTTAAGAATCTGAACGGTAGATTCCTTTTGAGTTTTAATTTGTAATTACCTTAGGTCAAATGTCCTTCAAGTGGTTTTTAGATTCAATATTTTATAACTTATATGGACATGAACCTGTAGGAAGATAACATTAAGGTTTTTTTTGCTTTTACATACTTCATAGACTTGAAACTCTTCCTATTTCATATGTGGAAAATGATTAAGTTTAGGCTAACAAAGGTCTTAGGCTTGAAAATAAAATAAACCAAACTTTGATTCAAGTAAAACAAACCAATATAAGGCACTGGGTGAAGTTGGAAATCTATATAGGGACCACAAACCATGTCATATACACCTTAGTGGAAATAATTAGAGTGAAATGAATTATATAGAGGATTAATTACACTCATTAGTCAATAAAAACTTGTAAAGGGGATCCCTAGTTTAGAAAATTGTGGTGTGTTATTTTTAGGACAATATGAATAAAGCTCAAGGCCTCTCCCAGATTGTTTAGCATAAGGGATGTTAGAAGAAATACAATTCCCAATGATAATTAACCAATATTCTTTCCCCTTGTGCGCTTAACAACCCAATTTACACAAAGAGCAATACTCTTTCTAAATAAGAAAGATCCCATTGTTGTGGAAACAAAAACATAAACCCACAAACTTAAATAATATTGCAACACAAGTTAGTTACGAAGAAATAAAAAAGAAAAATTAAACAAAATAACATAATAACATATAAAACACATTTACGTGGTAAAATCTTGACAATATGCCAAATAAACATCCACGGGGCAAAGTATTGATATTTTTGTTGCTCAAAGAAATTGATTACAATCTTCAATGCTCCTATTCAAGAAAAAAAAATTGCCATTAAAGGCTATATATATAATATCTTTAAAATAACAAATAGCAATCACTTTCAAACTTAGAAAAATATAGTTTTATTTTATTGCTTTAATTGATTTTTTGTTTTATTGTTGTAGACATGTAAAATTGACTTAACACTTATCACAAATTTAGAACGTCCTAGAACAACCCCGAAACAACTCGAAACAACTCTGAATCAACTCGGAACATCTCAGAACGACCTTGAAATGACTCAGAACTCTAAATCAACTCAAAACATCTCAGAACGACCTCGAAAAGACTTGGAACAACTTTGAATCAACTTGGAATGTCTCAGAACGACCCCGAAATGACTCAAAACAACTCTGAATCAACTCGGAACCTCTCGGAACAACTCTGAAATGACTCTGAATCAACTCAAAACGTCTCTGAACAACTCTAAAATGACTCAAAACAACTTTGAATCAACTCGAAACGTCTTAGAATGACCCCAAAATTACTTGGAACAACTCTGAATCAACTCAAAATATCTCTGAATTAACTTAGAACATATCGAAACATCTCGAATCATCTTAAAATCATCACACGACATCTCACAACATATCAAACTACATCGAACGACATTCAAAACCCTAATTTCCTCTATTAATTGAATAATACAACATTATTTGATTGATTCACATTTCATCATTCTCGACAAATTGAATACATACTGTTTATTTAATAAAGTCTTGAAAAACCCTAATTCTATTATTAATCGAATAAAACAACGTTATTTGATTAATTCACATTTCATCATTTCGATTAATTAAATAAATTACCTTTATTTAATCAAGTCCTAATCTTATCTTACTTCATCTTGATTAGTCAAACAACGCTAATTATTTGTTACATCACTAATCCACCTTATTCCTCAAAATCAATTGAATTATTAAATCATAATAATTTAATTATCACATTTCCCCTCCAAAATTTGAATAATTGAATCAAATCAAATAAAACTATTCAAATTGGTAAAAAACAAAATCAAATTGGAATGAATGAATTAATTTAATTAATTAATTAATATTCTTCACCCACTTTTTGATTGAGGAAATCATGGATTGCTAACTAAGCAATCAATTCTGGTAACTCAACCATCTAATTCCTAACTCAACCCTAACTAATCAATCAATTGCTAACTAAGCAATAAAATCCTAACTAGCCAATCTATTCTTCAATCACCCTAATTGTGCAATCAACTTTGCACAATTTCCTCATGTCTAAATCCTCTCAACTCCTTTTGACCGTTGATTTGGATTTCCTCCAACGCGATCTTGATTATTGATTCAAAATTGCTTTTTCTATATAACAAGCCTTTATCTTCACAAATTATGATCAGAATTTCAACTTACCTTATGCAACGAACTGTTGTCAAGATCACCATTGAGAGAGCTTCATCTTTTCTTCAAGAAAAAGCATCGATCATCAAGCTTTTGTGTACAAGCAATGGAGGCTTTGCAGTGATACGAACAACCCAACATCATGCAAAAACACTCCAACATGGGATGGTAATATTTTCTTGTGTTGTTTGAATTCTTTTTGTTAATCTTAGGATCTCATTTCATTCAAATAGCTTAGAATTGTTCATTTCATGAGTGATGGAATAGGATAGATTAAATGTTTTTGAATTAGATTATTTTCTGATTTCAGTCTTACACTTTGATCTTGATTTCGTATTGTATTTCCTGATGGATTCCTTCCCCACCACACATTTTGGCACGCCCGGTGGGACCTGGGTCCTACTCACTAACATTTTTTGAGCTAAGTTGCAAGTTACAGGGTTTCAAAAGCTGTTAGAGGCATTTCACGGACTACCCAGCAAAAGCTCGCTTTTGATTGGCAACATTTCTAAGCTTTTGCCAGAAAATCCATGCCTTTGCCATGGGAATGGTGCTTTTGCACTAAAACCAACACCTTTGCTAAAAAAAACCACACTTTTGCTTCTTATTCTGGGTTTTGCACTGTACGGAAAATCTGAGCTTTTGCAAATTTGATTTTCTGAGCTTTTGATCTTTTTTCTGAGCATTTTCTCTAGAAAACAAGTGCACAGATCCTGCACTATTGTAATGAACTTGATAATTTTTTCTTGTTTTGCAAGAACTAATGGGTTTTATGCAGGATTTGAAACATATTGACTTATTTTATGCAGGTAAGATGATTGATCCAAGTTATTTTTAGATCTACAAGCATTTTTATTAACTTAGGAATCTTCATTTTGGTGCTTAAAATTGAACAGAACAACTCTCACATTTTGATTTTGGTTCTATCTAAAATGAATTTTTTTAAAGCTTTCTAAGGTAATCTTCATTTTGGTGCCTAAAATTGAACAAAACAACTCCCACATTTTGATTTTGGTGCTATCTAAAATGAACATTTTTAAAGCTTTCTAAGGTAGGAATCTTCATTTTGGTGCTTAAAATCGAACAAAACAACTCTCACATTTTGATTTTGGTGCTATCTAAAATGAACATTTTAAAGCTTTTTAAAGTAGGAACTTCATTTTGGGTGCTTAAAATTGAACAAAACAACTCTCACACTTGATTTGGTGTTGTTGAAATAAACCTTTTTGAAGCTTTCTAAAGTAGGAATTTCCTTTTTGGTGCTCATAAAAAGAACATAAAACACTTCAAATTTGGGCTCTAAAAATGAACACATTTCATATTTTCATAGTTAGGAACCTTTAAATTTGGTGCATAAAAAGAGCGCAAACGTCTTTCAATTTGTTGACAAATGTTCGATTTACATTTTGTTGGCCATTAATGACAAGGCCTGATTTTCTTAGAAACACTTCAACTTTGGGGCTTAAAATGAACAAAAAAATTTCACACCATTGCTATCTTAATTGCTTGATGTCTTGAACACTTCAATTGGTGTAAAGATAAAAAGAGCATTTCAGTTTACTCACATATTCTTGGGGATAATACCGTTCGAAGTGTTTAAAATGAATCAATTTGCGATGAATTGTCTTCTATGCATGCATTGATTGGCAAGCTGAAGTGTTTTTTCTTCTCCCCTCGCACCATTTTGGTGATCTTGGGTGAGCAAAGAACATTTTTTAGCTTCGCATTTATTTTAAAAGTTTTACCTTCTTAGAGGGCCTACCTATTGAGACACATCCTGCGCTAGAGAACTCATAGGCGACCCAAGCGGTACTTTTGTTTTGGACCGCTATATAAATCTTTTGTGAGTGTGAGGAAAGTTCATCACTCGCTGGGTGCAGATGTCCTATACCGACGTATTCTTCCTCAATATCCTTGTGATGTGTAAAAACCCGAAAGGGCTGGAAGGTTCTTAATTGAACGAAATGCCACATGTGTAGGTTCCCAAAAATAATATCCCCAGAACATGACTAAGAGCCAATTGTTTTAGAAGCCATCCTATTATCCAAAACATTCTTTGAAAGTGGTGCATCGAAATTTACTTCCGAGAAGGTACTTTCCAAGTCCGACTACAAGCCTGTGTCATAAGTTGCATGTAAAATCATCTCTTCGGAGCATGAGGCAGGCCCACCTAAGAGGATGGTTTCTCTCCACTAGGGTTGTAATTGTTTGTTAATGTTAAACTTATCCAATTACATTCAAAAACAATTATGACATCAAATTTTGTGTTTGATTTAAAGAAAAAAGAACACATCAAAACAAACATTGAATAATATGGTCAAACCACAAACCCTTTGAGTTAGAGTATACTTGTGAAAGAAGCCTTATGTTTGCACTCCTTGAAAGGATTTATCCTCAAAGGTTTCCAAACATTTCATTTTTTATTTTCAAGTTGCATTGATCAAAGTAAACACTTTGTTAACTATGGCTTGGGTGTTGTGAGTTCACAACTTGAGCTATAGACATTCAGGTCACATAAAGTCCATGCTTTTGAGTCAGTCCAGTACTATTATATCATTTTCCATACTCAAAAACACAAAGGAATCAAACACAAAGAGGTTACAAATTGTCATTCCAACTCACAATATTTTTTTCTAAAACACTTAGATTCCTTATAAGGTCATTACTTGAACAAGATACTTGGAAAATCAGATTGGTCATAAAATCTCACTCATTATTCCCATACTACTTATTTGAAATCAAAATCCAACAAAACACCATGATCATTCCTCCACTCAAAAATTCTATGATATCAACAGTTACTTGGAACTCACAGATAGTTCAAGTATCTTTCCCACAACATATCCTCTAGATCAGGAAGTGGAATATCGACCCTAGTTCTTCAGCATCTTGATTTCCAAAAAGTAGCTACATTCCAAACCAGCACTCAAACTTTAGGGTTTTTGAATTTCATAACAAACCACCCCATACCACCACACCTTATGACCATTTGGCAACCTATAGCTCTCATTCAACAACCAAGCCTTGTAGCACCTATTATTCAACCTAGACTTACACACATTGAAAGTTCCCAAATTGACATCATCAGCAGTTTGACTACACAAAAACAAAAACAAATTGATGGCAAACTTTTATAGACGTGCTTCTAGGAACAATCCATATTTGTACATGTTCTTTTTTGGTCAAAACCCAGGTCTTTTCCACGATACTGAACTTCTCTAGAGAGGAAAACCAAATTCACATACCTAAATCTACTCTTTTATTTAGGTTGACATTTGATTTGAAAACTTTAGAGGTCTAGCACCATTTTTCCTACCTTGAGATCCAATTTGTTTATGACAACCACAAGGTCACAGCACAAAAAGAAAATGGAAGTAAACAAAACCAACACTAGCATCCCACCAACTAATACCATCAACAATGAAAGTAGCCCTTAGGGATATAGGCCAAATGATCTTGAAACACCACAAAAGAGGCCTATGTATAGAAATACCTTTAGTGAAGAGGAACTAAATCGCAAATAGAAGGAGGTAATTGAACAAAACAACCAAGACCCAAACAGAGTGGTTATAGAGGAAGTAGACACAGAGGAAGAAATAAATGAGGATGAATTGTTTGAACATTCCAACAACCCTAAGGTTCTTAAACTAATGGACAGGCTGTTGAGAAAGGATCCAAACTCCTATTTCTTCAAGTTAGCACAAAGTGGTGCTAAATTACCGATGGATTTCAACGTAGAAGCTCTCAAGGATACCAACCTTATTCCCTTAGGAGATAACTCGGTTTAAAGATAGATAACCAAACCTCTAGGGATGCCAAACATGCCACCTGTGTTCTCACAAAATGATGGTCAACCTAAAGAGAACCCCTTATTCAGAAGACCAACTCAGGTTGAACAAGCAGCAATACCACAACTGTATCAAGGAGGACCATCACAATATGAACCACCAAACAACAATCCTCCTCCTGAACAGTATACCTCAAAATACCTCGAACATTGACCCATCTCAAAACATTCAATACCTTCAACAAGGTGGAACATAGGGTCCCCCTCCCAACGGTCAATACCTTCAACAGGGTGGAACACAAGGTCCCCCTCCAAACAATCAGTACCACCAACAAGGTGGACCATATGGTCCCTTTTTGAACCAGCAATACCGGCAGCAAGGTGTGCCACAAAGCACCCTCCCCCAGTCAAATCATCAACAAGGTGTCCCAATAACGCATCAACAGGGTAACCTTCAGTTTAGTCCTTCCCAGTAGCAAGGTGTGCCATAGAGCACCCTTCTTCAGTCGTCCTACCAACAAGGTGTCCCAATAACGCATCAACAGAGTAACCTTCAGTTTAGTCTTGCCCAGCAGCAAGGTGTGCCACAAAGTTCCCTTCCTCAATCTTTCTACCAACAAGGTGTACCAATAACGCATCAATAGGGTAACCTTCATTTCAGTCCTACCCAGTAGCAAGGTGTGCCATAGAGTGCCCTTCCTTAGTCGTCCTACCAACAAGGTGTCCCGATAACACATCAACAGGGTAACCTTCAATACACTTAATCTCAGCAACAAGGAGCTAACCCTCCTTACACCCACCAAGGACCTAACCTAATATATGACCAAAATGGTCACCAAGGTCTCATACCTTCACAATATCCGATATATGACCCAAGCATGGTGAGACAGCAAGGTTATTATACACAAAACTCGCAAACAAAAACAGACATGGAAATGAAGCTAGAAGCAGTCACTCAATAGGTAGCAAGCATGCAAGTAGGAAAACAAAAGAAAACCTACACTATCCAAGAGATATGCCCATTCTCGTTCAATCAATCTATCACTACAATACCCTTTCCAAAGAATTTTAAAATACCTAGGTTTGGCAAAAAAATATAAAGGAATAGGGGATCCATTGGAGTATATATGGGATTTCTCAGTATCACGCATGGAAGTATGACACAATGACTCATACCTCGTGAGATTATTTCTACACAGCCTTACAGGCCATGCTATGGAATGGTTTACCCGTCTGACACCAGTAGTCAAAAACTTCGATGAATTGTCTAGCAAATTCATAGGTCACTTCTCCTTCAACATTTAACAAGATGTCACCATTACAAGCTTATCCATAATCAAACAGAATCGAGGAGAATCTTTTATCTCCTATCTATAGCGATGGAGACACAAGGCTAGTAGATGTAAATGACCCATTCCCGATAAGGAGTTGGTAGACATATTCATTACCAATGTCTTACCTAAGATCAATTATCGGCTCACAATGTTATGTCTAGTAGACTTTGAAGAAACCATTAAGAAGGGATTGAAAATCGGAAGAGCCCTCATTGCAAGAGGGGCCCTTAAAATATATAACTCAAAATACAATCCATTTGCTTCAAACGAGAAACCTAAAGTTTGGGCTAAAAACAAAAATGTCACAAATGATGGAGTGGTTGATGCTAGAACATTATGGTTGTCACATAACACAGTTCAAAACAAACCACAAGTAGCACAGACAAGCTATGTTCCAAACAATGCACAAAATAACCAAAATACATATCCCAAGAACAATCAAGGTGTAAACCCATAAATGAACCAGGGAGGACAACAGAGGCAGTACGATCATCCAAAGAGGCACTTCACAATTCTAGGTGAGTCATTGGAAACAGTCATGCGCAAACTAGTGCAACAAAACCTCCTCAAAACTAATGATCATCCAAACTATGAGGAACCTACTTTCAAAACACCATGGTACAATGAGAAGGATTTATGTGACTTCCACATGATCAAAGGACACACCACAAACAACTGCATGAGACTCAAGCACCTTATCCAAGATTTAATTTACAAAGGGGAGGTAGATGTCAAATATCGTCTGGGGAATAAGGACCTATAGATTTACACAAAACCAATCCTAAACCATGCCAAGGAGAATGACAAAGGAAAGAAACAAGAGTATCATAACACCAATTACACTTATGGGGACACATTTTTAGGAACCATCTCACAAGTTGATGATAATAGGGCAAACATAGTGACTATATGAGGAGGAGACAATAACTGTAACGTAACCACCCACTGAGGAAGAGTTAAAATTCAAGGAGCACCACCCAAACCTGTAATCAAGTCACCCTGGGAATATAGTATTGTGGAACAATTAAAGAAAACACCTACCTTAATCTCAATTTTAGAGTTGTTAAAACTATCACCTGCCCATAGAGAAATACTTGAAAAGGCATTGGAAACAATAGTCCCTGATGACCTCAATCCTAGTCAGTTCCAAGCTATGGTTGGTAAAATCGCACAAACTAATCACCTAATATTTTTTGAGGAAGATCTACCCCAAAGAACCTTCCATAACCAAGCCCTCTACATAGAGGTTGGTGTTCATAAAACCATGGTCAAACGGGTACTGATAGATAATGGTGCAGGTTTAAACATCTGTACCTTAAAAATTTCCAAATAGTTGGGGTATTCTGACGATGTGATTGACAAAGGAAAAGTATCACAATAAGGGCTTACGATGATCTAGAAATAAATTCTAAAGGAACAGTCAAGTTACCAGTGTAGATAGGGCCATCCCTAATAGAAACCACTTGTCAAGTACTAGATCTTGAGCTGCCATACAACCTCCTTCTGGGATGACCTTGGATCCATGCTTTACAAGTAGTCCCATCCACTTTTAATCAATTCCTAAAGTTCCCCCATGAAGGAAAAGAGGCAACCTTATATGTCGATCCTGAGCCTTTTCATTTTTGTGCCAATTTAGAGGAGAAATACAAAAAAATCCAACGTGTGCCTAGCAATGACATAGCATTCCACTCCTTTTCTTATGTTGACCCATCAATACTTCCATCTACCTCAACCAAGAACATCTCAAATGACCAACCAAAAATGGAGGCCAAGATTTAGGTACTTGACAAGGGAAATGGGAATTACTTTTTTAACCAAGCATTCTGCATTGGCATGCTTCCACCAACACCCAGAGTATATGGAGTTCCAAAGGAGATCAAGATAATACAAATGATTGCCAAGCCCACTATTTTCACTAGATGGGGAGACATACAAGATGAAGAAATATTTGAGGAGGATTTTTTTATCTATGATCTATAAGGAGGACAAAGAAGAACCAGAAAAGCTATAACCTAATTTTGACCCTACTACTAGAGGTTATCAATTAGTTAAACATATGGGATATAATGGAAAAGGTGGCCTAGGGCTACATGAACAAGGATGGTCATAACCTATTATATTAGAACAAAGGAAGAAGAATATGGGGTTAGGTTATGAACAAAAGGACGTGGTTATTCCAAAAATTGGACAAACCTCTTGGAAGAAGCGAGGAACTTCTACTAGCATCAAGGCACTGGATACCTATCATACCTTGGACAATGATTTACCCGTTCAAGATTTATTTGATAACTTTAGCTTTGATAGGTTCCATCTCCAACATATTCAAACTATTCCCAACATCTACTACAATTCTGATATAGACTCTAATGAATACGAGTGGGATTCCACCTCCTTCATCACCAGATATGATTCTCCCACTTCTAGCAATGATGACCTAGACACTCAATGGGAAAAAGACACCCGAGCCATACTAACCCTTTCATCCACTTCCATAGGCTTTGTAGATCAAGATGATAACCTCCCACTCCAATATCCACAACTCATACATCGGGATCAATAATAACATGCACCTGTTCTGGATCAATTCTAGAATGATGAGGCAATTGTGGACTTCATGGGACTTCGAACGGACATACCAGCAGGAGACCACAAGGCAAGGTTCATCATGGAACTGGAACTGGAGGCATACTTTGGTGGAGAGTTTGAGTCTTTCAGCAGCAAAAGTGAAAGAAAAAACATAAAAATATGGTCCCCTAGAGAAAACCACCTTGTGGCTCTATCAAATCCTAAAAGAGAAAAATAAAGGACGCATCCGAAGGTGAAAACCTCTCAGAGGCACCCGAGGATGGAAGATTCAATCATCCCATATCAGAATATTAGGAAATATCAACACTACTAGTAGAGGAATCAGAACCCATAAATGTTGGAATATTAGAGGACCCAAAGATAACCTACCATGCTGCATCACTGGATCCAGAAGAAAAGGACAACATCATAGCTTTCATCAATGCCCAAAAGATAAATTTTGCATGGACCTATGCTTACATGCCTAGACTAGATTAGCATTAGTGGTACATCATCTAGCTGTAATACCCGAAGCAAAGCCTATCAAGCAAAAACTCAGGAAAATGCATCCACAGATAGCATTATTGGTAAAAGTAGAGCTAAAGAAATTACTAGATGTGGGTTTCATCAAACCCATCGATTATCCACAATGGATATCAAATCTAGTACCAGTATCCAAACCTACTGGGGGCATAAGGATATGCACAGACTTCAGAGACTTGAATAAAGCTTGTCCAAAGGATGACTCTCCATTACCAAGTATTGACATGAATGTAGATCTAATAGCAAGGCATGAGATGCTATCCTTAATGGATGGTTTCTCTGGATACAACCAGATAAAGATCTCTCCAGATGACCAACACAAAACAACATTTACTTGTGCTTGGGGAACATTTTGTTGGAATGTAATGCCCTTTGGTCTAAACAATGTAGGAGCGACATATCAAAGAGCAATGATGACAATATTTCATGATATGCTACAAACAATCATGGAGGACTATGTGGATGATATTCTAGCAAAATCAGTCAAAAGAGCAAACCACTTGACAAACCTGGCCAAGGTATTTGATCGTCTTGAATAGTACAACCTGAGACTCAATCCTAAGAAATGTGTATTCGGGGTAACATTTGGGAAATTGTTAGGGTACATAGTATCAAGGAGAGGGATTGAAGTAGATCCAGATAAAGTAAAGGCAGTAATGGAAATGCCTCCACCAAAGACACTAAAACAGTTAAGGAGCCTACAAGGGAAACTGCAATCCATCAGGCGATTTATCGCACAATTGGCGGACAAGTGTCACCCTTTTACTCATCTCCTACATAAGGACATCACCTTGAAGTGGGATGGGAGATGTGTCCAAGCATTCCGACAAGTCAAGGAGTACCTACTTACTCCCCCGGTACTCATGCAGCCTATCCCAAAAAAGGAAATGATACTTTACATGTCTACCACACAAGCAACCCTAGGAGCTCTCTTGGCCCAGCTAGATGATAACAATAAAGAAAGGGCAGTCTACTATATCAGTTGAACATTAGTGGGCTATGAACTAAACTACTCGCCCATTGAAAGAGCATGTCTCTCAGTCGTATTTTCAACACAAAAGCTGAGACACTACATCCTAAACGGAAAGGTCAAGCTGATTTTTAAGATAGACCCACTCAAATACTTACTCGCAAAGGTAGCCCTAACAGGTCGAATAGCCAAATGGGTAATGATCCTAAGTGAGTTTGATATAGAATATGTGGATAAGACAACTATCAAGGGATAGATTATAGCAGACCAACTGGCTGAAGCACCCATAAATGATCATAAACCTCTCATAGTGGACTTTCCAGATGAGAGTATCTTGATGACAGAGCAAATAGACCAATGGACTCTATACTTTGATGGGTCCCATACACAACACGGATCAAGTGTTGGTATTCTATTTCTCACACCATAAGGAGATAGTATACCCAAGGCCTACAGGATTGCATTCCCATGCACGAACAACAGCTCAGAATATGAAGCTCTTATCACAGGGTTAAAAATGGCTATTGAATGGCAATAAAAAAGCTACAAGTCTTTGGAGACTCTCAGCTAGTGATCAAACAAGTGAATAATGAATACTAGACAAAGGATGAAAAATTTTCTCCATATAAAAGGATGGTGGATAGCTTCAAGGAATACTTCGTCAGAATAACCTTTGAGAAAATTCCCCGAATCAATAATAGGGTTGTCGATGCAATGGCAACAATAGGCTCACTGCTTGATATTCCACAAAACGTGCCTAAATATGAGTTCCTCATGGAACAGTTGTTGGTACCAACATTTGACATCCTAGAATCATAATTAGTATGTGTTGTTGTTGATCCTAATTCCTCGTGGTACCAAGATACCTTTGACTACATCCAGCATGGTACCATACCCATTGACTTAATGACCACTCAAAAGAAAGCCTTTACCCGTAGAACTTCATGTTTCACCATCTTAGGAGATACCCTATACCATTTTAGTCTAGATGGTATGTTACTCTGATGCCTTGATGCAAAAGAAGCACAAACATCCTTACAAGAGGTTCATGAAGGTATTTGCGGATCTTACTCTAGCGAACTTAATCTAGTCTATAAACTACTTAAAACATGATACTACTGGCCCTCCATGGAACATGGATGCATACGATATTCAAGAAAGTGTCGACAATGTCAGCAACACAATGACCTTGTTCATGTGCCAACACAAGAACTAAGACCTATAACCACACCATGGCCTTTCTCGCAATGGGGATTAGGCTTGGTAGGCAAGATATCACCCGCTTCATCCAACGAGCACAAGTTCATTATCACAGCAACAAAGTACTTCACTAAATGGATCGAGGCAATTCCATTGGCCTATATCATTAGCAAACAGATATTAAAATTCATTTTAAATTATCTCAACTGCAGGTATGGAATTCCCCAAACAATAATAACATACAATGGAACTCCATTCAAAAATTAGGATGTTCAAGAGCTTTGTTCCCAATTTTCTATCCACCACCACTTCTCCATGCCCTATTACCCCCAAGGAAATGGTCAAGCTGAGGCATCTAACAAAACCATACTGAAAATACTCAAAAAGACTGTTAATGAAGCCGGTTGTGATTGCCACTTGCAGCCAAACCCAACCTTATAGGCCTACCAAAGCACACCTACTGGCGCCACACCCTTTTCCTTGGTCTACGGATCAGAGGCCATCTTGCCTATTGAGGTTGAAATCCCTTCATTGTGAGTTTCACTAAAAAGTATGGTTAGCAACAAAGAATACATGGTATCCAGACTGAATGAATTAGAACTCCTAGATGAAAGATGTTTGAGTGCTTTAAACCATCTATAGGTTTATCAATATCGGCTCAAGCGAAACTATAACAAAAGGATCAAGGATAGGAACTTTCAAGTTGGTGAATTAGTCCTCAAAGACAATCAAAAGGTACAATTGAATCAAGATGGAAAAGGAAAATTTGAACCTAATTGGTTAGGCCTGTTTGTCATCACAACAAGCTACGGCTCTGGGGCATATCAATTAGCTACTCATGAAGGAGAACCTTTAGCTAAACCACTAAACAACCGCCACCTCAAGAAGTTCTACACATTAAGCATGTTAGAATACCCCAGGCAAAAGGGTAAAAATCCAAAAAAAATACAAAAAGGATAAAAAATACAAAAAAATAAAAAAGAATAAAAAAAATAGTAAAGAGAAATAAAACGTTCTTTGAGTGAAAACCAGGAATATCATCAAAAACTTGACGCCAATAAGGAAGATCTCTAGGTAAGGTGTAGTGAACAAAATCCCCATAACGATATGAGTATGGATCATCAGGGTGACGATCCTATATCCCATCTGGCTGAGTAACTAAAATATGCTCCCACGCCCACACATGCAAAAGTGAGACACCTGCAGAAATAGATTTCCCACCCCGATACACGACCTCGTGCATATCTCTATACAAGTGAGCAAGAAGACATGGACCCCAAGCATATCTCATACCATGCTCAAGCATATTCTCAATGCACACACCCCAACCTATGGGAAATTTTCAACCTCGGCTATCGAGAACAAGTCCTAAAATCAAACCACATAGAACAAGCAAGATAGGATCCGCACTATCAGAAAAAAAATAGACAAATCAATCTCTGACTGATATACTGTCAGGTGTCGAGCACCTAACACACACTACATAGTAGGGATACCATGTTGAATGTGATATGTAACCAACTCCCCATGGATAGTAAGATGAAGTATCCTCCATACATCCTCGAGTGTGATAGTCGTCTCTCCTGTAGGTAGATTAAACGAGGATGTTTTTGAATGCCACTGTTCCACCAATGCAGTCATCATGGAAGTATGAGTCCTGATATGAGGCATATAAAAAATATGTAGAAGTCCCACAACATCAATAAAGTCCTGCTCTAACACACCAAAATGCACAATGGGATCGAATAAATGTCGCAGACCTCTCTCCCTAAGTTGTTGTACGCTAAGGACAACCTGCAATCGTTTTCATACTGTAAAGTTAGGGTTTCACTCTAAATGAGTGGGAGACATAATATAACACAAAACATGATGAAAAATGACATTTAGGATGACAAACGAACAAATGATAGGGTTCCAAGCACAACCTAAAGTCAAATGAAGAAGAAGGGGTCAAACACAAAGGTTTTGAGCAAATGCTCAGAAAACACAAAACAAAGGTGAGCTTTTACGGAAAAGGCAAGCTTTTATGTCAAATGCTCAAAAAAAAAGACATGGAAATATTTCAAAGGCGAGGATCCTGAGCAAAGGTGAGCTTCCAAGGACTCAAATAGTCAAAGGCGAGCTTTTGAAGCGAAGGCGAGGTTTCATAGCAAATGCTCAGAAAACAAAAGCAAAGATCCTAAGCAAAGGTGAGGAAAAAAGTCAAAGGCATTGATCCTGGACAAAGGCATGGTTTCTTGGTAGACAAAGGCGTGAAAACCGAGGCAAAGGCGTGGAAAACAAAAAAACTTCACCTTTGACCTAGAAAACTTTGTACACGCAAAAATGAGAATGAAACGAAATGAAAGCAAACAAGTGAGAAGGTGCATACTAGACCACTGACATCTGAAGGTCATCCAACCTCTCGAACGATATGGGACAACATCAAAATGCGGCATTACTCCTCAAAAACTGACAGAAGAAGAGAACTACAGACAAGGATTAGCTATAGAGTCAGAACACAAATGAGCTATCTATAAGACAAATTGACTATATAAGCCACAAGAAAACCCTAATTTCTACTTACGAAAAATTTCTACTATTAAAATAGAAGCTTAGAGAAACATAAGAATAGGAAACGAAGGACCTATACACATAATTCCACATCGGAATGGAAATAAAACAAAGTCGTGAGCCTAACCTCAAAACTTGAAATTTTTGGTCAACCTCTCGAGGGGGCAGCATAGAGTCTTATCATCATTCCATGAACCACTAGGGCACAATGGGGCATAATTTTTTTTCATAAAACACTTGATCTTAAAAACAAAATCTTTGAAACAAAGCAACCAATACTTTGTATCAAAGAGGGGCAAAATGTAGACATGTAAAATTGACTTAACACTTATCACAAATTCATAACATCTAAAAACGACCCTTAAACAACTCAAAACAACTTTGAATCAACTTGGAACGACCTCAAAATGACTTGGAACAACTCTGAATCAACTCAGAACATCTTGGAATGACCCCGAAACGACTCTGAATCAACTCGAAACGACCCCAAAATGACTCAAAACAACTTTGAATCAACTCAGAACCTCTTAGAACAACTCCAAAGTGACTCAGAACAACTTTGAATCAACTTAGAACATCTCAGAATGACTCAGAACAACTCTGAATCAACTCAGAACGTCTCAAAACGACCCCGAAATGACTCGGAACAGCTCTGAATCAACTCTGAATATCTCTGAATTAACTTGGAACATCTTGAATCATCTTGAAATCATCCCACGACATCTCACAACGCATCAAAATGCATCGAACGACATTCAAAACCCTAATTTCCTCTATTAATTGAATAATACAACATTATTTGATTAATTAGCATTTCATCATTCTTGACAAATTGAATAAATACCATTTATTTAATAAAGTCTTGAAAACCCCTAATTCTACTATTAATAGAATAAAACAACATTATTTGATTAATTCACATTTCATTATTTCGACTAATTAAATAAATTGCCTTTATTTAATCAAGTCTTAATCTTATCTTATTTTGTCTTGATTAGTCAAACAACGCTAATTATTTGATTACATCACTAATCCACCTTATTCCTCAAAATCAATTGAATTATTAAATCATAATAATTTAATTATCACATTTCCCTCCAAAATTTGAATAATTGAATCAAATCAAATCAAACTATTCAAATTGGAAAAAATCAAAATCAAATTGGAATGAATGAATTAATTAATATTCCTCACCCACTTTTTGATTGAGGAAATCATGGATTGATAACTAAGCAATCTATTTTGCTAAAAAAGCAATCAATTATGCTAACTCAACCATCTAATTCCTAACTTAGCCCTAATTGATCGATCAATTGCTAACTAAGCAATCAAAATCCTAACTATCCAATCTATTCTTCAATCACCCTAATTGTGCAATCAACTTTGCACAATTTCCTCATGTCTAAATCCTCTCAACTCCTTTTGACCGTTGATCTAGATTTCCTCCAACGTGATCTTGACCGTTGATTCAAAATTTATTTTTCTATATAACAAGCCTTTCTCTTCACAAATTATGATCAAAATTTCAACTTACCTTATGCAACAAAGTGCTATCAAGATCGCCATTGAGAGAGCTTCATCATTTCTTCAAGAACAAGCATCGATCATCAATATTTTGTGTACAAGCAATGGAGGCTTTGCAGTGATATGAACAACCTAACATCATGCAAATACACTCCAACATGGGATGGTAATCTTTTCTTGTGTTGTTTGAATTCGTTTTGTTAATCTTAGGATCTCATTTCATTCAAATAGCTTAGAATTGTTCATTTCATGAGTGATGGAATAGGATAGATTAAGTCTTTTTGAATTAGATTAGTTTTTTATTTTAGTCTTACACTTTGATCTTGATTTTGTATCATATTTCCTGATGTATTCCTTCCCCCTCACACAATTGCTTTATCTTTTTCATAAAATAATATTTTTGATTTATTTTTTTAATCAACTTTAGAGAGAGCCCAATAAAAATACAATACACAAATATTTATTAATATGTTATATTTTTTATGAAATATACTAATTGTTGGTGTATGTTTTATCATTCACCGAACACTTTAGAATAAAAATTCCAAAGACACTTTATCCTCTCTTGAAAAACCACCGCGTATGCTAAGATTGCAATAAGATCATATGGCGATTCCAAGGTTTCTTTTGTCTGGTCTTGATGTGTGGATAAGCTCAATGGTCGTTGTGATATGCTAGTAATACACAAAGGGACTTACGTTAACAAATCACTTACAAGATAGGACTTAGACTAATGTGACAATAATGCTCTCTCTTTTTTTGTTTTGGTTTCAAAGTTTCAAAAAAAATGCAAAAAGGATGAGGGTTTAGAAGTTCTATGCTAATCCTATGAACTCAAGAGACGGTAAAGACTGGGTGAAACCAATAACAACACTTTGCTTCACCACACTAAGGACAACTATACAAAGTGAGTGCAATCTTCTAAGGGTGTGCTTATGATTTTCACATCACAAATAACTACCATCAAATTGAACAATATTTATTCAGACAAAAGTTAACCATCCACAATATATAAGCTTAGGCTAACTTTACGCATCAAACAAAAATCATTCATTCAAAGAAAGTATGAGCAAAGTTTCACCAATCTCTACTATCAAATCTTTTATCCATCTAAACATACATTCAAATCAAATTCTACTTTTTAAATCTATTGTATGTTCTATACTAAGTCTATTCTATTGTTGAAGGAGATATGGAACCATGCAACCACTTGACAATAAGAAGGATTCAAAGCAAATCATGCATAAGACTTTTATTATCCAAAGTAGCTATATGCAACAATTTTATAACACTCTCTTCACCCAATGAAATGAGAGAATGAGAATTTATTTAGAGTTTTTGAAAACAAGTGAATGGTTGAGATCAATCTAAGATCGACGACAAAGATTAAAACAACTCAACACTAACTAGGGTTTCCCAAAATAACATTTAACAACAAATGGGTGAAGAACACGTGGCATATGGAGCTATCTTCTTGGAGGTGCATCTTTATCCTCCTAAGTGGTTGTGTATTCAATGAACCTAGACACTATTATGCTGACCTCCTCAATTGTGACATGTGGCAGTATATTGACCTTGTATTCCAACACGTCCAAATCATCAGCACTCTTGGCGAAAAAAATTTCCCATTCTGATTCTTGGAATTGGAAGGCATCCCAGATGGATAAGAAGTTTGATGCCTTAGTCAAATTTTGCTTCAAAATCGATCCTATGCTGGTGAAGAAAGTCTCCTAGATTTTGAGATTTAGATTTTCAAATTGCATATCATTTGCTCGGACAATATCCTTTTCAAGTACATTTGTAGCTACAAGTAAAATTTTATACTGGATTTCTCTCATCTACTCCTCAACTTTGATACTATTTTCCTTCACCTTCTCCAAGATTTTGCTCCGCGCAATCAATGCCTAATACCAATTATTGAAATCATATGCAGTGCCTGCTGCAATAAATTTTCCATCAATTAGTTCTTGCTTTAGAACTCCTTTTAGCACTCTGAGGCATGGGACAATTCTATCCTGAATATCTTGAAGGTCTTCCCATTCTTCCGCCATAACTGTAGTTCTTGACAATAAAGAGGAAGTCTTTCTATAAGCTAATATCAATTTCTCTACAAATGTGGTTGCTTCTCTACTCTTTCTTACTATCCACTCCTTAGCTTCTTTAGCTATGACCATCTCTTCTTCAAAAAATTTAATCATTTCTTGTGAAGATTTTAAAAGTGGAGGAACTACTGAGTCGACCTGATCAATAGGTTTGGTCAAATGCTGGATGTACTCCTTCAGGCGTTCAATCTCCTTTTTATATTATTTATTCTTTGCCACTTCCTTTTCCTTGAATGAATGCTCTCAATTGGTTCATCACTTTGGGATGCACCTGCATTTGAAGAATAGGATTCCGCTTCACCCATTAAATTTTAGTCAGAGTCACATTCCTTCATTGTAGCTCTTAGACTTGTTGATCTGCCCACCACTGTGAATATTTGACAACTGGCCTCATCAAGGTGGTCAAATCCGCTAGCTCCGATTTTGACCATCTTACAGGAGGAAGAGGATGATTTTCATCAAATCCTGGCTGAATATACTCTCCATCATCCTCCAACTAATCAGGCACACAAAAGAGTTCAGTTGTTATGATCACGTTCATCGACAATCTGGACCATAGTCTTTTTCTAACATCATATTCATCTACAACATTTGCCTAGAAATCCTCCAAGTCTACCTTATGTTTGTACTTCCTTCCATTCATGACCCCAATTTGGTGATGAGGATCGAAGTTAGCTTTGGACCGATAAGGTGTGAAAGGATACCATTGCATTTCTAACCTGGCACTTTCAGTTGCCTGTGTTGATGGGCAGGACTCTTGCATATTCCTAATGAAGAATGGAATGGTGACGACTGCCTTTTGCTTCATTCTCTGGAGGCCTTGGTACGTTTCTAGTTGTCTAAGAACCTCAAGCAAGACCATTATGTTAGCGGGATAGATTGAGAGTCAATAAGGACATCCGGTGAATCCTTGAACTCTTATGTAGGCAAATCTGGGAAATTGGATAAACCAGGATCCGTACTTGTTGATCAGGCTCTTGGCCTCACGAGTAAGCCTTTGATGTGTTCCTCCTTGCAAAATTCTAGTGATGTACATTAGGAAGGAATCATTTGCTCTCCTAAAGTGTTACTTTTCGCAAAGCTACAACTACGGGTAACAATCATAAGATTTGAATTCATTTTCCCCATTGCCCACTACGCCTCGGCAGATCAATCTTGCATATCTATAAGTCCTTGCCAATAGATAGACAATATAAGAAGTCATGTAGAAATACTTTGTTCTTTCTAAATTAATTAATTGTTCATGAAGGTTGTCACTGATCATTCATGACCAATTGAACATCTTGACGCCTGAGGTGATCTCATCAATGAAGTAATACATCCATGTCTCAAATGGTGCACCTTGAGGGCTGCCCATTACTCTATTCAATAGCAATATAATATCTCCATATTCCTCCTTGAAGTCGGTCCAAACCAATTTCTTTGGCATCTTCTTGATGGAAGGCCTTAGTTTCTCTAACCATGTCTTATTGATGTTGGTTGCACAAAGATCCATCTGATCTTCATAAAGTCTTCTTGCATCTTCTTTGCTCTCGTATGAAGCTAGGTTATAACTTGGTATGCCAAATGCCTCTTGGATGGCTAATTCTCTGAGATGAGCTAACACTCTACCTTCAGGTGTAACAATCTATCTCTCTTGTGTGTTATAGTGTATGGCACATTCCACCATCAATTCAACACATTCTACAGTTGGTGGAAATCTGGCTACTTGGACAATGCCATTCCTCATCATCTAGCAAGCAATTGGTGTCGACAGGAATCCATCTTGTTTGTACATCCTCTTCTTGAAGTCTTTAAAATCCACCTGTCCAAAGTTCGTGTCAGTGACGTTCTTCCACTTAGAGTTGATTTTTTATTTTGGTTGCAATCCTTTGCTTGCGAACTTCATCTAGGACTTTCTCGAGGGTTCTCCTTTGGTGGTCATCAACTTGCAAGAAACATGAAGAAAAATATATTAATTTTAAGATTATAAATTTTGATTTTTCTTGGACCTTTACTCAAAATTTTCACTTTCAACCTGTTGAAAAGTTAAGTTTTGTGAAAAATTAGACTGAAAGTGGGAGAATTCGACTAAGTACTTAGAAAATTTTCTTTGTCAAAATGAGGGAATAAGACAGAAGAAAGATAAAGAAATCTGCATCAAACATAGATTTTAACTTTCGAAATTATATACTTTTGACGGTAATCCTGAAAATTTTGTCTTCAGCTTAGAAAAAACATGCCTATCCTCTGCAAATTCAGTACTCCAACACTTTATCTCTAAAAGTTTTCTTCAAAAATTACTTTCTCTCCAAAATATTTCTTCAAAGAAATTATCTCACAATCTTCGAGAGAGTTAGAATCTTTTTACCATTGAACTTGGAGAAGAATGATTTGAAAATGACAAGCTAAACTCTTTATAAAGTTGAAAGGTTCGATTATTTTAGCAAATTCATGTTTTTTTCTTTGGTTCATCGAACTTGGACTTTTTTATTTTAATCCACCTTGGTAATGTAATATTTATCAAAAATCTTTAAAACAAGTTTCTAATTTACCAAGGCGCCATCCTTAGCCAAAATCTTCTAGATTTTCTTACAAAATTTCTAAGTGTTGAATATCAAAAATCTCTTCAAAGTTTGGAAAATATTCTAAGTGTTGGAAAATATTAAAATATTCTAAGTGTTTTAAATTTGATTTTTTTTCAATCTTTCCAAGCTTTCATCATGGAAAAAATCATTTTATTCATAGATTTCCGCTTGAAATTTGTTTGGCTTCATGGCGAATTTTAGGCTCTCCATGCCAAGGGCAGACTTCATAATCTATTTTCCATCTTCTCTTGGTCTATGGCAGACTTTGAGTTCTTCGTGTCATCCTATCTCAAGCTTGTGGTGGACTTCATCTTGTCTTTGACATTTATTCATTAGTGTCTAGGCGGATTTCAACATGTGCTTGCCATTACTCATTTGACACTTAACCATATTTTTCCAATACTTAGCCAATATCACGAGTCTTCCCTTCCTAGGAATCAATACTTAGCCAAGATTTTGAGTTTTTCTCTCTTAAGGCATCAATACTTAGCCAAGGTATCCATACTTAGCCAAATTTTGAGTTTTTCTTTCCTCCTCTTGGCTGGGCAAACTTTTCTTATGCCTTGCCAACTTCTATTTCTTTTTAGGCAAACTTTAGGACTTCCTTGCCACCTTGCCTTTATTCTTGGGCGGACTTTGTAGTGGTTTGGACATTTATTCCTTAGTGTCTAGGCGGACTTCAACATGTGTTTTCCATTACTCCTTCGACACTTAACCATATTTTGAAAATTTATTTTCCAAGGTATTAATACTTAGCCAAGGTACCAATACTTAGCCAAATTTTGAGTCTTTATTTCCTTCTCTTGGTTGGGCGGACTTTATCTTTGTCCTTTCATCCACTCTTCAAGCATGGGTGGACTTCTCTTGTGTTTGGACATGCTTCCAAGCGGACTTCACCTCATGTTTGACATTTTTCCTTCCTAGCCAAGGGTGGACTTGGCTTATGCTTGGACAAGCATCATTCAAGGTGGGGCGAACTTCATCAAGTTCATGCCATGCATGCTTTGAGCTTGGGCGGACTTTGCATCTAGCTTGCCATTGTGCGTATCATCCTCATGGCGAACTTTGGAGTGCCTTGGACAAGGATGGGCAGACTTTTCTCTTGTCCTTCCATCTCCATGGTGGACTTTGCTTCAAGTTAGACATTTCATCCTTCAAGCTTGACCATGTGCATGGTGGATTTTATCTTCCTTTTTCCATCCATTCTTCATGTCTAGGCGAGCTTAGTCATGCTTATGCCATGAATTTCTTGCTATTATCTGGATCTTCTGGAACAAAACCCTCACCATGTGATTTTCTCTTGCTTTTCATGATTTTTTCTTGCTTTTTACTCTCAAAGGCATAAATTTTTTATTTTGAAGATGAAAACGTTGATACCATGACCTGTGGGACCCTAACACTTTCTAAAAATAGAAATTACTAAAAATAGAAAAAAGTAAAAATCAAAATTTCTAAAAATAGTAAATCCCGGATTGGTCCAAAAGTGCCAAAAATAGAAAAAGCAAAAAGCAAAAAAGCAGAATCACTAAAAAGTAGGAAGTGTCAAAATTGACTCAAAGCAATGGTGTTCCTTGTCCTCTAGACCTTCTGAGCACTTTGACAATGTGTAGGCACTAATCTGGGATTGAATTCTCTAGTTGGCTTAGATGATTCCTCAAAACTCTAACTCTAAACTATCAAAGCAAAGGACTTATGAAATTGTAACACGAAGGAAAAACCCTAAAAAGCAAACTACTGGGGGTCCCCATTTGCAATGGGACGATGTGTGAAATAGGTCACAACACTAGCCAAGTAGAAAGGTTTGATTATATATATATACTCAACTCTTTTATGCAATTAATTTTATAGATCATCTCTCAACCTTTTACAACTTCTATAACTTTCATACTAGACACACTTTATCTCTAAGTAATTTGTTCTCATTCTATTTTTTCTTAGTTTAAAATAAATACTCTTTACTTGTTTTCAAATAAAAAAATAAAATAAATTTAATATTCTATTTACTATTTTAAATTACATATAAAATAAATAACCACTCTAGTAATTAAATACAAACTTTTAATCTTAGAAGAACATTATTTTTAGTTATGACAAAAGAATTACTTTCTCGGGTAAATTTAAGGTAAAGTTGTTAAATCAATTAAAATCAAACCCTAAGACCTTAATCAAGTAATAGAGAACAAATAAGCATGGAAATAATAAAACAATACAATAACATTACCGAAATCTTCATGCCATCAATAATTCACCTCTATTATGCTTCTCCATTTTGTTGTAAATGCTTAATGCCCTCAAATGTAGCCTATGTCTATGATTGCAAAATATCGAAGTTAATTGTCTCAACAACATGTACTTATGCATAAATTGGATAGATAAAAGTGGCAATGAAAGGCATCTTTTATAGAAAGAAAAATGGCAATGAACAACTGAGATCAAATGAATTACTTTCAGTTAATGGTTAAAATTAAACGAGACAAGACAAGATAAGAATAAGACTGGTAGAAGAACTATATAATTCTAAAAAAATCATTTAGTTTGAGAGGGAAAGTGAATATTTAAATAATGGAAACATTATTTAATTGTAGAATAAAAGGGCAAGTTATCTTTTTTATTAAATAGCAATTTTAATTCAAAAAATGAGAGAAAACGAAATCATGCTAAAATGAATAATTAAATAATTGACCTAATTATTTAATTATAGTAGAAAGTGGTAAATAATTAAATAAATATAATTCATATTTATTTAATTAGAGAAGATAAGGCCATTAGTGTGACAACCACCCAATTCATCAATAATAAAGTGTAGAAATTAGTGAATAGCCATGAAGATAATGTAGATCTAATGTAGGAGTCAAATATTGACTTGAAAAATAGAAAGTTTTTCAACAAATAAAATGATTCTTTGACTGCTACTATTATCACAAGTCTATCTACACTTTATGCAGTATCTTTAAAACTCAAATCAAATCAATTTGATGAATAGTAGTCATGCTCTTCCATAATAATTTCAAAATTGTAAAGGACAATATATACAAATAAGTAAATGCAATAGAACTTGTATCACAACCATCCTTGTTTTCCTTCTTTCGTAATCTAATGCAGAGAGAGAGCATCATTGAAGTGATATCCACCCTACCACAAAGCTTTAGCTTCCCCGTGCCACTCCACTAGAGAAGCCTGACCCATCACAAGGATCTAGCAATGTGTGGTCAACATGCATGATGGAATCTAGTTCATTATGTGAATCACTAATGAATTATCATGCCTATATCCTCATGCATCCTATATCAATGCACGAGTCCATTTGATACACAAATTATAGAAGAAAATGTAACTCAACCAAGCAAAGCACTTATGAATGCAAATCGATGACAAATAATGTCAATAGCATAAAATGTCTGATCATCTCATCTGATATCTTGACATTCTACAAGATGGATAAAACAAAATCCAAAAGGAAAATCTCATACTTACATTAGTTCCAACAATATAATCTCAAGGCAATAAAATTCATTAATTAGTATGCCAATAAGGCTACTTTATGTCGAACATGCTCCCTAGATCCACTCAATACTAGGTGATTCAGGAACCAAAGGTCTTGTCTTCTTATTTTTTAATTTCCAAGCCTAGAACACTTCTTAAAGTATAAGGTAAGATTAATAAATAAAATTTAACCATACTCATAATAGTATGCTTGAAATAATGATGTTAACCTTCAATTTTTCATACTTACATCATACAAATAATTTACAACTTTCAATTTGATGGTTGCAACAGAAAGGTCTGAATTTAAATAGCCAGAACTTCCTTGCCTCTTGGACAAAATTCAAAATTAAATATGTTCTAGAAAGTTGGAAGAACAAAGAATAAAACCCATAAATTGTTTTCGGGAAGGATGAAGCATTTAAGAGCAGTTTTGTCTGCAACTCAGCCCATTGATTTACCCAAACAATAGTTTGACAATAGAACAACCCTAATTCTAGATATTTAAAATAATTTTATGATTTTTTATCATCAAATAGACTTGGTTTTATTATTTAGTAACATAGCTTTGCTCCAATTATAATTTCAGGATATGGCAATTTCCTTCTAATAGCTAACTCACTACACCCAAAACTATTATATCTTGCAAGCAATAAACCATATTGGCAGTAATTGCTCAAGTATTGTTAATATGCGGGACTATACTTCTTATTATAATCAAATTATTTCAGGAGTTAAGTGAATTTTGTAACCCTTCACTCCTTAGAAGCAAATCATGACTTCCAAGGTTTTTGTTTATTGGTAAAATATCCTCATTTCCCATGATGAGAGGGATGTACATAGGTAAGACAACCCAACAAGAGTCAACATAAATATCGATTTCATAACAACTTTGCACAATAAAAAAAACCCCAAACTACATGCATAAGGAAGTCACAACTGAGATAATTAACATTCAAGCCAAAATCATGCGACACACTATTATGAGTTCTTTCTTAATTATATATGTCAAGGAACTATTAAGTTCCATGTATGTTCGTGGTAAAACTTTTTAAAATAATTAAGAAATCATAAATTATTGAAGACTCTTAAGGATTACCCAATTTTATTTACTTGAAGATAGAATGAGAACTTATCTATAGCACCTACTTCATAACCTGTGAGCTTCTTTCCTTAATAATATTGACAACAAGTTTCCTCATAACCCATTGTGCACATCCTAAATTATTCATACCACACATAAATTTTACTAGAATGCACAGTGTGAAGGTAACTCTATTATTGGACTTGAATGACATGATGTAGCATTCTTCATGGCAGATAGCACCATTAGATGTCATTCTAATAAAGATCTCATCCACTTGTATGGATGATAAAGCATGAAACAATTGTTGGCAAACTCTCAGAAAATTGTAACGACTAATTCCTTTACATGCTTTGACAGTAACATGCTACGAAGTGAAGAAGTCTAATGTATCTATGATAGTGACTTTAAGTATATTGAGGTTATATGCTAGACTAAAAGGGTTATCCCAAAACATCAGGTAACTTGTGCTTTAAGGGTTTATCCTTTGAATGTTAACTTCTTCAAAATAGAATAGGCTTTAGCATTGAACCTCCTTGTTTCAAGTTGCAGGTAAACTTTGAAATAAGCATTATTATTTTTTCTTTCAATTTGTTTATTGATTGATTATTGAGACATGACGAACAAGAAAACAAAAGATCATGAGCAGTCCAAAAGTAGAATGATTTCTACATTCTTCACAAACACCCAGCCCAAATTTGCATCAATATTTTTTTTAGGCAAAATGATTCTCAAAACACTCAATCCAATCACATATTGTATTGGTAACAGAAGATAAAAGCATTAAATTTCACATATTCTCACAAAATTGATACCTCACCTCAAGGGACTCAAATAAAAGATGTCTTAGAAAGGCTCAATCTGCTCTTACAACCTTTTTTGTTGTTGTTCAATCTCCCAAAAAATGTGCAGAACATAGGCCCCAAAATGTCTCTCAATGACTTCCAGCAACTTTCCCCATTCTCCTCTACCATCCTCACTAATGAAGGTCCATCCATGATTTTTTTTTGCAACTATCAAGTATAAACTATATTTCCCGATCCCTCGCCAATATCAGTCACATCACATGTACATGCAAATTGTGGAGGAATTAGCAAGGCACTTGGGTAGGGGAAAATTGCTTTCTTTTGTTTGCATATTATATTTTTTTTAATTTTCTTTTTAATTTTCTTTTTCTTTTTCTTTTGAAATCATTGTAATCTCTCTTCTTTTAAAAATAAAATAAGCATATTAACTTACCAATAATTAAAATATAAATTAATGAGATTTTCACCTTTTTATTAACTATACTAATATTAATATTAAATTAATATATATTTTTTAATATTACTATATTTTTCTTGTTGTAAAATATTAATTTACATTTTTGTGCCAATTTTCGTGCTAAGTTAGGCTCATTTCTCGATGTTGACCCAAAGTTTCCAAGTTACTTAATCAAGATTTATATAGAGATATTTTATTCTCATACAAACATATTTATGCATCATTCATAAAATCAATGCTCTTATAATTCATTATCTTATTGACACACATATGCAACCTAACTACACGAGTCTAGGTGAGCATGTGTGTTGATTCCATCATGACAGTTTACCTCCCCCTCTCTCCAATTCTAAGAGAATGTTAACAATTCATGATGCACTTATGAATCAGAACACATAATTAATCATCATCATTATAATCACCTTTCTTAATTAATATAGTAATTGAGTGATTAAGCTAAGCTAATTAAATGGGTTGTGACATCCTCCCCCCTAAGGATAGTCATGTCTCGATGACTATAGGATAGAAAGGTGATCATCACAATGTCAAGTATTCAAAATCAACTCTATTCTACATCATTAAGAAAGAAGGAAAGAAAAAAAACCATGATTCATACCTTTGCTTATCATACCTTTGTAACGTGATTAAGTTGCCTTGAATTTATTGGCAATGCACCTAACATAGTATTTAGGTCTAATCACCAATTAAACTTTTGCACCAATGTTAGCTTACCACAAAGATTAAATATCTCATGAAAATCTCAAGGAGTGGATCATTTTAACATTCAACATGATTATATGTAGATAACTTACATTAAAATTTCAATTATCTCACTTTTAAATCATACAATTGAAACTATCATTAAGATAGATCACAACTTGATCATATATCATTCAAAAAATACATGTACTCCAAGTCTAAGTTACTTATAATAACCTTAGATAATATTAGTCAATCACAACTAGAGAGTAAGCCACACATTAATATAATATACTCTTTCATATTATGTAAATGAAACTTTTAAGATTCTATATGAATTCAAATTTTGAAATCGTCTTTTTTTTCATCTCTTTAAGCATGGTGAGTTGTTATACAACTAGTTTATTATCTCAATCCATGCCCCTTTTTTTTACTATTGTTTAGGATAATAAGCATTTATCCTTTATTAGATGAGAACCTCGCTATCTCATTCAAAATTTCATGCAATTTCGCACAAAAGTATAATTTCTTATCATACATACCATCTCATATGTGACACTATAAATGCCTTCATCTGCCATGCCTGATTGTTCACATGTGACTTGAAGAAATATATTCATCTCATCAATCATGTGACCTAGACAATGTTTATCTCATCACTCATGCCCACTCGCATGTGACCTGAACAATATGTCCATCTCGTCACAACATGTGTGAAATCTATGCTACCATGAAGTAACTAACACTTGCAACTTATTTAATGCTTTCTAGCACAATATCTATGCAAATGTCCTTTTACTCATGAAGTGACTTAAGCTTTGGCCAAATCATTTTATTCTTTATTTACACCCTCAGGATAACCTAGGAGCCACTTAGCACCTTTCCAAACATGCCCCTTTTTACAACAAATCATAATTGTGTTCATCTTACATACTTTCTTGTACCTAAACATATTTGAATAATTTCATGATATCTATTGTTCATAACCAAACAATAGTTTCTCCCGATTCACTATCAATTGTGATATCATACCAAGCATTCCATAAATAAAAGAATTAACATTATAACTCTTTAACAATTTATCAAAGTGAACTTGTCAAGAATCTAGAGTAATTAAATCTTGAACACACTAAATCCGCAACATCACCATGAAAAATATCATGGATGTCACAATTAGGAGCATCAAAACTATCAACAAATAGCCTCACCTAATGCATATGACAATCTTTGGCAAAGATGTCACAACAATAACATCCATAGAGGCATTTGAAGTATACCAATCAGTAGTGTGCAAACATACACAAATACACAAGGGTCATATCATCTCATAATTCCTCAATTCCCATAGAGAGTGACACATCACATGTTCACATAATGAACAATAAGTAAAGTGGAAATGGATGCAACCTATCGCATACATAAACCCACTACCTAATTCACAATCACATAAGTCTGCTATCACAACCATCAAGCATCCCATACTACTTAGTGTTGTCACTAGAAAAGCTATCAATATATCAAAGAGTACAACCCTAGTCATTTACACAAGTACTTAGGGAGGAATTAGTGTATAAACACATTTGATTACACATAAGTTCATATCACTTCTTGCTCCCAAGTTGTTACCTACCTTTGGTAATCTAACATGCCATTTTCCACAATAGGATAAGCCAAAACTATAATAAGAAGTTGGTCCAACTGTTACCTGCCTATTCTTCATTAGAATATCTCTTCCTTGCATTCCATTTTATGGATAAGCAACCAAGGACATCCATCACTAGCATAGTATGCTCCTTGGCTAATGTCAATCTCGAGCATTCATCACATAGCTTAAGTGCAAACTCACTCAGAGCAAAAAGTTTATTCAAATGGTAACCATAATAGTGAACTTGTCATATATAAAAGTTCACATTAAAGGATCAAAGTATGACCACAAAAATTTCTTACCCATATCAACCTCATGAGTAAGCCATAATCATGAAATGAATCAATCTCAAGTATGAGTTGTTCAAGTATAACTTCAATCAATCAACATTCACTCAAATTGAATTTGAAATCATTCTAACATACACTCACATAATAAGTTATTGTCTTTCATACATAGCAAGTAATAAATCATACAAATCAATATCATTCTAGTCATTGATCATATTTCCCTTACTTGGTTCCCATGCTAAACCATTTAGGAAACAACAAGACTCAAACTCATCTAAATATCTCTAGAATTCTAGGACCTTTTTTCCAAATTCTCAAGGAAATGCAACTTTAACGTAGTAGACTCTAGGCCCTAGTGTTGAACCCAGAGCTCTAATACCATATGTTACAACCACCCAATTCATTAATAATAAAGTATAGAAATTAGTGAATATCCATGAAGATAATGTAGATCTAATGTAGGAGTCAAATATTGACTTTTATGAGTTGTTATCATCAAATAGACTTGGTTTTATTGTAGTAATGTAGCTTTGCTCCAATTATAATTTTAGGATATGGAAATTCCTTTCTAATAACTAACTCACTACACCCAAAACTATTATATCTTGCAAGCAATAAACCTTATTGGCAATAATTGCTCAATTATTGCTAATATGCAGGACTATACTTCTTATAATCAAATTATCTCAGGAGCTAAGTGAATTTTGCAGCCCTTCACTCCTCACAAGAAAATCATGACTTCCAAGGTTTTTGTTTATTGGTAAAATATCCTCATTTTCCCATGATGAGAGGGATGTACACAGGTAAGACAACCCAACAAGAGGCAACATAAATACCAATTTCATAACAAATTTGCACAGTAAAACAAAAACCCAAACTACACGCATAAGGAAATCACAATTGAGATAATTAACATTCAAGCCAAAACCATGCCACACACTGTTATGAGTTCTTTCTTAATTATATATGTCAAGGAGCTATTAAGTTCCATGTATGTTTGTGGTAAATTTTTTTAAAAGAATTAAGAAATTATAAATTATTGAAGACTCTTAAGGCTTACCCAATTTTCTTTACATGAAGATACAATGTGAACTTATCTATAGCACCTACTTCACAACCTATGAGATTCTTTCCTTAACAATATTCACAACAAGTTTCCTCATAACCCATCATACATATCCTAAATTGTTCATACCACACATAATTTTTTATTACAATGTACAGTGTGAAGGTAACTCTATTATTGGACTTGAATGACATGATGTAGCATTCTTCATGGAAGATAGCACCATTAGATGTCATTCTAATAAAGATCTCATTCACTTGTATGGATGATAAAGCATGAAACAATTGTTGTCAAACTCTCAAAAAATTGCCAATGGCTAATTCCTTTACATGCTTTGACAGTAACATGCTATGAAGTGAAGAAGTCTAATGTATCTATGACAGTGATTTTAAGTATATTGAGGTTATATACTAGACAAAAAGGGTTATCCCAAAACACCAGGCAACTTGTGCTTTAAGGGTTTATCCTCTGAATGTTAACTTCTTCAAAATAGAATAGGCTTTAGCATTGAACCTCCTTGTTTCAAGTTGCAGGTAAACTTTGAAATAAGCATTATTACATCGTCTTTCAATTTGTTTATTGATTGATTGTTGAGACACAACGAACAAGAAAATAAAAGATCATGAGCAGTCTAAAAGTAGAATGATTTCTACATTCTTCACAAACACCCAAAACAAATTTGCATCAAGACTTTTTTAGGCAAAATGAACCTTTCTTATATTTTAAAATACAAAAACTTGTCTTCATCTTTACAAAAAACAACCAAAATTTTGATATTATGATTCTCAAAACACTCAATCCAATCACATATTGTATTGGTAACATAAGAGAAAAGCATTAAATTTCACATATTCTCACGAAATTGATACCTCACCTCAAGGGACTCAAATGAAAGATGTCTTAGCAAGGCTCAATATGCTCTTACAACCCTTTTTTTGTTGTTCAATCTCTGAGACAATGTGCAAAACATAGGCCCCAAAATGTCTCTCAATGACTTCCAGCAACCTTCCCCATTCTCCTCTACCATCCTCACTAATGAAGGTTCATCCATGATTTTTTTTGCAACTAGCAAGTATAAGCTATATTTCCCAACCCCTTGCTAGTCTTAGCCATATCACATGTACATGCAAATTGTGGAGGAATCAACAAGGCACATGGGGAGGGGAAAATTGCTTGCTTTTGTTTGTATATTATATTTATTTATTTATTAATTTGTATTTCTTTTGAAATCATTTTAATCTTTCTTCTTTTAAAAATAAAATAAGCATATTAAATTATCAAAGATGAAAGGGGATTGATGGAGAAAAAAAGTGTTCACAAGCGAAGGACAATTTTTAGTGTCTACAATAATTTATTCAATATTAAGATTCATTTATCAATAATATTTTTAATATAAATTAAATTTGTTTCAATTTTAAATTAAATTTTATTAAAATAAAATATGATGAAATATTAAATTTATATTTGAAATATGAAATTGTTAATTAAAAAAATTAAAAGTAAATAATATTAGTTTAGTAATCTTATTCAATAATCTATCTAAATAACGTTGAGAGATATATTTGTTTTTGATTGATTAAGCAGGGAAAGGGCTCTGACCCTTACAAAAGAACAGCAGTCTAGAGACCAACAACTCGACAAAAAAGCACAACACAGAACAAAAAGAGAACCACTTCCCCCAACCCCAATCAACCAAAAAACATTAGCCTATATCCATCGCATCAAACATTATAAACCTATCAATAATCCCAAAGAGATATAACTAGTTCGTCTTAATATCCAACCAAAAAAATAGGTTATAAAAGCATAACCTTAAAAGAGTATCCAACTGATAACTAGAGTTCTTAATAGAAATAAAAGTAGAAATGTAACAGTCTAGGCACCTATGACCTATACCAACTAAACACCTTATAGAATAGCAAAAAATCTTCATGGCAGCAAGTAACAAAAAGCAAGAGGAACAAGAGCCAAGGATTAAGCATCCTCAATCAGGCTCCATGCCTTCACCATGTCTTCAACAGAATCTTCAAAATTATCTTTAAGCTCCATCTTTCTAGACAAATCGGCCTCATCGTCATTCGCCTTTTTCCTCTGCTATTTCTTTATTTTTCCTTGTCCTGAGATAGTGACCATGATAGCTTTTTTCATAACCGCGTCCACAACCCTGCACATACTCTTCACCGTACTTTTAAGTGCCTGGAACCTACTGTCATTATCATCCTTTTGCATCATTTTTTCCAACAACTCCATCCTTTCCTCCACCCTTTGAATTCTAACAGTATCTAAACCCGACATGTTATCTTTTAAGTCATCATTACCAAGGTTAGTAATCTCCATATCCTCTAGGTCATTAGTTGCATCTCCTTTTTCAACGACCATATCAGTGTTCTCTTCAGCATCCTACCCATCCTCTTGCTGTGAATCTCCTTCCTCCTCCTCATGGCTAGAGTCTTCCACTTCCTCCGACCTCGACTCCTCCTCCTCAGGAGACCCACCACTACAAAGGTTGTCCAACACTTCCTCAGATGATGAATCCTTCTCCTCCCTTACTACCTTGCCCTTACTATCCAGAGACCCTTCAACATTCTTTTCTTCCAATTTTTTTTATTTTTTAGATGTAGCTAGAGCAAGATAAGTCAATCTTTGACCCATCATATTGGAACATTCAGGGTTGTTGTCATTGTCATCTGGTATCGTTATAGTGTTGGGGTCATCCCCCAACTCACAAATCAACATTTTTCTCTTCTTGTTCACAGCGGGAGCAATGGGAGCAACACTACATTTTTTTCATAGTAATTTTAAGTAGGTCCAACTAAGAGGGGTCCACATAATTAGGGGAAGCCTTAGGAGAGTCTTTGGTTGGGGAGTGAGGTCGGCTTTCTATAAGCTCAATTTTAACAGAACTCTTGGTAGTAGGGTTTTCAAGAAAATTTAGGAAAACATTTTTTTGTGGGGAAGTAGCAAGGACATATTTACATATCACACAAATCAAGCCCTGGTGTAAAGGAGGGTTAACACCATTGGTAAGGCTTTGGCTCAAGGAAGAAAAGAGGAAAAATGATAAATTAATTTTCTCAAGATGTCAGATGTGGTTCAGAATCGAGAAGTGATAACCATGGACAGACTAAAAATGACCTTCCAACATAAAGTATTTCATAACAAAGAAGCAAACATTATGGTATGGTGGAGGAAGCAAAACCCTAAAGTACTTAACCATTTTGAAATATTTGAGCTTTTCCTTTAGCCTCAAAAAACTTATCAATATAAGTTTGATATTTGTCAGTGCTTACCTTAGCCACCTTCTTCCCTTCATATGCAAGCCCTGTCGCTTTGGCTATGAGCTTAGAATCAACAGTAAAATGAAGGCCACCCAACTCAATTTCCCCATCTTTCTAGGCATTCACAAATTTGTAGCTCAGCTACTCACTATAACCCTCCATGGTAGAAATAACGGGTAAACCCAACCCACTCAAACAAACCCCAAAGCTTCACATTCTTTCTCAAGGAGTCATATTTACTCAACTCCATCCTCTTTTGAGGGCCTCCCATGGTTTTTTCCTTGGTAGAATAATTCTTAGGAAGGAGTAAAAACTCGTCTCTCTAGCCTTCTTCGTTCACAACAGTAGCAATAAGTAATTCAAAGACTTTAGTTTTAATACAAACTTGGTGGCTTTTCATTTGCAAGAATAACAACTCAAACCTTCTAGCAGTTTGTCTAAAATAATCAATCTGAATGCAAAGCCAAATTTCATATTTTTGAATCCTATCATTATGATAATTGACAACTCTGCCCCCTTTATGAGCCATGATTACTCTTTTTTTATTACCCTCCTTCACATCGATGATAACACATGTAAAAATGTCTTTTCCAAAATCAAACGCAAGATTTTTAGAGGTGTGAATAATGATCCATATACCCACATTAACATCTTTCTTTTTTAACACACAAGGTTTCCAAAACAATATGTCCTTTCCACCCCTTTCTTTTTAAATATTTCAGATCTAGTGTACCACTACCTTTAATATCGTACCTCCCAATCCATCTTATCAGCATGCCTAATTGCCACCAAAGAAAGAAGACAACCAACTTGACAACTGGACGATACTGCGAGCACTATTTTTAATTATTATCATTTTGTCCATGATAAATCAAATCCCCCAATCTATCCTTAGGAATTATTTCCTTAATTTGGTTTGATAAATTGGAAAAATCCCAATATTTTAACACTTCCTGCCTAAAGCCAAAATTCGCCAAGGCATCGACGCCCTTGTTGCCTTCCCTAAAGGTATGGCATATCTTGCAACTTTGGAAAGATTGTAACATATTTTTGTAGTCATCCAAAAGATATTTTATCTCCCAAGGGGCCTCTGCTTTATTGTTTAAATAATCAATTATTAACTTGGAGTCACCCTCCAAAATTACCTTCGTGTAGCCATTATCTTTGAGATAACATATTCCTATCCAAACAACGTAAGCCTCCGCTAAATTATTTGTTGTTGTTCCCAAGCCCTTGTTGTATCCAGCCACATAGATGTCGCAATAATTTCTAACAACTCCACTTGCCCCCATTAGGCCTGGATTCCCTTTTGAACATCCATCAAAATTACATTTAATCCACCCTGGGTCCGTGGGGATCCAAATAATGCTTTTCCTAATAATTTGTTTAGCCCAATTAACATTATTAAGATCATGAGAAATTCCCCATTGTTGCTTGATTCTCATCTCTTGATATGAAGGCCCTTTCTTTGACAAAGCATACTTACAGCTTTTTATCTTCTCTTGAATATGTTTCTGATAGACATACATAGATCTTTACTACTTTTAGCAGCATCCCTAAAGAACCTATTATTCCCCTCTTTCCACAAACCCCAAGTGAGGAACAAGGGGACTTGTCTCCAGAGGTCAAGAATTATATTGTGAGAATAGGGACATATACTCCAACAATCAGCAAACATTTTAACCAAAGGAGGGAAAACCCAGTCAACCATCAAATTCTTTAGAAAAAAGCCCAAACTTCTTGAGCATAAGAACATTGAAAGAGCATATGCATAATTGTTTTTTCCTCTTCATTGCAAAGGTAACATTTATTAACCAAATACCATCCCCTTTTCTTAAGATTGTTGATTATAAGAATCTTTCCATGCATCACTATCCACCAAAAGCAGTTAATCTTGGGGATTAAGTTCTTGCTCCACACTATATTCCAATTAAAGACCCCTAAATGGAGAGGCTACAAATCCATAGTCTCATAAGCCGATTTAACTAAAAATCGTCGATTTATCTTTGTTGAGCATATAGATTGTTGTACATATTTATATTATTAATATGTCATGAATATTTATATTTTTCTATTTAAATTATTTAATTATAATTTAAAATAGTGAAATTTATATTAAATTATATTTAATGTCATTTTAAAAAAAAATTGTATGAAATGAAAATAAAAATAATTTTATTTGCAATAATAATTTTATTATTATAATTGTACATATAATGATTTAATTTAATTTATAATAATTATATATAGAGAGAGAAATCAATAAATTAATTTTTATTCAATGGAAAATAAAAATGAAATAGAAAATGATTATCATGCATAGAAATCTCTGGCAACAATTTGATTGTTTGATTTTTGTTAAAGTGGTGTATAGAAGAGATTTATTTACGCTAGTTCTCAATTGAATAGAAGAAGATTAAGGAATTGCAAGAGTGAAACCAAAAGTCCCTTCTAATTGTGAAAATTCATCAGGCACTGAGGGAGATTACAAAAATTCCAAAGAGCTCTATTATGATCAATTGGAGGTGAGAAACAACAACAATGTCATTCCAAAGATATTTGCTCAAGACGGTTTGCAGAATGAAAACCATATTAGCTTTTGTAAATGCATTTCATGAGTTGAAATTGTCCCTATTTGGTAAAATTTCCATGCAGGGTGGGTTGACCAATGAAGAGAATCCTAGAAACTGAGAAGGGGCTTAATGATTGACAAATTGAGGAGCATAGGCCATTAGAGAGGAATGGGGGCTCACACACAGAGATTTGTTGCAAGTTTGGAATGACTAAAATGATCCCGAGGGGCAGTATTAGGTTTGAAATCCTCACATAAAGATGATGAAACACCATGAACTAGCTGGTGGGATGTGAGGATGGTTGCTATTTGTTGGTTAGAGAAGCAAATTATTTATTTTGTTTCATCTCACATTCAAATTCGAGACCATCGGCCTACACTAAAGATGAAGTGTCCAAGTGGATCTATGGATTAATCCCTAAAAAATCAATCATAAAAATGCTATCTATAATTTACATAATACAAGTTTTTTTTTTTTATTCAAGGGGTAAACGCTTTTGATCGGAGCTATGAACCGGATACAACCATTCAACAATACCACCCCAACGGGGTTTGAACCTTGGTGGCAAGAACAACAATGCCACCTATAAACCATCATACCATGCCAATATCGACAAAATTTAATATTAAGGTTTGGGCTATTTTGGCACTAGAAGCAAATTATTTATTTTGTTTCATCTCACATTCAAATTCGAGACCATCGGCCTACACCGAAGATGAAGTGTCCAAGTGGATCTATGGATTAATCCCTAAAAAATCAATCATAAAAATGCTATCTATAATTTACATAATACAAGTTGTACAAATGAAACTTTCTATATAATCAATAATGCATAGTTTCATTCATACTCTTGAAGTAAGTTATTTTTACTTTCTATTTGATATTTTAGAGATGATATTTTAAAAATTAAGTGTCAATCACAAAAGTTTCTCTCCAAGGACATCATAAGGCATTCTTCATAGTTCATACATTATGAGTTGAACATTCCAAGTTTTAATGATGAAGATAGCTTACAGGCCTCAAAAGTAGTTGTCAAATGGTGGTGATGAACATGTCATCTATCACCTATGAAGCACCTAAAACAATAAATCACTTATCACATGTCATTGAAGTGCTTTATTTATTGCTAGAGTCATTGAATAGGTTTTTTTTTTAACTTAAAAACAACATGAAATGGGAAAATATCTTATTCCTATCTTTACATCTATTCTAGCTATACACCCACTTTTAATCCATTATTTCCAACTATTTCCCATAATTTTGATTGTTACCTACCCTTAACATCACATATAATTTACACTATGCTTTACATTTTTCAGAACTTAATTTTGTATCTTGCATTTTTACTAACATGATAACAGTAACAAAAATTAAAATTACTAATAAAATTAAAATTGAACTTTAAAATATGAATGCAACACAAGCACCTAAAACAATAAATCACTTTTACACTATGCTTTACGTCATTCAGAACTTGATTTTGTATCCTATATTTTTACTAACATGATAATAGTAACGAAAATTAAAATTATTGATAAAATTAAAATTGAACTTAAAAATATGAATGCAACACAAGAACCTAAAACAATAAATCATTTATCACATATAACTTACACTATGCTTTACATCATTCAGAACTTGATTTTGTATCCTTCATTTTTACTAACATGGTAACAGTAACAATAATTAAAATTACTGATCAAATTAAAATTAAACTTAAAAATATGAATCCAATGCAATATTTTTCCCAATGAGCATTAGCAATATGAAAGAGAAGAAATAGAAAGAGTCTTTTCTTAGGCTAGAGAATAGCAGAATGTGCACTAAGTAGCAGAATTCAAATGGAAAACAACATTTCTAGAATGTGGAGGCTAGTATTGCAAGTGCCAAAACCAAGGGAAAATTGCACATTAGCAGGAGATAAGAGGTAACAAAACATTTAGACCCTGATCAAATGGCATTAGAAAAGAGGTTAAGTTGTTGCATCCAAAAGATTATAGGATAAATTGAAACAGAGCCAGGACTCTCTAGTATTCACTCGTTTGTTCAACATCTAGTATGGAATATTACTTGTTCTAGGATACCTTTTATGATAACCTCCCTCTCATAGTTGTACATGTTTTCCTATATCAGTCATCTGCTATCAAAGGAAAACGAAACATACCATCATGTGAAATTAATAAAAATGAAACCATACATGCACACAATCAATTTGAGAAAGTGATGAAATAAATATTCTTGAGTGAAATTTTCTTTAATTTAGTAGAAAATATCCTAACCCTATCACCAATAAATGTTATTATAACATTTTTTTATTTTTAGCAGGTGAGTCTTAGAGCACAAACACGCACCTGCATTTATTTTCCATCCAAGTTTGAGCTTAATTTATGAATAATCGATACTTCCCAAAGACACAAATTAATAATCTATACTTTTAAATACAAAAGAGCTTCTTTAAACACATACTTCACTGGAAAAGGTCAGCATGGTGTGAGAATAATATGGATCAATGGAGGAGCTATAAATAAATGCCACAAATACTTGTCATCAACCACCTATTGCATTTAGATGTATATTTGATGAGTATGTCAGTTAATCGCTAGTTTTCATAACTGGCATCAATAATTTTGCTGTAACATGTCACTGGAGTAGGTATATACAAACCAGAAACGTAATTTTCTTTTTTCTCAGTAATGAATGGTAGTGAGGATGTTACATATTCAGTTGCTCCTTTATTTGTTGTAGCTTGGATTCTTACTACTCCCCATTATTGTAGCTTCATTATTAGAGTTGCAAGAATCTCCATTTAAACCAAAGGAAAATATAAAAATATCAACAAAAAAATGTGAATGAGTAAAAATAAATTATAACTATGTTTTAACTTTTACTCCATGCTTACTGCTAGTGTTTTGACTATACCTTAGATTGCTACTACTAAAAAATGCAAGTTCTACTACTAATAAAAGAAATGCCACCCTTTCATTTTAAACATTAGTGGAAAGCCTAGTTTAGAATCCTAAATTAACAAACAATTTTTTCTCTTTAGAGTGTTTATCTTCTTAAGATAAGCAACCATTCCTAGGCATAATGGAAAGTACACAACATTATGAACGTATAAATAATAAATATTAAATATCTAAAATATTGTGCACCATACTCAACAAGAATAGAAATATAATTTGAATACGTTGGACATAACAATTTGCAATCTTTACAAAGAATAAATTGGTAGACGACCATTTGGAATTTGCATATATCCAGTTGAGAGAGGAAATTTTGTAGAAAGAAAATGAAAATTAATTGCAAATGTGGAAACAAGACACAAGCATACAGGTCAGTTGTCAAAAAAGAGCCAGAAAGAAAATAAGGATAGTAAAATAACAAAGAAGAGGCAAACCTAGAAGTATTTAATTGATCACATCCACTCAAATTTCTACAAAGTACAAAGGTGCGATCTTCAACACAAACAACCCAACTAGGGACACAAGGATTGTGTAATTCATATGTTGTATTCTTCCCTAGTGATACAAAGAGTATGTGGTTTGCGCTTTTTAGGTAGAGTCAATTGAATTTTTTTTGCATGTTTTGTCAATATGGAGGGTTTTGTAGGTAGAGCCAATTGACTATTTTTTGCATACAATGTCGATGGTACTCCTCATGCAAATGGATTCAAAAATAAAAATATATCACAACCATAAGAAAATTTGCCAATTTTCTCAAACTCCAAACATAAAAAACATGGCAGAGAGTAATAAATCCTCGTAGGTAGCATTCTTAATACCATGTGTGAATGCCAAGTTACAGGGAATTCTTTATTTTTTCTAGAGTATGGACAAATTGGATAAAATCATAATTGCAGTAAATCTTTCATTAAGTACAACAATCACATGTATGAAAATATCTCTACATAAGCTCTTTCAACACAAAAGTAAAAGGAACATTCAGGTGTCAATGTTAGAGCAACTTGAAAAATGATAACACAAATAGAAAATATTTGTATGCTTTTTAATTACCTACTTGCAAAATAAGGTTGCACTATTTATATGATGGAATCTAAAGTTAGTAGTTGAATTAGCATATATAGATGGTATAAGTGATCCAACTATGTGAGACTTGAGAATTTGATAATTTGCACATGTCAGCCAATTGCTAGACATTACCTACTTTAGTACGATAATCAAGATAACATAAGATATGTGTTTGGCTAAGTATGACAAATATGGTTAGATTCTATAATTCACTTCTAGAACTCTAGGCACAAGGATTTGATGGAGTGAAGATAGAAGATATTTTGGCCTACCCATTCATACAAAGGAAATTAACAAAGCAGTTGGAGTAGAAGATTGGTTAAATCCATTCACTGAGGTTCACAATATCAAACCTAATTGAGCCATTTGAATCCCTGTTTGCTCCACAAAAGCATTGAAATTCCTTTATAAGGAAATGATCTGTTTTAAGGATCTATGACAATTGCTTCAAATGCTTACGTTAACAATTACAAACCAAAGGTGCTTAATTAAAACTTAACACAACAAAATTAAATTTACGAAATTACAAAGAGATCAAAGAAAGAATAAAATGAGAGAGAGAAAGAGAGTGCAAATGAAATTGATAACGGAGTTTGTCGTTCGAAATGACTACGTCTCCGGGCCCCTCTCCAATGAGTGGACCGATCCAATTATTCCTCCAGAAATTTGGTTACATTCGTTGGCAGAACCTCCCCTTGGTTTACAAAGAAATTTACAAATGCACTTCCAAAGTGCGTGGAAACAAGCTTCTCCAAAAGCATGGAAATACAATAATTCCTCTAAGGAAAACAATCTCTCACACTTGCAAAATTCTTCCAAAATCACTTGCCTTCACACCCCCATTCTACCCCTTTTTATATTACATTTTTTTGCCAAAATTGGTGTAAAACCAATTAACGACCCAATCTCCCTTACATAGAGAAAATTCCAATAATATCCCCTTCTTATGATTCCCGGAAGGATAATATCCGGGCTCAAGATAATTTCTTTTTCCATTTGAATGGTTACGAAGGGATTTATTCCCTATCAATTTGGGGATGCAGTTTGAATAGGCTCCTTAATTTAGGAATAATATTCCTAATATTCTCGTAGAAAAGGGGTTTAGTATTTTTATGGTTTCAAATGATAAAAATGGCCTAATTTTTAGGCTTGAAATAGCAAAAATAAGTCTAAGTTTAAAGAGGTTTTATAGGCATTTTATAGGGGGGGTGGTGGTCCCACCACACTCCCCTCCCTTTATCCTTTCCCCTAAAAGAGGGGGATGCTTTCCCCTTCAAAAGTGGGTCACCCTCCATACCATGGGTTAATGTGGGCCGCCCCCCATGGATGGGTGGGGCCCATCTTGAATATCTTTTAAAATATATACTTTATATACTTTTTGTTTTTTTTTTTTTAATTTGATTTTTAATTATTTTTGCCAAAATAATTTTTGCCACATGGAGGGATGAGGTATTTCCATATGTCAAGGGTTGATTGGCCGTTAGGCTAATTGGGTGCTGACATCATCGGGTTGACCCAATCTTTGACCTTCCATGACTTCGCCATACAGACTCCGTTTTCCGTGAAATGAACTCCGCCGGAATTGTGATGAGCACTTCGCAATGGTGTTGACTTTGACCAATTTTGATGACTTTGATTTTTTTGCCTTTTTTCTGGCCTGGTTCTGAGAGTTGACCAAAAGTTTGACCATATATATCTTGAGCTCTGGGACTCCAATTGACTCCGTTCGAGTTGCATTGGAGTCAGGATCTCGAGCACTTTCTAATGATACCAAAACTGGAGAAAATGGAGAATTTCAAAATTTGACGAAAATCCTCTAGATCAAGAAAAGATGTTGGAGGGTCTTATAGTCCATCCTAGCAATTCTAACAACCCATTCTATATACATTGTTGAGAAAATTTCTAGCTAATTTGAACATTGTGGAACCAAATTTAATGATTGTTAGCTAGAAATGTAGGGTTTCTAGTGATAGAGGAGAATACCACTTCTAAATTTGACATTTTTTTGGACTCCTGAGACCTCCACAAAAATGTTGCAGTACTTCTGTGGCATCAACGAATTTATGTTTGAATTCACAGTTTAGCAAAATGATTTAGGATAACTATATTAAATTGTTAGTGAAAAAGTTGGTGGATTAGAGTAAAAGCATAAGGTTTGATGCTTAGAAATTATATTCCTAATTTCCTGAAACTTGAAAGTAAATATAAAGTGAAGCTTATCATAAATGGGTGTTCAATAAATGCATAGTAATTAGGGGCCAACAAACAAGGAATTTTGAATAGTTATAGTAGAATTTGGAACATCCTCTAACATCCCACCCATCGACGAATAGGAGCAAGGAAATTGAGAAATTATAAGGGTTATTTTTCTTACTATGGTGAGGAGACAACTTGAAACAAATAACAATGGTGCATGAATGGCAAGGAATGGTTGCGCAATAGAGGGCATACGTGGATGAAACAAAACAGGCGTTCATGCCATTAATAAGCATGGTACCCCTGCCCATGGAGAATGAAAATTTAGGTGGAAAAGAATACATGAACGAGTGAATGGAAATTTCTAAATGGAGTAGTCATAGAGCTATTCAGAGTTCTCTATTTTGGAAGGAAAAATTAAGAGGAAAAATATACAGCTATGAATGAAGAGGCGTAGAATTTGTGTGAGAAAGTGCAGAATGTTTGTGAGGAAGAGAATTTTGGTAATATATGAAAAAACAATTAACCAAAGTAATGGATTTCTTTAGGCAAATACTACAACACTGTAACTCAACTAATGGAAGAAAGATTAAGGAAATAAGAAATTACCAGATTCCACAACAACAATAGTACTATTTGCATGTAATTTCCTTTCTCGCCTAACAGTTATGGTGCAAATTAATAACTACATTTATAGGGAAGTTGGGGACATTATCAAAGGTGGTTGGTTTGATATTTATTGAAACTCCATTATTGTCGCAATAGTCATCCACGTTCGTGCCCGTGTTGGTAAACACATCCTCTGACAAATATTAAAATATTATCCATGCATCGATTTGTAATAATTTCCCATTATTGTCTTGCTTCATAACATTTACTTGGCACTACCAACCTTTTGTATAACGCGATACACGAGATTTTATATTGTCTCTTTTGAAACATCTGATAAAATTGAACAACATGGAGTTTTTATATACACGAAATTTTTTCATTATAATGGTACACCTCTCGACATAATTAAATTTAGTATAAATATCTTAAATACATTCATTTAAAAAATTAAGAAATATAGCTTGAAGTTATTTTATTTATTTAAGATTTTTTATTTTAGATTAAAATTATTTTATTTTATTTATTATATATATATAAATTTTTATTTTTATTTAAGAATTATTTTATTGAAAAAGTTATTTTTTGGTAATACATGTTTTTTTTAGGAAAAGGGGTGAAAATTTTATTAAAAGAAAAGCAGAGATTACATAAAAGGGGACAAGAGGCCCCATATCTTCAAAGAACTATCAAAGTTATGACCAACAGATAGATCGCAAATCTCTAAAATGTTAAAAATGAGGTGAAATTGTAGCTTAAAACTTGTAAACCTATGTGACTGTAGATTTAATTAAGTGTTCTTTGTCACAATTATTTGTGTATGATTAATTTGTTTAGATCAATTTTACCAATTGTAGAAAGAGACAAAAGATTGTAGAAGAATCAGACAAGAAGATAGAAGTGACACAACATATATTTGGAGAAACCCTTTCGGGAAAAAACTCCACCACCATAATCAATAGTGCTTGTATTATTTAACCTTAGAATAAGATTACAATAATGCTATATCAATCCTTGATTGATATGCTTCCTTTTCCTTCAACAATCCTTCTTCACAACCTGCAATAAACTCTCATACACTTTCTGCAATTACAAGCTATCCATGCATTCCATGTGACCAAGCATGAATCCACACATCCCATGCCATACTTCAAACCCTCACACATGCATAAGCTCAACCTGCTAACCTACAATAAACTCTCATACACTTTCTGCAATTACAAGCTATCCATGCATTCCACATGACCAAGCATGAATCCATGCATTTGATGCCATGCTTCAAACCCTCACACATGCACAAGCTCAACCTGCTAACATGTTGCAAACTCTAATGCACTTGTTGTAATAAATAGACAATTAATGAGCATCATAAACTCCTAAGAGTTATCAAATATAAGAGCATAAATCTCCTCACAAAAATATATGCCTAGATTGGGCAAGTAGAGTTTCACAATGTAATATGAGTTCAAACCAAAGTCTTCCTTAATTTAGGCGCCCCAAACTAAACACTTAACTAGACATTGGTCAAGAAATATCTTGCAAGCATCACCTTAAATTTGGCACCCAAGAATGGACCCACTTAACTGAGCCTTGTAAATATCTTCTCATGCAAAAGGTGTTAACTCAAAGATGCCAACTTGGGCGCCTAAGGTGGGTCCAAGTCAATCTTAGTTAACTAAAACATATCTCTCCACCAATTCATGCAAGCATTATGCATGATTGATCATCCCCACTTAACTGAATGTATCCACCTTTTATCTGTCATGCAACTGAAGTCATTAGTCATGCAACTCAAGTCAACTGAAGTCAACTAGCATTCAACTCAAACTAACTACATGCAATTGAAGATAATTGAACCATAACTGAACTGAATTGAATTGAACTGAACTGAACTCCACTCATGTAAATATCAATCCCTAATTTGTAGGATCTTTACATGCATTACTGAAGTGTTATCAATCCTCTAAATAATTAACATAAGCAAGGTGGGTTCCACCTTCCATGTGGGCGCCCCATGTGCTCCTATTTTGTAGGATCTCTTCTTGGGTGTCCCCACATGTTCCTGTCATTTAGGAATAATTACAAATGTCAATTTACATGTTCATTTAATTCAAATTTAATCTCTTTCTAATCCTAGTGTTGGGGAACACTTTCCAAGGACTTAGGAGATACATGAAATATGTTTAGGATTGCAATTAAATGGCATCCTATTCCCAACATTCTCCCACTTGATATTATACATTGCAATTATTCTAAACAAGGAATCATTATTATAAATCAAGTACAAGACTCAAGTCCAATGGCCTTCTTGCACCAAGAGAACTTATCTGCAACATTGATCAAAGTGTCAACTTTCTCAATCAATACCTTTCCCAAGTCTCTGTAACCAAACTATCATAGGTAGAACTTCATGCTATCAACATAACAACCCAAATTTGCAAACAAGTCCCTGTATATCCACCATCCTGCAAAATAACACTTCAAGGTAATAACACGCATAGGCATGCAATAAAAAAACCTATAAAGTAACTCACTGTAGTAAAGTGTAACCAGTCCAAGAGAGGTACCCCTCTCATACAAAACACACATACCTTCTGGAACTCCCACTGCACAGGTAATGTCAAATCTGAAAACAAGATCACAACATTAACAGGTCCTCCTATAGCACTTCACATAGAGGATTGTTGAAAATTGAGGTATTTTCTTAGCTTAATACTTTGTAAAACTTTAATATTGCTGATCTAAATATGCTTTTCCTTTGTTACAGATTCTTTGTGGGTGATTATTTGATTAATCCATTTTACTGTTTGTATAATGAAGATAGAAGTTGATAGAAGAATTAGATAGGATATTAGAAAGATTACACAAGCATGTACCGTGGAGAAACCCTTTAAGGAAAAAACTCCACCAAGAATTAATCTATTATTCAATCTCTGAAGTAGATTACAATAGCTCCAATTCTCACTTGAGAATGCTTATTTTTCCTTCACCAAATCTTCTTCACAACCTGCAATAAAACTGATAATAACTCTCTTCAACTTGCTTGAGATAAATAGGAATTAAACAAATTTCTAAACTAAACATGAGTTACAATTACAATGCTCAAGCCCTATCCCTAAAAGGTACACCTATCTCTTGCAAGTAGAGTTATGTCTTGGAGAACAATGTCAAATCCTCATCTTCATGCATTTGGGCATCCCAAACTAAAGTAGCAACTCAACCTTTGTTCTGTAAATATTTTCAAGGCTTTATCCTCAAAGTAGGCACCCAAGAGAGGGCCCACTTAACTTAGCCTTTTGAAATATATTACCATGCAAAGGAGTTAATTCCAAGAAGCCAACTTGGGCACCCAAGTTGGCTCCAAGTCATTTCCTATTAATTGAAACATTTCTCAACACCATTCATGCAAGAATGGTCATCCCCTATTAACTAAAGGTAGTCCTTGTTATCTATCATGCAACTCAAGTCATTAGTCATGCATTCCAAGTTAACTAAAGTCAACTAGCATTCAACTAAAACTAACTGAACCATAACTGAACTGAACTAATTTGAACTGAACTGAATTGAACTTCATGCATGCAAACATCAAACCCTAACTCCTAGGATCTTTACATGCTTTCAAAAGTGTTATCTCTTACTTTGAATAGTTAACTGAACTCAAGGTGAGAGTCACCTACCATGTGGGTGCTCCATGTGCCCCTATTATTTAGGAACTCATATTGGACGCCCTCACATGCTCCTAACATTTAGAATTAATTACAAATGTTAATTAACATGATTATTTCATCAAATATTAATCTCTTTTTAATCCTAGTGTTGAGTAACACTTTCCAAGGACTTAGGAGATACATGAAATAAATAAAGTTGAGTATTGCATTTAAATGGCATCCTATTTCCAACATTCTCCCATTTGACATTATACATTGCAATTATTCTAAACAAGGAATAATAATTATAAATCAGGTATAGGACTCAAGGCCAATGGCCTTCCTACACCACAAGAACTTATTTGTAGGAACTAGCTTCGTAAGATAATCTACAACATTAATCAAAGTGTCAACCTTTTCAATTAATACCTTTCCACTTTCAACCATTTCTCGCACAAAGTGATACTGAACATCTACATGTTTAGTACGAGCATGATACATAGAATTTTTTGCTAAACAAATAGCACTCTGACTATCACATTCAAGCCCAACTTGCTTGCAATTAAAACCAATACCTTTCCCAAGTATTTGTAACCAAATTGCCTCTTTAGATGCATGTGCGACAACCATGTACTCTACTTCTATGGTGGACAAAGCAACCGTGGGCTGCCTCTTACTCATCCAACTAACTGCAACTCCAAACAAAGTGTACACATAACCACTTGTTGACCTTTGACTGTCCAGATCTCCTGCCCAATCTGAATCAACAAAACCATGTATGTCCAATGATCTATGCACAATATCAATGTCATTAGAACCATGATAAACTAAATAGTAATCAAAAGTCCCTTGTAAATATCTAAACACCCTCTTAACATAAGTCCAATGTTCTTTACTAGGGTTAGACATAAACCTACTAAGAACTCCCACTGCTTGGGCTATATATGGTCTCGTACAAACCATTGCATACATTAAACTACCAATTGCAATAGCATATGGAATTTCAGACATTTCGTCATAATCAAAATCAGATTTAAGACTCATGTCTAAACTTAACTTCGTGCCAACTGGTAAAGGAATATTTACTGGTTTACTTTCATGCATGTTAAACCATTTCAAAATAGTATCACATAATTGCTTTGACTTAAGCAAAGCTTTTTGTTACCTCTATCTCTATTGATCTCCATACCAAGGATATATTTTGCAGCCCCTAGATCTTTCATCTCAAATGTGCTCGAGAGTTTTGCTTTCAATTCTTTAATCATTACCTTGTTGTTACCAATAAACTTGTCATCAACATACAAGATAATAATTAAAAGTTGATCAATAACTTTTATGTAAACACGATGATCTTCCTCACTCCTAACATAACCAATTTTCAATGCAAAAGCATCAAACTTCTGGTACCACATTCTGGGTGACTGTTTCAATCCACATAAAGATCTTTTTGATCTGCAAACCAATTCTTCTTTTCCTTTTACAACAAAACCATCAGGTTGCTTCATATAAATCTCCTCATCAATATTCCCATGCAAAAATGTAGTTTTCACATCCATTTTCTCAATTTCAAAATCATAAGCAACAGGAATCGACAAAAAGAATCTAATAGAAGTAAGTTTAGCAATGAGAGAGAATATTTCAATAAAGTCAACTCCCTCTCTCTGGGAGTAGCCCTTGGCTACTAATCTAGCCTTGTACCTTTTGAGATTACCATCTGCACCAATCTTCTTTTTAAAGATCCATTTACAACCAATGGCCTTTCTTACTTTGGGCAAACTCTCAATATCCCATGTGTCACAAGTATCCAAGGATTCCATTTCCTCATGCATAGCTTGTGACAAAAGCTTGTTCTCATCTGAGGACAAAGCTTCCCTTTAAGAACTAGATTCATCATTAGTACTCATTAAAGAAAAAATACAACAAAAATTAGGTGGGCTATACCTATCAACGATATTTTGTTGTCTCGTGGATCTTCTCAAAGGGGTTTCTAATTGTTCCTCAATATGCTCATCTTCAGCATCTATCTCAAAAGAACTCTCTAAAATCTCCTCTTCCAATCCATCCAATTGTTCTTCAACATGTGCATCTTGTTGCTTCTGATTATTTATCTCAAAATGGACTATTCGAGAAGTATCCTTCTCCTTTGGTTGTTCTTCTCCTGAATAAGCTCTAAATTCCCTGAAAATCACATCTCTAGATAAAGAAACTTTTCGAGTTAGTGGATTACAAAGCTTGTATCCTTTTACATTTTCACCATAACCTATGAATATGCATTTATGTGCTTTAGGATCCAATTTAGATCACTTTTCTTGAGGCATGTGAACAAAATCCTCACAACCAGAGATCCTTATATGTACAACACTAGGTTTCTTACCTAACCACATTTCATAAGGAGTTTTATCTTCAATAGATGAACTAGGGGGTCTACAAACAGCCTCAACCCAAAGGGACCAATCTATCTTAGCACTACTTAACATAATCCTAGCTCTTTCCATTAAGGTTTCGTTCATCCTTTCTGCTACTCCATTTTGTTGAGGTGTATATGGAGTAGTTTTTTGTCTCACTATTCTTGCACGCTTACAATAATCATCAAATTCCCTAGAACAATACTCACTGCCATTATTTGATCTCAACACTTTTATCTTATGATCTTATTGTTTCTCAACCAAAGCCTTAAATTCCTTAAGCTTATTAAACACATCAGATTTGTTATGCATAAAATATATCCAAGTGTATCTCAAGACATCATCAATAAATGTGACATAGTATCTAGATTTTCTAATAGAGTCAATATCCATAGGGCCCATTACATTTGAATGAATAATCTCTAATAATCTTTTAGCTTTATTTGTACCACTAGGAAATTTAGATCTAGATTGCTTTCCAAACACACAATGCTCACAAAAGTCATTTTTGCCAATATTATAATTAGGAATACTGTCAACCAAATCTTTATTAAGAATGGTCCTAAGACCTTTTTCACCTATATGGCCCAATCTATAGTTCCATAGCATACATGTATTTTTAGCTTCAATTACATTGGATACAATATTTGCATTGGACGTATTCGACTTAAACAAAGTGTCAATCCGAGATCCTTTAGCAACCACCATATTCCCTTTCACTAGTCTGCAACCACCTTTGTCAAATGTCACATGCATTCCATAATCATTGAACTTAGAGACATAAAGTAGATTTCCAGCAAGTCTTAGAATATGTAAAACGTCATTAAGGGTCTTAACCCTACCATCATTGAAACACAATTTTACCTCTCCTTTGCCAACAACCTTTGTTGTGTTGTTGTCTCCAAAGAAGACATCCCCCCCATAATATGCAGTATACTTAGTGAACCACTCCTTGTTGGGAGTCATATGATAGGAGCAACCTGAATCAATAAGCCAAGAGTTATCAACAACAATATTAGAAGAAATGACTAATGCATCATTACTTTCATCGGTGGATTTCTTTGTATAAGCATTTGAACACTTTTTTTTGCTCTTACAATCCTTTTTAATATGTCCAGGTTTTCCACAATTCCAACACTTTACCTTACTCTTATCAGGGGTTTTAGACGGTCCTTTGGACTTACCCTTTCCTTTCTTGTTTGCCTTAGATTCCTTCTCTTTAGACCTACCTCTTACAAACAAGGCATCTTGGGAGCTAGTTTTAGACTTCCTCCTCATCTCCTTTGATAGGAGAGTAGGAATGATATTATCCATCTTTGGATCTGCACCACTACCACTGATAGAAACTATTAGATTCTCCCAAGAATCTAGTAAAGAGCAAAGTAACAAAATGTATTTATCCTCATCTTCTAGCTTTACATCTACAGATGCTAACTAACTGAGAATTAAATTGAAAGTATTTAAATGATGTGTAATAGAATCATCTTTCATTTTTAAAGAATACAACTGCCTTTTTAGATACAACTTATTGGTTAGACTCTTTGTTTGATAAATATCACCTATTCTCTTCCATAATTTATATGCAGTATTTTCATCTGAAACATTCAAGAGAACAACATTAGCAAGACATAATCTAATTGTTCCTCTTTCCTTTTTATCTAACTTAGCCCAATCCTCATCGACATGGTTGTAGGTGTCTTTGTTTGATTATTAACAACTAACCACTAATCTCTTTCTTCAAGAAGATCTTCCATTTTTTATTTCCACATTTCATAGTTAGATCCATTGAACCTTTCAATATCTAAACGAAAATTCATTGTAACAAACTTATTTCCAAAATCAGCAAATAAAAATAATAATAAAAGCTCCCACTAAGCCAATAAATCCTTCAATCTTTAAGAGAGGCGTCCCAATACTCTACCCAACCTTAGCTCTGATACCAAATGTTGAAAATTGAGGTGTTTTCTTAGCTTAATACTTTGTAAAACTTTAATATTGTTGATCTAAATATGCTTTTCCTTTGTTATAGATTCTTTGTGGGTGATTACCTAATTAATCCATTTTACTATTTGTAGAATGAAGATAGAAGTTGATAGAAGAATTAGGCAGGATATTAGAAAGATTACACAAGCATGTACCATGGAGAAACCCTTTCGGGAAAAAACTCCACCAAGAATTAATCTATTATTTAATCTCTGAAGTAGATTACAATAGCTCCAATTCTTGCTTGAGAATGCTTATTTTGCCTTCACCAAATCTTCTTCACAACTTGCAATAAAACTGAAAATAACTATTTTCAACTTGCTTGAGATAAATAGGCATTAAACAACTTTCTAAACTCAACATGAGTTACAATTACAATGCTCAAGCCTTGATCCCTAAAAGGTATGCCTATCTCTTGCAAGAAGAGTTATGTTGTGAAGAACAATGTCAAATCCTCGTCTTCATGCATTTGGGCATCCCAAACTGAAGTAGCAACTCAACCTTTGTTTTGTAAATATCTTCAAGGATTTATCCTCAAAGTAGGTTCCCAAGAGAGGGCCCACTTAACTTAGCCTTTTGAAATATCTTACCATGCAAAGGAGTTAATTCCAAGAAGCCAACTTGGGCGCCCAAGTTGGGTCCAAGTCATTTCCTATTAATTGAAACATTTCTCAACACCATTCATGCAAGAATGGTCATCCCTTGTTAACTAAAGGTAGTCTTTGTTATTTGTCATGCAACTCAAGTCATTAGTCATGCATTCCAAGTTAACTGAAGTCAACTAGCATTCAACTAAAACTAACTGAAGATAACTGAACCATAACTGAACTGAACCGAACTGAACTGAACTTCATGCATGCAAACATCAAACCCTAACTCCTAGGATCTTTACATGCATTCAGAAGTGTTATCTCTTACTCTGAATAGTTAACTGAACTCAAGGTGAGAGTTACCTACCATGTGGGCATCCCATGTGCCCCTATTATTTAGGAACTCATATTGGACGCCCTCACATGCTCCTAACATTTAGAATTAATTACAAATGTCAGTTAACATGATTATTTCATCAAATATTAATCTCTTTCTAATCCTAGTGTTGAGTAACACTATCCAAGGACTTAGGAGATACATGAAATAAATAATGTTTAGGATTGCAATTAAATGGCATCCTATTTCTAACAAGGATGTGGCTAACTCCTCTATTGTAGTGTCAAAGAAGCATGCAATGATATACAAAATACATCTCTCATAACATAAGAAACTTCAAGAAGAAGACAATATTCCCACAAAGAGAGAACTTGCAAATCAAACCATGTTCTTATGACACACTAACATGTGCCAAACTGTGTAAAGTAAGATCTCCTTCAACACTCCCAAACTAAAAGGATATCAACATCTAACCATTCAACTTATAATGAAACATGGCAGAACTTAGATGTAAACCTCTCACAGAAAGTAGATCATACTTAGCCAAACATTCCCGCAACAAAGAGGAATATGCTCAAAGCCACTAACTATCTCCTATACCTCTCCTACCCAAATCCTCAGAACTAACTCAAGTTCAAGATTGCAATGAGAACAATGGAAATACTTAAAATCATGCATCTACTTCTCAATAATCCCTCAGAACTCAATTTTCAAGACTAATACATAAGAGAATACAAGATACATATAAATAATGCATCTAATAATCAAGCATGCAACACCTCTTAGATCATTTACTTTCTGAGTAGACCAAGAGTGGGATACAAGATTGTCTTGTGCATACAACACCAAGCAATATAGGTTTTCAATAAAGACATCCTTCTCATCAGGTCTATGATGGACTCACATCCATTTCTAGGTGTAGGCTCCTCGGTCTTTACTGTTGAATTTTTTTTATAACAAGTAACCATTCCAACACATATCTCTTAACATAAGAAATATCCGGCCTAACCCAAGTCTCTCTAGTATCCATGAGCAGCCACTAATCAATCCATGCTAACTTCAAATGCAACCTGCATAATCATGAATCTCCAAGCAAATGATTAATACTCAAAACCAAAAAGAACTACATCCTCTCCAAAGGAAGAGCAATAACATCTTTACCAAAGACTCTAAGGGTCCTCCATGAAACAAGATGTTAAAACCTCTTCAAATCACATGAAGATAGCCATATTTAACCAAAGCTCCCATTGAATTGTGATACCGAGCTACACATGGCAACAAGATAAACATCAAACCATCACTGTCAAAAGCTCCCACTGAAACATGTAACCAAGCTATCCATGAAATCATGATAACCATCTCCTAAATGAAGATCATCCATGGCCTCAACATAATCAAAGAATCCGCTATAAATGACACAACTCCCAAAAGGTCAAGAAAACCATAATCTCTAAACCAAGAAGGTAAAACACACTTTTACAAATTTGTAATAACACAATAGTAAAATCTCCCACTACAACCAAAAAACCTTCAAAATTTTAAGAGAAAGGTGTCCCAAACTCTACCCAACTGTTAGCTCTGATACCAAATGTTGAAAACGAAGGTGAAATTGTAGCTTAAAACTTGTAAACCTATGTGACTATAAATTTAATTAAGTGTTCTTTGTCACAATTATTTGTGTATGGTTAATTTGTTTAGATCAATTTTACCAATTGTAGAAAGAGACATAAGATTGTAGAAGAATGAGACAAGAAGATAGAAGTGACACAACATATACGTGGAGAAACCCTTTCGGGAAAAAACTCCACCACCAGAATCAATAGTACTTATATTATTTAACCTTGGAACAAGATTACAATAATAATGTATCAATCCTTTATTGATGTGCTTCCTTTGCCTTCAACAATCCTTCTTCACAACCTGTAATAAACTCTCATACACTTTCTGCGATTACAAGTGATCCATGCATTCCATGTGACCAAGCATGAATCCACACATCCCATGCCATGCTTCAAACCCTCACACATGCACAAGCTCAACCTGCTAACCTGCAATAAACTCTCATACACTTTTTGCAATTATAATTTATCCATGCATTCCATGTGACCAAGTATGAATCCACATATCTCATGCCATGCTTCAAACCCTCACACATGCACAAGCTCAACCTGCTAACTTGCTGAAAACTTTGATGCACTTGTTGCAATAAATAGACAATTAATGAGCATTGTAAACTCCTAAGAGTTATCAAATACAATAGCATAAAGCTCCTCAAAAAAATCTATGCCTAGATTGGGCAAGTAGAGTTTCACAATGTAATATGAGTTCAAACTAAAGTCTTCCTCGATTTAGGTGCCCCAAACTAAACACTTAACTGAACGTTGCTCAAGAAAATATCTTACAAGCATCACCTTAAAATTGGCACCCAAGAATGGGCCCACTTAACTGAGCCTTGTAAATATCTTCTCATGCAAAAGGTGTTAACTCAAAGAAGCCAACTTGGGCTCCCAAGGTGGGTCCAAGTCAATCTTAGTTAACTGAAACATGTCTCTCCACCAATTCATGCAAACATTATGTATGATTGATCATCCCCACTTAACTGAATGTGTCCACTTGTTATCTATCATGCAACTCAATTCAACTGAAGTCAACTAGCATTCAACTCAAACTAACTACATGCAACTGAAGATAATTGAACCATAATTGAACTAAACTAAAATCTACTCCTGTAAATATCAATCCCTAATTTGTAGGATCTTTACATGCATTATTAAAGTGTTATCAATCCTCCAAATAGTTAACTTAAGCAAGGTGGGTTCCACCTTCCATGTGGGCACCCCATGTACTCCTATTTTGTAGGAGCTCTCCTTGGGCATCCCCGCATGTTCTTATCATTTAGGAATAATTACAAATGTCAATTTACATGTTAATTTCATTTTAATTTAATCTCTTTGTAATCCTAGTGTTGGGGAACACTTTCCAAGGACTTAGGAGATACATGAAATATGTTTATGATTGCAATTAAATGGAATCCTATTCCCAACATAAAAAAACCACCACTCTAGCCATCCTCCCAACACCACAAAACATACAACCAAGCCAACCCAACACACCTAATCATTTCGATCGTTATGAAAAAACTGAGCCAGTTGCTTACACTTTTGCTGGTCAAGTTGACCCCAACTCCAAACAGCCCAATCCCCCATCTCATCAAAAGCCCATTTTGCAAGACAATTAGCCACTATGTTCTACTCCCTTGGAATATGCACAAAGGAAATAGAAACAAAATTTGAGGCTAGAATGAGATTTTTTTTGGCAATGACCCCTAATCTCCAGGAATAGTTCTAGAAATCCTGGTTGTTTAACAAAGAAACAAGAATCATTGAATCCATCTCATAGATCACCTTGCGAGCTAGCCCAATTCGCAAGCTTTCTCCAATGCCCTGAGAATAACCCAAGTGTCCATTTGATTATTGGAGTGCACCCCCATATAAATAGAGAAGAAAAATTGGGCACGACCCCTGCTATCATCTCCCACTCCACCAATGTCTGCAACACCCAAATTTCCACGAGCAGAGTCATCAGTGTTTATTTTGTAAACACCAGTTAGAGGCGAGCACCATTTACCCACATGGTTCACCTTCTTGGACACCTTCCTTAAAGATCCACACCTAGGATGAGTCATAAATTCCCTAGAAAGCTCCAAAAGGGAAGAGAACCTTGAGTCATTCGAGGTCAAATGCTCATCCAAGTCAAACTTAGCCTCTATAGTTTCTTTGAGCATATTCTTTATTTTAAACTAGATTTGAAGGGCAACCTACCTGGTGATGAGACAAAAAAAATGTTTCAACTATTAGCTAAATTAGTGTTTTCTTCAGTCAAAGAGAAGCGGTGTGTTGCTTGAATGATGAGGAAAGTGAGGGATTTTTAGGAGTCGATATTTCATCATATCTTGAAAATTATGATTTGGGTTATTGAGATTTTTGGATAGAAATTAGGAAACAAGAAGGAAAAAACCTATTAAATTTCACGAAAACCTAGTTTGTGGTTTGAGAGAAAAGTTCACTAGTCCATATGCCAGAATTTCTTCATTCATTTGCTTTCATGCTCCAGAATCTCCGGAACTAAGTAGGATCTAAGTGAAGGATAAGTATGATAGCATTTATGAAGAGGTTGAGCAGTTTGGACTTCTGTTAGCAGTTAAGGGACAATAGTTGGAGATTTTGAAAGCAGTGGTTGTAGGAATTAAAGGAAATTGGAGTGACTTGGACATAAGTTGAGAGAATATAGGGGCAGTTGCAAATATCTAGGGAGTTGTTCGACCTAGTTTATGGATAGTTGAGAGCATATAGGAGCAAATTTAAGAGTTTTGATGATAGAAGAGGTCAAGGAAGGACTTTTTTGTTAGAATTGTGAAACAAGCATAAAACCACGAGCCACAGGATCAAACAACAAACTAATACACCTTCCATGCAAGAGATCTGCAAACAAGAATTGCTATATTCATCAACAAGGAAAAGTTACAGAAGAAGCTTTCAAGAAGATATGAAAGCCGTGATATTTCCCATGAATATCCGAGAAGATTACAAAGAGGGTTGAATGCTTATTAAGAACAAAGCCCTAAATGAGAAAGGATTAGATCATGACAAGTGTCAACATCACATGAGATGAGACATAATGATCTAATACTAACTCAAATAATAAAGCATTCTTAAGTTTAGCTAAAGTGTGTGAGAATAAATTAGACTAATAATCAATTAAAGATTAATTAATTATTAGCTAATGTATGATAACTCTAACATTTTTAAGCTCTCTAACACCTTTTTGGTGCTTGTTTAGGGGATGCAAAATAGACATATTTGTTTTGGACGGCCAAAGGAGATTGACTTAGCAAGATGAAGAAAAGACTTGTCTTTTCCCTCCCAACACATGTTCCTATCTTCTAGCAAGTTGTTGCATAGCTATAAGGCTCATCTTTTAGACCTTTGTTTTGGGGAAGAGTTTCATGAAATAATATAGTTTAGTATTTTAGCAGCAGTTGTTGTTTGTAGGGTAAAAGCACAAACCTGTGTCACACTTTATAAAGAAATTGACCAATAACAAACAAAAAAATTGAACTTCGACCACATAAAAGTGGTCTTTATGTTTTGAATTTGAAAATGATGTAAACTAATGAAATGTAGAACTTTTGATGAAGTTTATTCCTGTAATTTTTTAGATTTTAAAAAAATAGTTTTCATTACTTTTTTATCAATTTAAGAAGAGATTTTGGAATGTTGAAAATTTCAGAAAAAATGACTTCACAGGCCATCAAGAAATAAATTGAAAAAACTTCATTTCTCCCTAATTTTTTTCTCCAAATAGGTAACTTCAATATCTTGTGCATGGAAAAAAAATTCAAATTTTGATGTATATTTTTCTTATAATAACACTTTAAAGTCAAACTTGTCAAAATTCGATAGTTTTCACGGGAAGTCAACTATTGTCTATTTTTTTAATCATTTTCAAAAAACAAATTATACCCTTTTGAAGAAGACTCTCTCCTCTCGTGCCCCATATATTTTTTTTTAAAAATTAATATGTTTTACTATTTTTTAAAAATTTCTAATCAACCTTTTTTTTAACTTTAACAACCTACTTACATTATTTTAAAAATAAAATATATTAAAACTAATCAAAATATTTTGAAAATTACATATTTGGATTCACCACTCCGAGCTCTACAAAAGGATATTTTTCTTTTTTGCAGAAAAATCATTATGACTAGAGAAATACTCTCCTAAAGTTGAAAATTTCAAAAAAAATTGAAAAAAGGTGAGTTGGTTGCCAACTAGGATGCCACATAGATAGTTTCGGTAGAAAGGGTTTCTATAGAAAGGGTTTCACCTGAAACCCTTTCTATAGAAACCTCACACATTAAAAAAATCCAATTTAAAAGCGAGAAAGGAAAAAATATATTTTTTTGGGATTCAAGTGAAACTTATTCGGCCGAAACCCTGTGTGCCACATCTAGGCCACGTGGTTTCAGTCGAAACCTATTTGATCGAAAATTTTTTGGTCGAAAATATTTCGCTCGGAACTATTTATTTGGCCGAAAGTGTGACACAACTTTGTGCTTTTACCCTGTAGTTTCATTTCTTGGTAGTCATTTCATTTCCAATTCTTTACATTTCTAGTATTTCCCTTTACAAGTTTCTTAGGATAGATTTGATTCCAATATTTCATATACAAGCTCTTAGATTAGATTTGATTCCAACAATTTCTTTCATGCATTGCTTTTCAATTATGTTTGTAGAAAAATAATGTCATGCAAATGATTTCTTCTCCCGCATATCGCCATGGACACCGCCCTAGATTGATATTTATAATTAAATGATGGGGACTGTAGTGACCCTTATCACCTATAGTCTTGAAAAATCCTCCTATTTATCTCTAGCCAAATTTGCTAGATAATTAGGGAAGGACCCAAATCCCAAGCAACCACCAAGAAGGAAGCAAAAGCCAAAGGAGGGCCCAAGTTTGTCCAAATATCAAATAGCGACGAGGCTTGAACCGACGGTCTCTTCCATAAATGCCACCACCAATTCCAGATTTCAATTAAGAAAGAACACATGAAGAAAATATAGCAAGAACTTTCATCATTGTTTCCACAAAGAAAGCAAATCGAAGGACCACAAAATCCCCTTTTTCTGATGTTCTCCTAAGTAAGACATTTGTTCAGACTCAAAATCCACATAAACAAATTACACTTGGGCTAGCCATTCTTGTACCATATACGTTTCCACCAAGGACTCTCCTCCAAGTTATCTTGTCTATCGAGCAAGGCAACATAACCATGAGCTACCATGTACCTCCCTTTGGGACCATTACCCCATGCCAACCCATCCATCTCCTCCAAAGAACTACAAGGACACTCAACAAGCCAATGAATTTCTCTCCTCTAGAGATCCCCCATCAAGCCAAGAGTTAGAGTGACGCCAATGATACACCACAGAGGTCCCCAAAGAGGAAGATACCTTGAAGCTATCCACATTTGACCAACCAACCCCCATAAAATAATTACTTAAATCCTAAATATGAGGATGAGAAGAAAGTATGGGCAGATGACCACCCCAAGAATCCAACCAAAAATGAGCAAGATTACCTCTATTAATGATCCAGAAGAGCCCCTCCTTGATAAGAGTAGATCCTCGCTTTATAGTCTTCCAGATAAAGGAACCCTTGCTAGTTATTTCCATACGAGGGATGTCCTTGTTAGCCATGCCACCAAGGTATTTGAAGTTCAAAATGTGAGCCCATGGTTGATCTGGCATATTGCACCACCTCCAATATAGTTTCACCATAAGAGCAAGACTATTGTGCTTCGACTGCCTGAGACCCAAACCCCCATACTCCTTGGGTTTACATACTTGGTCCCAACTCACCAAGCTCCACTTACGCTTCTCAATATTGCCTTCCCATAATAATTTCCTAGAGAGAGCATCATATTCCTTAAGAAAACCCTTTGGAGTAGATAAATCCATGAACCTATAAAAAGGGAGATCCTGTAAAATAGATTTTAAAAGAGTCAACCTGCTAGCAAAGGATAGCCATCGAAAAGTCCAATGATTGACCTTGGAGCGGAATTTGTCCAAGATGTGTTGTTAGTGCCTCTTATTCATATTTCCAACATAGAGGGGAATACCCAGATAGTCCAAAGGTAGCCCCCAATTTGAAAACGAAGATTGTGAGAAATCCTATTATGGATTAGCTTGGGAGTATTGAAGAAAATGATACTAGACTTCCCCTCATTAATCCTTTGCCCAGAAGTGGCCATATAAATATCTAGAACCTTCCTGAAATTAGTAGCCTCATCAATTTTTTCCAGTCCCATCAAAGTAGTATCATCAAAAAATTGGAGGTGAGTTTGGGAATCTAAACCTGGGTTCCAACTTCAACCTTTGATAAGACCATTATCCTTGTGACGTCTCGATAACCTGCCAAGACCCTCCACCAAAATAATAAACAAATAGGGAGATAAAGGGTCGCCTTGCCTAAGAGCCCTCGAAGCAGAAAAGGTAGAGGATGGCAACCCATTAATCAAAAAAGAGAAAGAGGACGTAGTCACACAAATTGTAACCTAAGAAATCCAATTAGGATGAAACCCAAAGGGCGCAAGCATATGTTGAAGAAATGACCACTGAACTCTGTCATAGGCCTTAGAAATATCTAATTTTATAAACATTGCTTTCTCCTTAGAAGAGGACATGAAATGCACAACTTCCATTGCCACCACAATCCCATCTACAATCTAACGACCTTTGACAAAGCCCCCTTGCTCCAATGAGATCAAAAAATCCAAACAAGTTTTCAACCTTTCTACAATCAGCTTAGTAATAATCTTAAAAGCCACATTACATAAAGCAATAGGTCTAAAAGAATCAAAGGAATTAGCTCCTTCTTTATTAGGAATTAGAGTCGGGAAGGTTGAATTAAAGGCTTTGAGCATCTACTTATTGGCTTGAGACTCTCTAACCATCTCTAGCAAATCAAGTTTTAGGATATCCCAAAACTATTGAAAAAACTCTATCGGAAAGCCATCAAGACTAGGTGCTTTGCCTTTCTTCATCTGGAAAACAATGCTCTCAACCTCCTCCAGGGAGACAGGCTTTAGAAGGAAGTTATTCATTTTCCTAGAAACAACCAAAGGAATACAATCAAGGACCATATCCTTTGCCATTGCCATCTGATTTCCCTCAATGAAAAGGGAGGAAAAGAAACCAACAACTTCCTCATAAATGGCTTGATAAGAAGAGAGAAGATCCCATTGCCTTGAAATAATAGAAGTAACTAAATTACCATATCTTCTCTTCTTAACTGAGTTATGAAAGAAAGTGGTATTCTTGTTCCCCTCCTGTAGCCAATCAATACGGGACTTGTGTTTCCAAAAAAATTCCTCCCTTAACTTCCATTCAACAAGATCCCTGGAAAGTTTAGATTCCTTTTGGACCAAATCCATAGTCATGCCTTCCTCCTTAATTTTGAAAGTGATGTTATCCAAATGAGCTTGAATCTGCTTCTTCTCAGGGAAAATATTTACATAGAAAGTTATATTCCATCTTTTAAGCTTGTACTTAACAAACTAAAGCCTCTTGTAAAAGAAAACATGGCAGTCCCAAAAGTGGGCTTCCCTTTAGTCCACCATCTCTCAACCAACTGGTACAAAGTAGGATCACGAAACCACATAAGTTGGAATTTGAAAGGAGGATTTATGGGCAAAGAGAACCATAGGGATGAGGATTTGATAGGCCAATGATTTGATCCTTTCCAACCCAAGATTGCAGAAGAAGAAGCCCAACAATCCCCAAGCCAATGATTACAGACCAGGAATCTATCAAGACTCTCAAAAATAGAACCCTCCCCACATCTTCTGTTATGCCAGGTGAAAGTACCATTAACAGGCTTCAAATCCACCAACTTGAGAGAAGAGATATTATCACACATCAAAGACGAAGTAGGACCCAAATGATCCAACCCCCCAAATTTTTCCTCTAGGCAACAAATAGAATTGAAATCACCTGCAAGAATCCAAGGACAATTAGGAGCCAAAGACCTAATGAAACTAACATGATACCATAACAAAATCTTACCTGGCAGATCATTTGGAGCATACACGTTGGAAAAAAGAGAGACCGCTCTAGAATCAAAATAGGATGCCAACACTGAGAGGGAATTCTTGTAAGCCACCCACCAAAGAGGAGTTATCCTACAGGGGTTCCAAAGCAAGTAACACCCCCAACTAATCCTTGGGCTCCAACACTCTAGCATAAACCTTTCCTCCAAACTTTACAAGAAACATTACTCATTTCATCCATAGAGAATTTAGTCTCCTGGATGAAAATAATATCAGGACTATGATCACAAATCAAATCATGGGAAGCCTTTTGTCTAGGGATGCTACCCAAACCCCTTGCATTCCATGAGAGCACAATCATTTGAGGGGTGAAGCAAAGTGAGAGTCCAAAGTCTTAACAATACCCAATTCCACTAAGGACTCACCCATTATCTTCATCTTTTCCATATCTTTTTTCCTACCCACCTTGCCTGCCTTGTCTACAACTCCCTTCTTTAAGCTCTTCTGGTTTATTCCTAGTTGGGCCATATTTTTCTTTTTGTCATCTTCCTTTGCCCCAAAGTTTGTAGCCAAATTAGTATATACCACATTGTCATCCAGTATCGAAGGATTCTCACATAGAGGATTAGCCACCATGACAACCACAAGAACACCACCAGGATCATGATAATCCCCTAAAGTCTCAACCAAAGTTGAAGACTTAGATCCTCCCTCCTTTAAAGCCTCCTGTGAATCTACTCCATGAATAAGGAATTGGGAAATATTAGCAAACGGGTTCAGGCCTTGCACTTCTTGACCTTCAAGAGAAAAACATGCTCCATTGAATCCAAGTCCTCAAAATTTTCAAGGACATCAAACTTGCTACCAAAACCTCCTTTCTACACCACCTTGTTTTGTCGAGTTGCCCCCTAGCCTTAGATTGACCTTTCACGAGAAAAAACCATTTCGAATCATTTCCCTCATTTTGGACTAGGGCTTTGCCCTTTGCTTTAGAATCAGTAACCTGTCTATTAGGCTGAGAGTGTTGGGTATTACCTCCTGATTTAGGATAATTCCTTTGTAAGTGTCCATACTCGTGACACACTCTGCAATGAAAAGGTAGAGTTGTTGAATCTAGCTCATACCTCCTAATTTGATCTCCACATACTCTGGTAGTGGAATGTTTAGATTAATTTCCACACAAATTCGAGCAAAGGAGGTCACCCTACGATCAAGGGTTTGATGAGAGGGTCCCAAGGGTTTCCCCAAAGTTGTAGCAATAGAATGCATAACATATTTCTGCTAGAATTCCATTGGAAGTCAAGGCAATCTGACCCACACTAGGATCTTCGATGGGAGCTCCTTAGAGGGATTAAACCCCAGATGTCATGGTTTAATAAAGAGACCAACTTCATTATGAAAATAGGGGCCACCTTCAAAAACCATATGTCGATCGACAAGCCTGGAAAACACAGCAAAAAAAACCATTCATACCAAGGATAATCTCCATATCTCCCTCTGGGTTCCAATTTCTCTGAGCCCATGCCTCTAAAAATGGCAACAAAATATGAACTCCCATGAACTTGCAAAATAAAGCATGCTCTGCTAAATACATAACATCCTCTGCAACAGTTTCAGGATTGATCACTACAATCGAGTGATCCTTGCTCCTTTCCAGGCAACCAATTGGTTTTGATTTTGATTATGAAGAATGATTCATTTGTGACTCCTCCGTAGCCTATAATAGGAAACTAACATCTCCATGCCCTGATGAAGATGAATCTTCATGCATAGAAACATAATTAAAAGATAAACGGGAAGGGTCTTTGGGACCCCCCAAGGGCACCATGAGAGAACACCCACCCAACAACAAAACTCAGACTCAAAGCAGCAAGAAAGACAAAAAGTAGAAGTAGAGACAAAGGCCGAACTAAGGGAACATAAACCACCAAAACAACATGCACACATCGATCCCACGCCATAGCTCTGCAAAAAAATGGAGAGGAGGCAAGCACAATCCACGACAAAGGAGGGAAAGGTAGGCCTCTTAGGCTTGCACGACCTACACAACATGCACGCCCGAAGAAACCTCGACACCCAACAATCCATCTGCTACCCAAATTTTTTGATATGGTAATTCATGTTCTACTCTTGATACAAATTTATTTTTTTCTCGAAAAAACCACCATTCAATATTTATATGTTATTTTTTAATAATTTCATATTAATGCATATTTTAAAATTTTGATGTCTTTACATTTAAAAATAAATGTAACAACAAATAATGAATTGCAATAAACTAACAATTTATAAAATTAATCTGATAAATATAATATGTTTTTAAATTATAAGTATAGTTTTTTTTATATAGATAAATGTTGTTAGGGGGACATCTCCCTTTATATTAATTCTAAAATAAAAAGATACATTGTTTCCTTTACAAAGTTAGGTTTTCCAAGCCTTTAGATAGATAAGACAATTGGCCAGATCGTTGAATTGAACTGTTTATTTAGGGATTAAAAGATTGTCGTAGTTGCTTAATTAAAAATGGAAAGTATCGATATAGCCTCTAAAAATACCTTCCTTGAACAACGAGATTGCTTCAATAGTTATGGACTTTCATATGGAAAAAATGACATCAAATACTCCCATGATTCTTTTCCCATGTAGAATTACTTCCATTCTTTCAATTTCTTCTACCATCACAGGTCAAACGTTGGGTTTGAGGAGCACATGAACCAACCCAAGACCAAGCTCCTTATCTCCCATTACCTCCACCATCATGCCAAAGAATAACACATATTTTTTTTTGTCATGAATATGACCCTAAGGCCAATGGTCAAAGTCGATGACACCAATAATGGCATTAATACCAACCTCATCCAATATTTGAAAAAAAAGTTTAATCTGATCCTTGTGACTCTCTTGAAGACACCGTCAAGTGATTTATGTGACATCCTTTTTGGAAATTGCTATGAGGATTACTTGATACAGAATAGAAAAGCACAAGAGGCCATAATATATCCTCCTGCTATGATAACAGTGTGTGTTTGAGTGATATCTACTTTCCCAAGATTGTAGCTATTGCATGTAGCATTGGGATTTTATGCTAGACTTGCACCATATTATCCAAAACTTTCCTTACCTAGTGCTCTTTCCAAATCGGATTTTAGAATTGCCTCAAGGCCAACCCAATGATCTGCCAGACTAATCAAAATGACATTTTCATCTTGATCCACACCTTTGTTAGCCAAAATATTTGCAACACGATTCAATTCTTGGTAGATATGACTAATCAATATCATGTTTACTTCTTGTATCAATTCTTTAATTTTGTTTACCTTTAGTTGTAAATCCCATAGTCCAATTTGTCCTTTCTTAGCCACATTTATGGAGACCATGGAATCACATTCCATTTCAATACGTGAAAGTCCCAACTCTTTACACATCTATAATCCTATCAGAATGGCCTCAATTTCAATAGTATTGTTAGTTCCATCGGCAAACTATATTGACATTGCCCAAACCAATTCTCCAGTGTCATTTCAAATTAAGCACCTAGCCTGAGACTTCCTCTAGTTTCCCCGGGAAGCCCTGTTTGTGTTGAGTTTTAATCTTCCACTAGGGGGAAGAGTTCATTTTTCCCCAAGTCTTAGATCTTTTGAATCGAGAGAAAATAGGTAATGTGGTGAGAATTTGAGAGACCTCCATTCTTTCATTATTTTTTCATCCCACATAATGAATTTTGTCTTCCTTGGATCTTTCACATGAGCATTCATCTATTCCGTAATGTTCCTCTCAATTAGCTCTATTACTTCCTTCTCTTACTTTGTTTGTTTGTTGAATATCCTTTTGTTTCTCTCTTTCCAAATGTTCCAAATGAGGATGGTCGGACATGCAATCCATATATGTCCCCAAAATGATTTTTTGTTTCTATTTGGCCATCCCAAGAAATGGTTTATTAGATTATTTTGTCATGGGCTCATCCAACCCATTTTTTGATGCAACTAATCCCAACATCTAATTACAATCAAACAATCTAGAAGAAGATGATTTGATGTTTCCTCATTGGCTTTACACATCACACACCAATTTGGACCTTTGATTCCAATCTTCTTCAATCTGTCTCCATTGAGAATGCGAAGATGAAGATTTTTCCAAGCAAAGGCTCTTGCTTTAGGGAGAACCCATTTTCTCTAGCACAACTTCCCAAGCCACTTGTCCTTAATTTAATGGGTTTGGATCTGATACCCCAATTTCACTGAGTATCGACCGGATTTTTTCTTGCACCATATTAATTTATCCTTTCTCTTGTCGAGGCATATTGATCAGATTTCAAGAACCTTGTTTAAGCAATATTTGTCCTCTTCCTCAATTGGGATCAAGTTAAAATCCATCCATTTCTAGCCTCCACGTGAGTCTATTACCACATAGTCTTTAATGTGTTTCTCGATTGAAGAATGAAGATCATTCATACACCTTTATACTTCCTCCAAATCAGAGAGTGGTTTGTGACCTCCCCAAGAATCAAGCCAAAAGTTCATGGAACATTTGTTATTCACAAGTTCCAAAATAAATGTTCAGTTATTATATACCTGCAATTCATCATAGATTTCCAGGAATGTGAACCCCCAATCATGTTTTCAATTCTTAAGATCCTTTGGGGATCCCTAGCATCTAGATATTAGTTCAACATTATTTTACGCCATAATTTTATGGGAGATTGATATATTTTCCATTATCAATTTTGCTCCAAGAGCCAAGTTCTGAGTGCACAAGTTTTTAATTCTAGCACCTCCAACATTCTAGTTCATGCACATAATATCCCAGTGAATGAGGGGAATCCTTTTATACTCATTTGAGCCATCCCATGAGAAATTTTTCAACATACTTTCTAGACAAGAAGATGCCTTTGATGTTAACTGCATGTAAGATATTATATAGCGGTATTACCAATAACACTATCTTAACCATTAATATCCGACCAACCAAGTTAAGCTGATGTCCCCACCACACCAAAGATTTATCTTGCATTTCCCTATGATTTGATCCCATAGACTTGATCGAACGATACCTTTAAACATTGGCGTGCTCCCAAGTATTTGTATGGAATTGAATCAATCACATAGCCCAATACCGATGCTATCCTCTTTTGTAAACATTTTTAGTGTGGAAATTTTTTTTGGATTCTTCCTTGTTTAACAGCTAACTTGAGGCATAGATATACTATGCCAAAACTCCGCTAATTTCTCCAACCTCACTTAGCGATTCCTCCCAATAAAGCACCATATCATCTGCAAATTGTAAATGAGTAAGTGGATCTACATTCCTTGCTATTTTTAGGCCTCTCCACCTTCCCACCAAGCAAGTCTTGTCAATTAGTCTATTGAGCACCTTTGCCATGATTATAAACAAAAATGGAGACACCAGGTCTCCTAGATGAAGCCCGATAAAGCATTCAAATTTTTTGTAGAGATCCGTTTATCAAGATGAAGTATCTCACAATGGAAATGCAATAGAAAACCATTGTTATCTATTCTCTACTATAGCCAAAATTTTCCTTTATTTTACATAGAAATCTCCACCGAACTCAGTTGTAAGCCTTACTTACATCAATTTTGGTCATCATGTTGCTCAAATGTTCCTTATTAATTGTGTGTAATGCCTCATTAGTAATGATTATACTATCTACAATATCTTTGCTAGGCATGAAGCCACTTTGATTGCTTGAGATTATCTTTTCCAAGGTCTTTTTCAATTTGTTTTCCATTATTTTTTATAAAAAAATTTATATGGTATTATACATCGAGATTGGGAAATATTCTCCAAAGGAACACCATTTCTCCTTCTTCGGTATTAATGCTATTATTGTAGTATTTATATATTTTATGAATCTTTTCTTTCTAATGAATTCTTCCATTATTTCCTAAATATCTACTTCCAAAAAATTCCATTGATAGAAGAGAGTGGGAAATCCATCGAGCCTCAGTGATGTGTGGATGAAGCTGGAAAACTATTGCCCTAACTTTTGTTGTCATGAATGGGGCTAACAACTCATTTTCTTCTTCTATTATAAGACTTGGGATATTGTTCAATATGTCTACATGGTCCAGTGAATCCCATGCTTCATTCAGGGATAGTAAATTCTAGAAATGATCTATTGCTTCACACTAGATTTCTTTGGGTATTTCAAGAAGTTTACCCTTATTGTACTGGTTATCACTATAATCTTATTTTGAGGTCTTCTTAATTTTTCCATGTTATGAAAGAACTTTGTATTAGAATTGCCTTCAAGAAGCCAAACTTCTCGTGACTTTGCTCATCAATACTCTTCCTCCTTGGCCAATATTTTGTTAAATTCCTCCATTAAGGTTTTCTCCAATTGAAAATCACCTTGAAACATCCCATATGTTATAATTTTCTCATTTAGGATCTCCAATTCTTTCTTGAACCTTTCTTTTTTTGCAAATATATTTTCAAATGAGGATTTGTTCTAGTCTATGAGCTTGCTTTTTATGTATTGTAGCTTATTTTTAAAGACAAATCTTTTGGCATTGATGCATGAAGGGGTTGATTTCCACCATTGTTTAATTAATTCTACTAATTTTGGATTTTTGAACTACATCCTTTCGAACTTGAAGGAGCTTTTGTCACATCTCATTTTTGCTTGTATAAAATTAATTGATAAATAAATGAAACTGGTTGAGACTATTGGATAATCATCTTATGATTGTTTTATTATGGATAAATATGTTTTTAAATTAGATGATGAAACATATAATTTAAAAGAGGGAGGGATCCTAAGTTTTAATGTATAGAACCTAGGGTTGATTGCCTCCTTTTTAGGGTTTCATTAAGGTGGAGATCAACAAGGAATATAGATTGACTTTCAACCATTAAAGTGAGCCGATCAGACCTAGCTCTCTATCCTATTGAGGATTGGAATAGATTAGAATTGATTGAAATTTATTAACCTAATTAGACTATGTAACCTAATATACAAAATGCAAGATACCGACAATTGACAAACAAAAACAGAGAATTGTAGACAAATCTAAGAAGGGGAGAGTATTGTGCTCTTGTCCAAAAAGTTTGCTTCTGGTCATTGTAGGAGGACAAAGTCGCCGAAGGGTGTTTGGGTCCTTGTAGGAGTGTTCTGCTATATTTTTGCAATCCTTTGATGATAGATCTGAGACCTTTGTTTTCGCTTGCAAATTTGTCAGATAATTTTGTAGGTGAGTTTTTGTGAGTTGACAAGATGTAGGGCTTCGAATGCAACAATGAATGATTGGTCTTCAAGCTTCCTTAATTCCTCTCCAAACCTAAAATTTGCACATTCACAAAGAGAATAAATGTTGTGCCATTTAGGGGCTTGCCTTAGTCAAACTCTGTGTTAGTGTTTCCACTTCCACAATGGCAATGTCAATGATAGGAAAGATAAATGATATGAAGGAATGATGAATCAACAAAGTGCTACAACTCACCACCCTTTAGTGGCTTCTTTGAAGGACTGAATTCATGCACATCATCTCAAGGTCTTGGATCTTGCTTGTTTTAATGCTCGAATTGCTAGGAGACCTACAATAAGGGTTAGCCTTCACAAACAAAGATAATAAAAACACATAAACTCACATAGGACTTGACATGATAGTAGGATCTTGAATTATTGTAATAAAGCTCTGAAATGTTGCTCTTGACTTGCTTGATAGTGCTCTCGATGTTCACTTATTTCTAGATAATTTCATTTAGATTTCAAATGATGCAATAACTAGGTATTTATAGGCATTTCTCTAATTTCTCAAAAATTAAATTTTGATAACCAACATTTGCAAATTAAATATTGAATGTTAAAATGCTGACACCAACATATTCAAAATTGGTCTCCAGTAAAATAGGGGGACCCATACGCCTTAGGGGGTATGAGTCTTGACCTTATTTTCTAGGACATTAAGTGTTAGGGGTAAAATATCAATTGGATGCATTTGTTCAATGCTTGCAATTTCTCAAAATATCGTACAAATGGGCCCCAAAATGCATAATTTAGGAAATTAGGTGCTCAATTAGTCTCAATAATTTAAGGGGGACAAAACATAGTGTGAAATTGTGAAGGGTGACAATTTATAATGCTAGAGATGATATTTTTAAATACATGAAATTGAAATTGAAACGAAGATGCGATGTTATGTGTGCATGCTTCAACTAGTTTTATGGACTAACCTATTGACAAAAATCTAAGTTTGAATGAGTGCAGGAATGTATCAAAGGCAAGAACATGGCTAAGGTAGAAGTATCCTAGCCGCTTGGTAATAATTAGCATGATGGAAAGCCGATACACACACACTCGCGTAGTTGCATCCATCCTACATTGTATGATTATGATTGCATTGTGTTCTTTGAATACGTCATGTGTGTGTTATGATTTAATCAATGACTAGGTTTATAGTTATTATATTTCTAAAAAAAAAAACTAATTAAGAAAATAGAAGTATGTCTTATGGTTATCATGTTTTCGAAAAATTAAGTTAATTGGTTAGAAAAATAAAAAAAAAAATTATTTTTATAAATAAATTGAATAATTTATATTATATATATTAATATAATATAATAAAGATATATATATAGCTTGTTATTAAAATATATAAATAGTTTCAAATTAATTACATGAGTATTATTGTTAAATAAAAATAAAAATTAAATAAAAAATGTTTATTATAATTAAATAGCACGAGTTTAAAAAAATAAAATAATTGCATAATAAATCATGCAAAAAGGAAATTCCAATTCTAAATAAAGGACTGGAGTTGAATTTATTTGCATAAGAAAACAAAAACATTAAAAAGAGGAGAGATCAACGAAAGATAGAACAACTGTTTTTGGAGAAAGATAATTGGCAACGACTGAGTAAATTAGAAGGTTGTAATTGACATCGACCAAGGCAATAGATAGCATTAGTAGAAACTAAAGGGAATTACCATCGATTTTCTCGCAACTATAATCAAGGAGTTAGCGATACTAGGTATGTTTCACTATTTGTATGCATCACTTAGTTCTTTCTAATGGTTTCTCTTTGCAATTAAAATTGACTCATTCTAGACTCTTTATGCCTATGCCCATATTTCTTAGTGCTAAGGTAAATAGATCATATATTGTTGTAGCCATTGCCAGATCCTAAGAACCTATATGTTAACACTTTTTCTTGATAACAGAGTTGATTCAATATTAGTGAATTTTTAATTGAAAGTTTTACATAAAAGAACCTTTGCATGAATCTACAATATTTGGTTGGGAAGAATAGGTTAGCAATTAGTTTATAGCTCTTAATCCATATTGAGTCAACCCTCCTTTTTAACTCACTTGCAACGTATATACCATAGCTTTGACCATGTTTAGGAATAGTCGTGGTTGTGTGTAAGATTGTGTAACGAATTTATGCATAATGCAGATTTCCAATTGGGCATATCAAATTAAACCTTGTGAATTTCTTATTGTTGTTTTGAAACCCATGCCATGATTATGGATGCATAAATTACAGTATGCAAATTGACCTTAATACATATATTTATATATAAATATGTGAATTATTGAAACCGAGTAAATGAATGATTTGCGGTTGTAAGTATATGAATATTTAGACAAGTCAAATTTTAACTACAATTATCATATTATGTCTATGCCTATTTTTTAAAGTGTTCACTAGGTTAAAAAGAAACAGTGTCATGCTTTAAAAGCAAAAAAAATATTTGTTAGTGATTGTTGTAATAGAATTTACTATTAGAGTTATTTTTGCTTGGGGCAAATTTCTTGGTAACTTAATGTAGTTTCACTATCTTCAAACTTTTTTATTTTCCACTAGATCTAGACTGTAGAGTATGGTGAATACTTTTTTCTTTAGTAACAATAATTATCAGAGGTATCAACGATTATATATATGGTTCTTTGCATGATTGTATGCTTGAAGCTATATCTTTTTTCTTTCCAATATTTGACTCCATGATAGCATTAAGACTTTATAAAAAGCAACTAGTGTTAAGAATTCTTGAAGACAATTAAAATTAAAACTACAAGACATTAAAATTAGTCATTATTGCATGAAAAAAAATAGTATTACACAAGTACATTAACTAGCAATTGCAACTTGTATGTGCAATGGGTACGCCGAAGAGTTGTGGAAGACCAATTATGGAAAATTTTGGTCTATTTTTTGCATACATTTGTGTTATACATGAAGCCAATTGGTGGGCCATTTAGATTTTTTTTTTTTGGTGCAACAAAGGTCTCAATGGAGAATTGATAGCTTCAAATCAACTATGCATCCAGTTATAGGGATCCAAACATGACTAAAATAAAACCTCTCAATCAGGATGATAATCAAGTTCCATTACAATAGGCTCATGTGTTATGTTTGCAATAGGGAGAGAGAGAGAGAGGTAAGGAGATATATAGAGACATAGGAAGATCGAGATGGTGACAGATGGAGAGAGAGGGAGAGAGATATGTAGAGGAGGGAGAGAGAGATGAGGGGTATAGAGAGAGATAGAGAGGGATGGGGAGAGAGCTAGAGAGAGATATAGAGATATGGATAAAAAATAGATAGAGAGGAGTGAGAGGGAGATAGAGAGAAATAGAGAGAGAAAGAGAGATGGAGTGAATGAGGTAGAGATAATGATATATAGATAGGCAGGGGGAGAGATAAGGAGGGAAAGAGAGAAAAAATAAGGTGATAGAGCCAAGTAATAGAGAAAGGGAGAGATATATAGGGGAAAGATAGAGATAAAGATAGAGATAGAGGTAGGGAGGGAGAAATATGGACCCTATTTTCAGTAACTCTCTCTCTCTCTATGCCTCTCTCTCTCCCTCACTATTAACTTCTTTACCAAAATTTACAAGTACATCTGACATGTCATTTAGTTGTACTAATTGGTAAGTTGGAAATTATAGAGAGAGCACCAATGAAGGAATCCACTTGGAAATTACATAGGACGTCATTTTTCATCAAGCATGTATACTAAGTTACAATGTTTTTGTTTGTTGGACTCCCTCAGGATTGACCTTCTATATATTATTTCACTTCTCTTGTTTGCACTTGTTTATCACCTTTGGGAAACATAAATTCCACTATGTCAATGTTTCACTTATACCCATACTTACTTTGCTTGAGTTTCATATACAACAAAATGACTTGTGTAGATATTATTTGATTATATGTTCTTGAATTTTGATATATTATGAGGTCAAGTTGTCTCAAGGCCCATACAACCTCACACCCATCTAATGAATTTTTGGTGTTTATAATCACATACTAAAATGAATTAACAATATATTTGATTTTCTATATCTGCATTCTTTACAAATTTAATTATTAAATTAAAAAAGGAGTATTATTTCTATAATTATAAAATAATTTTAAAAATATAATAAAAATCTTGTTAAAAAACTTAAGAACATAAATATATAATCTTATTAAAAATTATAAAATATCTCAAAAAAATTAAATAAATATCTTAGAAATTAAGATTAAAGTTAAAAATATATTTTTTCTACTTGTAATAGCTCAAATTTGAATATAATAGAAATAATTATAAATTGAACTACTTCTAGTAGCTTTTATTATTATTTAAATTTGACAAATATACATAAATAATTCTAAATTTAAATCTAAATTAAAAAATAAAATAGAACAAAAAAAAATGCAAAGTCAAAATATATATAATCTAAATGTTAATAAAAATAATAATTTCAAGATTTCAAATTTAAGAATAAAGTAAGCCTATTAAATTAATAAATAACTAAATAAAAATAATTCTAATTATTTTGTTTATTTGATTATATAGACTCACTATCACTACTAATAAATAAAGAAAAGTCAGCATTAATAAATAAATAATTTTATAAAATTTTAAAAATATATTTAATAAGTTAGATCATGTAAAATTAAAATAGCATATATAATAATAAATAAATATATTTAATTTAAATAATAAATTTAGCTTCAAATTTGTGGTTATTCAATTTAAGGGGTGATGATAGTGAGGTACATATTTTGTATTAAGTACATCTATCTTAAAAACGTGGAGATGTATATTTTTATCTCTATCAATATCTCTCTCTCTCTCTCTCATTCTCTATCTTTCGAGTTTCTCTTTCTCTCTCTCTCTATATACACCTCTCTTTCTATTTAAAATTGTCTTCCCCTCTATCTCTCTTTCTTTTTCCTCCTCTCTCTTGCTTTCTCTATAACGATCAATTAAACTATTAGATTTTTATATATTAATTTATCTAATAATAAATATAATTATACTATTATTTTGAAAATAAATTTACATTATATTAAATATAACATACATATACATATATTTATCAATTTATATATTATACAATATAATATATAATATAAATATAAGTATAATAAATAATGGTTCTAGGAAATTCACCATGAGCAATACATCATGAGAAAATTCACTACCATGACAAATTCACCTCAAGGAAAATTCACTACTAGCAATTCACAACAGTGGAAAATTCATCACATTAAAAGTTTGTGATTAATTTTCCATGATGGTGAATTGTTGGTGGTGAATTTTTCTTGAGGTGAATTTTTCATGGGATGAATTGCTCCGAGTGAATTCAATTTTGATGGCATAAATAATATAATATAATATATAAAATAATATGACAAATTTTGTAAGAGTTTAATGTTATAGCATCTTTAAAAATCTTTTATTAAGGTTACATTACAATACAAGAATTAAAATTATCAATACTACAACACATTTTACAAGTATTATATCACCATCAAATATTAAAAACTTTATCAATTTAAGAATATACTGCAAATTTTATATTAAAAAGACAAACGCCAGATGGAGAAGTCTACCGATATAAAATAAAAAAAATTGAGTGAGTTTAATAAACCAAACAGATAATAAAATCTCATTGGACATTAATACTCCGCTCCTAGCTAATAACTACAAAAAAAATCAGTTCTATTACATTTATACTGCGTGGTGGACGAGTACAAAGTGTAGAGTTTGTAGGCAAAAAATTACAAAAACCTATGTGGCAGTCGGTAACGACAAAACCAAGACGGCAAAAAAATGAAGGGAAAAACGGTGGGTGGAGTGGAAACCAAAAGCGGCGGGGAAAGCAGGAAAAAAGGGCAAAAAGCAGCCGAAAAAACGGTGAAAAACAACAAAAAATGACGAAAAATGATGGGTGGCTGAGATTCCTTTTAGTGTCAACCAGGGTCTCTCACTTCTTTTCAACCGTCCGTGGGGAAAATGAACTTCGAAAGTTCATATAGGACACGCCTTTGGCGTAAATATTGCATGATATTGAGATGTAGTAATGCATGTACTTTAATTATTGCATGAAGTTAAGAAATATCATTAAAGATCAATTTACATGTGTTAAAACTAGTTGCATGTAAAAAGTGAATTGCATGTCAATTAAATATTTTACCATTTTTAATGCATGAGAAGATGAAATTATGAAAGATGTTCATATAATCATTTGCATGAAAGGAAAAAGAGTATTTATTTTTATGATATTTGGATATACATGTTATTCTATATGTGAATTGGGTTTACCTTCTAGGATAGGGTGCAAAATATGGACCGATGGAGAAGGTTAATCCTCTTTTTGGGATATTTTGGTTTATTCTAGTGCTTTGATCAAAGCCATGTTTTCATTGAATTAGATGAATGTTACCTAACAAGTTTATTGATATGTTTCTCTATCGTATCCTAATAGTACAAGACATTGCATGTTCATGTTAGAAATGCATGTAGATATATCAGGTTGCACTAAGATTCCCTTCTACTTATTGTTTCCAGGTTGCTAGGTATTTTGTGTAGGGTCGGGTAGTCTCTGAGTAGGAAGAATTATGAGGAAGTATAAGCTTCATGGTTGGGCGGAAAAGCGGTTGATCCATGTTCTCGTCTCTCAGACTTAGATGACTGTGAGGGTCGATGGTGGTCAGAGACTATATTGGTTATGTTCTCATATCATTTTTATATTATTATTTGTATTTATACTTCCAGATTGTATAATTAGTTGACTACATAACATGAAATTTTGAGTTATACTTTTGTATATCATATATATTATGTGATTTTGCCTGGATTATGCACTGCACCTATATGACCGTTCTTGTCTCTTGGTTTGTGGATGATCGTTGGGTTAGTGGTGACCGAAGACTCCTTAGTGATTATGACACTTTTATATCTTTACTTGTATTGTTATGACCAGATGGACATGAGAGCCTAAGTCATATTCTTGCATACATTATATTTTGTATTCTTTAATACTTGGCTAGCTAGTACTTCATGTGATGATGTACCTTATTCTTGTACATAATATTTCGGATTAGACACTTTTGCATGTGAGGTGTAATGTGTCATTTGTATATATTGAAGATGTCTCATTTCATTTATATATTTATGTGAAAAAGAGTTACTATTTATTGTTCGTGAGATAGTTTAGGGTTATGAACCTTACAACTTCTATTTAGTTTGCTTTCCGTTTTGATTGTTTATTCCACAAGCATATGGTCCAATCCCGAGAGTGGGAGAATTCTCAAAATTGGTGTGGAGTTTGATTGTAGCCATTCTTAGGAGTATAAAAATCTGTCCAGTCTTTCCTTAATCTTGGTGAATCCTTCCCTCCTATTCGTCCATGTGGAGGAGCCATTCTTGGTTTAGACATCCAAAAGATCAGAGGAAATGATGAAATGTTTGAAATTGCTCATGGATGTGGGAGTCCTAGTAACTCCTCCCCACTATTCTTCACTACTTAGCACCACATTAAAATTTCCTCCTAGAATATTATCCTTTTAGGTCACCAAAATTGGAGATTACATTGCCTAGGGTTTCCCATAACACTAACTTGTCCTAGTTTTTGATGGGACCATATATATTAAACAAAAGGAATTCTAGATTGACTTTTAGGCTCCTTACCTCACATAACAACCACAAGTATAGTTAATTTTTTTTTTGGTCAGTAATAAGAGTTTTTGTATTGCTGTAAAAAAGAAATTACATCATCATTTTCATTTTGCTTCCATCCAGTAAACCCCCACTTTTGTAAAGATTAAACCAGAATGCATCTTAACATGCCAAAAACACCAAAAATCCATGTTCCTAGATTGGAAACTACTACAAAAATAAACACCCGAACTACATTCAACTACACCCAGCAAAAAACCCGACCTTTTTCCAGTAAAGTTCATCCTAATTCATTACATAGATTTTAAGAGTAATATATGAAAAAGCTTAAATTATGACAAAGGGACATAGAAGTTCAATCCCATCAACTAGCACTACCCTGTTCCATCGCTGTCGTGACATTGTTCAACTTTCGCTTCCTCTGGCTTTTCCCTTTCTTCTTCAACCAACGCTTTCCTTTCCTTGCGTTCTCCTCCTCACCCTGCATTTCCGCCTTTTCCTACTCAATTATCTCCTCCACCTCCATTAGCTCAATAAAAACTTTTTGAGCCTACCATCCAAGCTGAGCTTCCTCTCTACATCTCGACTTAAACTTGCTTTCTGGCCACCGAATGAATGACATGTAGCCTCCTGACCCAAAGAGCTCTGCCATTTCTTCATCCACCAGCCCTTCACTAATGTCCTTCTCGACCCCTAGAACTGACCACTCTAGAATAGACTCCATGCCAACTAGGTAGTCTTCATGAACAATTGATTCCATCACCTTGCAGACTGTTTCAATTTTTTCTCCCAAATCTAACCCCCATGCAACTATCAATGCATAAACATCCATATTTGTCCTATATCTATGGCGTAGGATTCCAAAATCCCGACCCAAAATCATCCTCACACACTGCCTCAATCTGCCATCCTCCACCAAGAATAAACCCATTAACCTCTTATCTGAGGCATCGCCGTAAAAGGGTCTTAGTTGCCTGCGAGATAGGAAAGTAAAATTTGCTTCCATTGAAGCTCTGCACTAGCAACACCAACACAACCACTTCTCTGATGCCTAGCCTTCCACAACACGCAAGCCACACAAGCATTCAACTAACTACACCAAAACCAAAGGCTGTGACATAAATAAATCCTTGAAACTCCCACTTGAAAATAAATGCCTCATGTACTAAGGAGCCACCAACCGCCTTCCCTGCAATTCTCCTGTCATATCCAAGCTACCTCAAAATTCCTTCATCCGCTCTTCAATAAATGCAAAGTACTCACCGATGGCCTCAACTAATTTGCTAAATTAACTCCTCTAAAATCCTCTAACACCACATCCCCGATCTCTTTAAAATTTAAGGCCCATTTGGATAAAATGTCGGCTTCCGAATTCCCCATTCTTCTTACATGGCTCACACAAAAATTATCACACATTGCTAACTCTTCTCTAATGTTTTCAATAACATTTTGAAGGTGCCATGCACTAATGGCTCCTCTCATCACCGCCTGAATTATAATCAACGAGTTCCCCTCTAGATGGATCTTAGGTGCTCCTAATCGTTTCCCACATCAAATTGCTAATAGAGTTGTTGTTGCGTCAACTTCATTATTCGTTCCATCCATTAATTTCTTAGCCCCAAAGGCTACTACCTCCCCCTTCCAATCTTGGATTATGAAGCCTGCCCCTGATGGGCCAGGGTTTCCCTTTGAAGCTCCATCGAAGTTTATCTTCCACCAGCCTTCCTAAGGTTTCTCCCATGTCACTTCCACAAGATACTTGGCAGTTGGATTAGCCCAACCTGGCCCCTTAACGAGCCACAAGTATAGTTAATTTTATTACTAAAACTAAATTATGAATTAAATTTGTATCTATTTAAAACTATTAGATGAATATAAGTAAACAAATAATAATTCATAAATTCAAGATTTTTATATTTTAATTAAATTGCAACTAACATATCTATTTTTAGAAAAGTCTATCTAAAATATGTCAAGATATATCTTTTTGAGACACTATTCAATTTACATATGATTCAATATAGAGGTTTTTATATATACATCTATCTAAATATAGATATATGAATTATTTTTATTTACTTAAAGAGTTCCTTTTTACTTGAGAGTTATTTTATAGTTCTTTTGTTTACTTAAAGAATTATTTTATTATATTTATTGATATTTACTAAATAGTTATTTTATATTTATTTTTAATATATGTTGGTCATGTTTTGTTTTTATGTATATAGTACATTGTTCTCCTTAATGTCACTTTATAATGTCTCTCATAACAAGTAATCATTTCAAAGACATGATATTTCTATAGTCCATCATAGTTAAATAAAAAGTTTTCAAGAAAAATTGTTTAAAGATCTAACTTGTATTCCATAATTAGGACGAGATAGAGAAATATGAACTCTTGAATCAATATTGGAGATCACACTCCCTAATCCATCATAAGACCAAAAAGATGATGATCCCTATGGTACAATAGATCACATAATATGATCCAAAATATTAATTAAAAATTTATAGACAATTCTCTACCAATTTTTTAATTTAAATATAGTGTATAAATTTTTAAATATACCTCACAACTCAAAAATTTATAGACAATTCTCTACCAATTTTTTAATTTAAATATAGTGTATAAATTTTTAAATATACCTCACAAGTTCACAACTCAAAATATATATATATATATAACTATAACTTGTTCATTTCTGCCCTGACCACATCAGGAAAACATAGGGTTAGGTTGAGCAGACTCTAATTAAGTCGTCATTATACTAAATTAGTTTATTTAAAAAATCTTCATTGAGTTGCACAAAATCTAAATTTTTAATAAAATAATTAATATTGTAATCCAAACTTACATATATGAGCCGAATAATAGAATAAATTGGAAATCCTTATCCATGGAGATTTGAAACTGTAAAACCCTTACTGGCTGATAAAGAAAAACGGGGATACTGTTATTTACATTCTCTTTCCCTGAATAGATAGTCTCTTTTGTCTGGCAAACATTTTTTTTCCGAAAACTAGAACAAGTTAGATATCTTCTTTTGTGAGTTTTGAAGCACAGATTCGAACACGTCATCTACAAGTCAGAGATTTCAACGAGGTATTTTATTTAAACCCTCACTTCATTTGCTTTTGCAAGTATATACCTTGCCAAATCTATTTTTTGTTATCATTTATTTTAATATTACATATTATGCCTGAAAGGATAAGTGTAGAGGCTTGCAAATAGAAGATCTAAATTCTAAAACCTAGCTCGAAGTGAATGTCGGTGGAATCGAATCCCTCACCTTCATCTTGAAAATAAAAATTTATTACTGTCCTTCGGTTTAGGTCCTCTACAGGGTTTATCTGTAAAGACTGAGATTTTCTTTTGGTAAACCCTAGTGATGTTTATGCTTTTCAGTTTTTTTATTGTAAATTATTAAGGGCATTACAGTATATAAAAAAGCTGTTGTGTTTTGAGATTATGTTTCTATTTTTTTCTATCAGTTTTTGAACGTTTCAGAACCTTGGTTTTTTTAAAAATTTTTGCGGGGTTTTCACTTAGCGAGAGTATTGGTTTTAAAAATATTCCCACGTGCTGAAAATCTCTCAAATATAAATTTCTAAATAACACCACAGTATGGAAGCACCCATTACATTATTGCGTATAAAACGTATTTCTAGAAACAACTGTGTCCAATCCACCTTGCTTTACTTGATATAGTGTAATAAAGCTAAATGTTTTATAATGTTTTCAAAACATATGTTTGGAAGCAACTGTGTTCAATCCACTCTACTGTACTAGATATGAGTTATAACATGGTAATGTTGATTCAGCATCAGCTGTTTTAAGATATATGCTGTGAAAGTGAGCACCTGTGGAAATAATCTAAAAGATTTATCACAATGTTTATTTGTGCAAGAGAAGCTGTGTTTTGAGATACGACCCCATATTGTTCGATTGCTTTCTATTTTGCTTTTTCTTTAAATTGTTTATTCAATCTTGTGAGCTTCAGAAGTTTTCACTCCCTTCTTAATGATTGATAATGGATTTCAGGGTTAAAAAACATTAACGTTGCTCATTCATTGCAAATTCTCAAGACCGGTATCCTCCTTGAGTTGGATCTTTGAAGTAGTTTTAAGGTAAATAGTTGATGTTTATAGTATTTATGATATTTGCACTGTATGACACTACCGTCTGTGTCTGGTATAGATGCAAGGCGCTTTGGACAAATCAAGGAGCTTTGCACATTTAAGTTAGAGAGAATAAGAGGGAGGGAAAATACGCAATGTCGAATATGCAAAGTCTTGGGAGGGAGCTCAAATGCTTGGGAAAGGAAATGGAAGAGAGAGCCAAACTTTTTGTTAAAACGATTTTCAAATTTGCTGGTGTTAGAATTATTCATTTGCGTTTAAACTGGAATTGGAATCTTTTGGAGCAACACAAGGAGCGATGGAGGGATTTGGAAATCATTGCTTGGACAAAACAATAGTTACTTTGGTTTGCCTCATCATAGTATGGAAGCTTTTGGCAGGGCTATTTACCTAGTTAGGAGAGTGTGCTCTAGGTTTTATTCTTTGGGAGAGTTTTTTTAAGAAACTTAGTAATCATTTGAATCTACTGTAAGTTCTGAAACTGTCCATTATTTGCTGTGCAACAGAGAAAAGGTATTATAAGATATTTTTCGGATCAGTCACTATGAGTAGCCGTCCAAGCCGAACCCTATATGTTGGCAATTTGCCAGGAGATATAAAAGAATGGGAAGTTGAAGATTTATTTTATAAGGTTTGTATCAGATTCTCATTCATTTATATTTTCTCCAGATTAAGAAGCATTAACAGCATTCATTGGCATAGTCTTGTTCTTTTTTTATATTCATTTTTCATGTCTTATATGTTATGCATTTGCCTACCTGATGGCTTGTGGAGCAGTATGGCCCAATTGTTGACATCGATCTAAAGGTTCCTCCCAGACCTCCTGGCTATTGTTTCATTGAGGTACATCTCTTTATGATATATATTGTCTATTTTTATTTCACTACGGATTTCTCTTCAGATCCCAGGCATTTTTTGTTCTTTATTTGGTGTTAGGGTATTTCTTATGCAGAATTTCAATTCACGGTATAGCTAGTGATATTTTTGCTAAAAGGCCCACCAAGGAAAATTCTTCAGTTTGAATTCCAAGAGAAGGCTTTTAAGGTTAAATTTTAGAAAAAAATTGCAAACTCGAATACAAATCCTGCTAATGATTCTTCAGAGCATGCAAAGTTTAAACAATTTGAAACTAATCTATATTTTGGTGCAGTTTCCAAAGAAGTTCTGTACCTGCATGATTTCTTGGAAATAATCTAGAAACATATTGGGCCAATTTGTTTTCAGAGGGGAACATTTTTGATTTTCCAGAAAATTTCCTAGTAAACGATCTGAAATACTGAAATAGATGCAAAATACTCTAAAAGATATCATTGCCAGAAAATTTCAAAAAATGATGTAGAATACCAAAATGAATACAAAATCTGCCAAAATTTGCCATTACCAGAATATTTTAGGTAAATGATTCAGAATACTGAAATGGATGCAAAATGCCCTTAAAAATTGCTATCTTAGAGAGACTGTAATATTTTAAGAACATGCTAGAAAATGCCATAAAGTACACTAAGCATATTTGAAATGTTCAAATGATTCTTCTAGCAGAAGGAAAAGATTTACCTGGTATTATTGCCTTAAGAATCTATGAGGTTTCATACATGCTTAAATTGACTGGATAACCATGAAAAGCCAGAAACATGTTTATTTTTCAGAGGCCGCCTTAGAATTTCAAGGAATTTCTAAGCTGGTACCATGTGGGCATGATGGAGAAATGCAGGCATAAGATGTGAAGAGGATTTGGAATTTTTTTAGGCATTTTAGCTAATGATTGGTATTAAAGTATTGTTTTTTCTCTAATTTTCCAATATGTTTTTCATGTAAAAATAAAGGAAACATCGTCACCTGACTGGTGCAGAGGTATTTTATTAATCTTGAAAGAAAATTGTTACATACTGAGGTATCTGTATGGCATTGTCTCTGCAAATAACAAGAGAATGCTCAAACTACCTCAATCTCCCCAAAATGGTAGATACTCAATCAGTGCTTTACAAACAAATGAACTATGCTTTGGATTGTATTCATAACAAAACCCCTCGTGATCCAAAGGCAACATCTGATTGAGTGAAGACTAATCCCATGCAACCCTCTATGTTTAGATAGAGCTCTTGGAACAAACACCAAGAAGTTTCTGGAATTTTGATCAGCATCAGGAAAATACCTAAGTTGTCGGTTCTAGTATGAGATCGGGTATGGGTATGGGATATAGGTACCTTGATATGGAGAATTTCTTTTCCCTATGTAATAGTATGATATTTCATCATTGATCAAATGTATTGAGAAAGATAAATGCCAATTGATAGCTCAAAATTTCAATATTATGCCATATATTATATATGCCTAGGGTCACGACTCATGAAAATCATTACAATTACAAAATTGTAATAAATACATTAAAAAACTTGTATAATTGCCTTCAATCTTCATCAATCATCAAAAGGATCTAGATCAAGGTCATCGTTTGGTTCAACATCATTTGAACCACAAGTAAATGCATTGCCACTCACACTAGGTGCATCATGTGTAAGAGTCTCATCATCATCATCATCATCATCATCATCATCATCATCTATAGTGACTCTAGCAAGCTCTGCAATAGATGCATCCAAGTTGGCACACTTAGGGGCTATGTCCCAATGCTTCATTGAACCTTCCTTGTATTGATCTTGCTTATGTGATAGGAGACACAAGCTGGAATGGACATAAACCAAGTCTTTTGCTTTTTTTTGCAGCCAATTGGTCACGCTTCACTGAGTGGATAAAGGAGTATGTACTCCAATTCCATTCAATCGAAGAAGAACTTGCAATCTATTGAAATTGGAGAGAAAACCAACACAACTTAAAAATAAAAAATGCAAAATAAATTAAAGAATGGTGAGTACTAAAGTCTACAATACAAATGTTAAATAATAAAAAATAAAAAATACTTGTGGTAGAATCTTGATTGCAAGAGGCTGGAGGAACAAATAATCTTGCCCATGGAGGTACCACCATGTACAAGCATCTACATTGTATTGGTCTTGAAGAGCACAAATACTATGATACCGTCCTGAGATGAACATGCCAAACTCTTTCATTACATCTTCCACCACTTTTGGATCTGAGAAGAGTCTTTTGAATGCCCACTTGTACCCATTAGCAACTTCACTATCTCTATATGGTGGAGTTCTCGGAAAAGCAAGAATTTGTGTGCTATAGTATTTGGGAGATAATGCATATGCAAGGAGATGCAATGGTGTGTTCAACTTGTTTCAGTGGTGATGAATGATTTTTTCAACACTTTAAAAAAATGTTTCTTTTGGGTCATTCTCTTTTTGTGCTATTATGACCTTTATTTTTTCTATCATGGAGTCAATGCCATCATAGATTTCCCCCAAACATGGTTGATTTGTATCAACAAACTTGATCATATTCATGATAGTTTTAGTGAAACTCAAGACATAGTCCACACGAGCCCACTAATCGTCATCTAGGATCAACGACTTGACCTTCTAGGCTCTCTCTAAATTTGATTGCTTCCAAATACTCCATTTGTTGCTAATAACCATAGCATCCAATGCCTCTCGCACCTTCACAAGTCATCTCAAAACGATTGTGTGATGCAAATTGGGTCTCAACAACCTAGGATCATGTAAAAAGTAAGTTAATAACAAATTAAAATATATTGTATAAGTAAACATGGCATAAATAAGATTAAAAAATAAATTAAATTTACCTTCAACAATTCCAAATTCAAGAAATTTTTGAAAATGCCTTGTGACATATTGTGGTTTGTCACAAACATTTGGATATCCTCACCCTCTTGGTATATAGCTTTCACCCACTATATTTTAATGCCAATTGCTCGCTTTAGCAAGTTAAGGAAGTGTACGAAGCATGGTGTCCAAAAAATGTGTTCGTACCTTTCCTCAACCAAAGTGCTTGTCACATTGTCTGTAATGATTTGGACAACAGGACCCACCATCTCTATGGACTTAGTGAGGATTTTAGAAATGAATTGTACATCCTTGATTTGCCCCTCACAATCAACCACCTTCAAAAACATTGCCCCTTTGGGGGACACTGCAATAACATTTATAAAAGGCTGGTTTTTGCAATCTTTCCATCCATTAGAAACAATAGACACTCATGGTTCAATCCAAGATTCTCTAATTGGTTTGATTGATGCCTCTACAATATTTTTTTCTCTTGCCAATAAGGTGGTGCACACCTTTTCATTACTAGGACCTGTGAAACCAGAATGTGCACTATTGATTGCCGCCACCATTTCATGCCAATATGGTGATCTCACCTAGTTGAAAGGAAGACCATTGGCATAAATGCAACATTCAACTTTTTCCTCTGCAATGTTTCTTGCTTCATTTTGAAATGCCTTATTCAATGGGCATCTTTTGTGGGAAGGAGTGGGATCTTCTACTTGGATAGATGGTGTCTCCAAGAAAGGATGTTGAGAGGCCATTGCTGAATGTGTAGGTAAAGTCATTGATGTTTTCTTTGCTAAAGGATGAGATCTTAGTTTTTCTCGTTTACTCACAACATCAACTTGTTCTTGTTCTCTAATGAATGCCCTTCATATAATTTTTTCTATTGTCAACCCCTTCTTATTTCACCCTTCATATATTCTAATCCCTTTCCCACTTTGTGCACATAAGTGAGCTTTCACTCGACTATACAAGCTCATAAATTGGACTCCGAACTCATCATAATCCCAAATGAATACTCCACCTCCTAGAAGTTGTTCAAGCATCGTAACATAATTCCATAAAGGAGATGCTTGATCAATTTTAAATTTTTTGTTTGCATCAATACCCATTGAACTTGAACTAGTGGCCATTCCAAATAGATTGCAATTTGATTTTGCTGTTATAAGAAATTATAAAATTCTAAATTAAAAAATAAATAAATAAATGCAATCCTAAAATATGTATAATTTATAAAGTATAAACTACTGAAAAATAAAAATAAACACCAAAAAACATTATATCAAATAGTAAACTTGTTTCTTTTTTCCTAAAAAAATTAATTTTTTTTGAAAAGATTCATCAAAAACTTAAAAAAATTCATCAAAACTTGAAGTTTTTTGTTAAAAACTAAATAATCAGTTAAAATGCTTACCTTAGATGATTAGATCTCCTTTGTGCAAGTTATCTTCGCTCCTTTGGCACTTTGTGATTGATCTCCTTTGAAAAACCAACAACCCTTACAAATGGAAAAATGGAAAAACATGGCTGAGCAATGTCTTTGAGGAGAGCAATGAAGCTTGATAGAGGCATAATGTTGCTTTAGAGGGCGTTTTAGGGTTTTCTTTCACTTTTTATATGTTTTTATTAATGTTTTAAAGTTATTTTTTGGCTCCCCCTAAGCGTTAGTGCTGGCACCCGTGGGAGCGCCGGGTTCCTTATGGGTACGTGTCTGTCACATCAACATGCCTAGTGTGAACATGATAAATTGGATTCTCAGTCATCTTGATGGCACTCTGACTAACAATGAAGAGAGTAGGAGCAATTTGTGAACATTGAAGATCATCAAGAACATGCCCTAAATAAACAACCTGACAAGAAGCATCCCATGCTTTAACATATTTATGACTCTGCGAAAGAATTTGCCAATATATGCCTTTTAGGCTTTTTATAACAGGCCATGCAATAATGGCTTAGTTGATGTGCATGTTGTAACTTGAAGTGGATTCTTTGTAATCAACACAATGACCAAAATCTTTATCTGAATATCTAACAAATTGAAAATTTGAAGTCTAACAATACGCAAGGCCATAATTTTTTGTTGCTTGAAGGTAACAAAGTATGTGTTTGGTTGCATGCCATTAACTATCTTGAGGATTTTGCATAAGTCAAGATAGAACTCCAATTACAAAGCATATGTCAGGCTGATTAGTCAACAAGTATATCAAACTCCCAGGTAACTGTCTATACATGGCACCATTAACAAAAATACTGCCATCATCTTTAGAAAACAGTAAGTTGCTTTCCATGTGAGTAATATCCGGCTTGACATATGCCATGCTGAACTTGTCTAGTATGACAAATATATTTAGACTAGGGAATGAAGATATTCAAATAGTAAGAAGTCCAGGATTGGTCATTTGAAGCTCATTTTGTAATTCCTTCTTCACAAAGCAATTCACCTTGTCATTACTACTAGTACTAAGAAGATCATTCTGTCATATTCCCTCCATTTCAAGGATTGAAATAAAATAAATATTTGTGAGTAAATTATTTTATTTATTCATTTATGCCCAATATTAAAAATATCAAATATATTATATTGGGAAATTAAAAGAAAGAAATAAAAATCAAATATCAAATGAGCAAATTATTTATTTATTCTTTTATACCTTAATATTAGAATATCAAACATTTAAAAGAATCGATATCTAAAGTATGAAGAAATTAAATAATAAATACAAGACATTTCGGAGGCTTTAGTAAAGCAAATATAAGCGAACCATTGTATTTTTTATCGAATGAGTTCTTGGCCGACGAAAGGGTTTCTTCCTGTGGCAAAAGAGATGACGTTTCCTTCCAAAACGTGAAAGCGCTTCACCCAGCAAGGCGGATATTTAATGGAGGCATTGGATAGAAGCTAAGCATCATCGCTGAATAAGGAATATGGGAAAACTCTCCACTGCAGCTGATTAAGGTAAGTATTATTTTGATTTTCAGTAGATTTCAAATTTAATTAAAGACACTCTAGAATCGGTCTGGTTTTATACATAAAAGAAAAGAGCTTTGATTTACAAATCTAGGAATGAAATATATAAAGAAGAGAATGAGTCTTATGTTTATCTATATTTATTCCAACCGGTAGTTTCAGATAGTGCAAATAAAAAATAATCAATGTCACACTTAATACATACATTTATATACATATCTGTATTAAGATAGGGTATCATGTAAAAATTGCTTCAGTCACTTCATGTGGGAAAGTAAACTTTTAAATATCTTGAAATGTTTATAAATTTGCATAGCCTGGTATAATAACTGGTAAAAATCAGCGGATGCAACAATTTTGATTATCAAGCAAATGTGTACATTTTTTATTATCAAGCAAACATGAAGAAAGTTAAGGGAGGGAACCTATAGGTTGAGCAGGTACTAGTTCTCCTCTAGGTATGCCACTCCCCGGATCGGATGACCAAGAGTCATGCCATTGGGAGCCAAGGGGGTGATATCCGCTCTTGGGCTTAGAGAGTATCTACGGGCCTCCTATGGATTCCTCTCCTCTAGACTATCACATGTTTGGATTAACTTAAGAAACCCTCCACATAGTTGGGAAACGATGAGGATGGATAAGGAAAGTAGGTACAAGTGTATCTCCTAGGTACGCCACTCCTCGAATTGGATGACTAAGTGTCATGCCATCAGGAGCTAGGAGGGATGGTATATCCGCTCTTGGGCTTAGGAAGATAGCTTCGGCGGACTTATCCTTCCCATCCAATCCTTTCCTTTGATAGAGTCCTAAATTTTGGTATAATTTGACCTACATAACTAAATTGTGAAAATGGACAAATCAGATTTTCATTTCAATGTGTTGTATGGTAAATAATAATTCTTATATGTTTTATATTCTGTTATTATCTATCATGGTTGTAGGTCATAAATCAAGATTCACCTTAGGGGGGGACATAACACATTCACATATAAAACTAGGGTAACAATATGATTACCTTGAACTCGTATATACAAATTATTGTTTGAATCATTTGTGTTGAAATCCAATTTGATAAGGTGACTATTGATCATGGCATACCAAGCCCTAGGTGCATGCTTGTGTCCATATAAGGCTTTTACTAATTACATACCTTGGACTTGTATCAACAAGCTCAAACTTCAAAGCCTTGGGGTTGAGTTATGTATACATACTCCTAGGAGTCCCCATTTAAGAATGTATTCTCAACATCCATAAGAAGCACCTTCCAACCATTCCAAGCATCAAGAGCAAGAGAAAGTCTAACTGTATGCTAGTGGCAATAGGAGGAAAAGTTCCCTCTTAATCAATCCCTTCTTGTTGTGCAAAGTTTTGTGCAACAAGATGCCTTATACTTATCAAGATATCCATTAAATTTATTCTTAAAGTGATAGACCCATTTAGAGTGAATGGGTTTTACTCCAAGAGGACAATATGCAAGAACCTAATTATTATTTTTCATGATTGCATCATATTCCTATTGTGTAGTGTCTTTCTAGGCTTTCCAATAAATGCCTTTGCAAAAGAAATGGGTTTTCCTAGAGATGCTACAATAGCTTAATCCGCTTGACAGCACTTGTTGAACGAATTTTAACTATTTCGTTAGGTTTCAAGTTTCCAAAGGTACTTCTAGACCACTTACAATATGGATCCATTTGATTGAAATTTGGTACACTAGAAGACTTAGGAGGAAGTTGATGCAAGTCAACCTTAGAAACCAAAGGATGAGCATTATCATTTGCAGTTGCAGAACAGATTTATGGGCTTAGAGAATTTTCTAGGTGATTACCCCCAAAAAGAAGAAATGGTATTCCCTCCTTGTAAGTCATAAGTGAGAGGAATGAATAGATGGAGGTAGAACATCCCCCACAACCACAATTGAGGAATTTTTTGTTTCTTTTCTTATAGTACCTTTTCATGTGATGGTGTATGCACTCTAATCTTTCACAAGCTGTATTTATGTCTGTTGTGCCCATGGTTCCATACTCATCAAAAATCAAATCTTGACTTACAATAAATTAATGATTATTATTACGAAAACTGATGCACACAAAGCAACCAAGCAAAAACACAAGAGAGAACTTGAGAAGAGAAATACTTCTTGTATGTAATTGAAACATAGAAAAAGGGAATAGGTGTGAAAGGGTTCACCAAAATGAAATGATGACCTAAGGCACCCTCATTTTTCCTAGTTTCATTAGAAAATGAGATCTCCCAAGAATAGAATTGACTTTCAACCTTGAGGTGAGGCAACTCTATGGGGATGGGGATCTGCTGTTTTTCTAATGATAGAAATGATTGAAATGCACTTTTGGGAGATAAAAATAAAATACCTATTGAACTCAATTATGTGATGCAAAACTTGAAATGCAAAAATTAAGGATAGCACAAACAGAAACAAAAACTTTCAAACAGATTTGAGAAGGGTAGACTAATGTGTACCGGGCTCCAAAGCCGGACGCTGAGTGTCCTGCCAGGATAGATTTGCCCTAGGGTGAATGGGTCTCTGTACAGGGGTCCAAAATTTGATTTCACAGTCCTTTGATCTTGGATCTTAGCTTTTGATTTCTCTAGATTCCATTGTCGGAAGGTTGGAAATAAATTCTGTAGGTGAGTTTCCGTGGCTTGACAACTTTGATGACAACTTTGACAAATTTGCAAAATTGCTCTTTTGATCCAATTTCAGTCCTTCACATGCAAATCTGCACATACAAAGAGAGGGAAAATTGTTTGTTTTTGGGTGAATAAGGGTTTGCCTGACCTTGATAATGAAATAATGATGAAATGGAAATAATTTGATGAATGAACAATGCTATGTCACAACTCACCAAACCCTTTATGGCTGCCCTTAGAGGACTGAAGTATAACACATCTCTCTAAGGATTGGATCTTGCATGAATTAGCTTGAATGATTATTTGATTTGATGCTTGAATGCTTGTTTGATGCTTGAAACCTACATCACATTGCTAGCTCCAAAACATAATATGAACACACATGAATCTTGACATGATGATATGATCTTGATTGCTATTGTAGATGACTGATAAATTTTCTCTTCAATGCTTTTGACAATAATATTTGCTCTTGTGAAAGTTGCCTTAATGCTAGATGTTTTGAATTGATAAAATGACTATGTATTTATAGGTGTTTATCTAATTTCTCGAAAATTAGATTCCACAAACCAACATTTGAAACTTGAATTTGAATCATTAAAATGCCGCCAAAAACATATTAAAAATTGGGCCTTGACACTTAAAGGGGACCTAATTCGAGGACACACAATTTCCAAGGTGTTTTAATTAATGTTGGCAATTGTTTAATGTCGGTTTCGCTTTCAGAAAACGAGAATAATAAGGCTTAGGAATGCATAATTTAGGCAATTAGAAGCTTAATTAAGTCCAATTAATTAAGGGGATGCAAACATAGTGTGAAAATGCAAAGGAGTACATTTTCCAACACTACATGTAGCCCCCACTTTAGTGAGAGTATGAGCCCATGATCAAACTCACACTAAAGTAGACAAATAAGTCAAGAGAGGTCTAATTGTACAATTGTTAGAAATATGAGATAACAAAGATCAAGGAGGATGATCAAGCCCCCAAGATCAAAGATCCCACAACAAACCAACAAAGGAACAAAGAGACATACAAATGCAACAACGACACAAGATACATCATACAATGTCAAGATTAATGCAAAGATTAAAAAAAGGAAAACTAGATCAAGCTTCGAATGTTTGTCCAAATGATATGGATCAAGCCTAGGCTGTTTGTCCAACAATACGCTCACAAAGGCTAGTGCATTTCAATATACACTAGGTGAGCTGCGACAATATGAGAAACACACAATGGTTTGGTGTAGTTCGATATACACCAAGTGTGTACCCATAACCATACCAAAGTTATACTCCCTGATAACTTTGATAAGGTGTCACATATGACAATCACAAGGCTAACAAGCTGTGTTATGCTAGACACTCATGAAATAAAGGCACCACAAAGCAAGTTGTGTTATGCTTGGTGGCCAAGAGTTTTGTTTATGACAGTCAAAGGAATTTTGCTTAGTTCATGAAAGGTCTCACTTTAGGGAACATCACGCTCGATATCACCATCAAGAGAGGACTAGTTGAGAGATAAAAGATTCGCACCTTAGGGAATGCAAGCCATAGCATTACCACTAAGAGGAAAGTCATATGCCAAGAAAGGTCACACTCTTGAAGGACATCAATCCCAATGTCACCAACAAGAAGACACATCATGTGAAATAAGAAGACCACACTTTGAAGAAGAGGTCATGTCATCAAGCAAGCAACAAGTGGGAGGCATAATGCCCCCCCCTTTAAAGAATTTGCTAAACACCATGCTGTGAGAAATTACTTTAAAGTAGAATATGATAAAAGCCAATAGATGAAATAGACATGAGAGTTTATTTGGAAAGCCCTATGCCAAACATATGTTTCCAAATAAAGCTGTGTCATGAAAAGGAGGTTGCTCCCACATGTAATCCTAAGATAACACATAAGTGATCCATAGATTTGGGGTTAGCGTATGTCTTTGCTATAGTGATATAATTGAGCTCAGAATCGTCATCATTCCCCATATAACTCATGGAACAACGAGCACAAAGGAAGAATGACACATAGAGAGAAGAGACAAAGGAGAAGCCGTTTGGGTCAACATGGAAGAGACCTAAATGTCTCAACACTTTGCGTTGTCCCCAAAAGGAAAACACAAGACAAATAAAAAGACAATGGTTACGACAGATAGAAGAATGAAGATACAAATAGAAGAATGTCTCAATAGATTCGCTTCCTTTGTATCCTTGCACCAATGGAGTGACAAGGGTCATCCAAAGTAGGCTCACAAACATAAAGACTCGCCAAACAACACAATACGAGGGATCACATTACATACATGCAATCACACAAAGAACATGAATAGACATAAAGCTAGTATGACACATGCGAGTTGACCTAAAGCAAGTCGTCCGCATCCCAATGTTGTTCATCATATGCGGAAGTCGGATGATTAGCCAAAGGGGCAACAATGAGTGCCAAACTAGGACAATCACTAGGTTCAACATGTGGTGATGCACTCTTGTTAGAAGGATCATCACGATTGTTCTCATCTAAGCTCATAGAGTAGGAAAATAATAAATTCAGCTTGTTATGCATTTCCTTGTCAATCTTAACAATCTCATCATTATCATCCAAGTTAATCACAACAAGAGGTCTAATGATAATATCCATAGAGGTTTCATGTGTTGTTGTGCCGAAGGTGGAGAATCATCATGCTTTGTTTGAGTTAGATTTTGATCTTGATTTGTTTGTTTGTTCTCTTCTTTTAACTTACAAGCTATAGCATGACGTCTATGCCTACGCTCTTTAGCATTTCGGTTTCTCTATGCACGGTTTTCAAGTTGTGATTGTGTAGGAGCAGGTATCAACCAACTTGAAAAGCCCCATGGTCTTCAATACCAAGAACAACTATCTCACTAACCTTATCAACAAGATAGCATTTTTGATTGTTAAATGATTGTTAAAATTCACATGTAAGTAGGATTTTGTTCTTCACAATCTAACTTATTGAATGTAGATTCTATTCATGGAACATGTTAAATGTTAAGGAAGACCAACTTTTTGCTTGACATGGTTATCTATACATTTCCATTTCTTTCTGCTTTGTATTCCTCCCCACCACCAAAAACCACAAAGTCATTAGAAGATACATTAATAACATAATCAATATAGTAATTTTTCTTATAGGTAAAATGATGAGATGCACTGGAATCTACATACCAAGCAGATGTGTTTCTATTGTTTGCTTTATCTTTAGTCATAATTGCAAAGTTTTACCTTTTCCTTATATTCTACAACATTGGCATGCTTTTTAGGCAGTTGGTTATTTTTCTCATCCTATAATCATTTCTTTCAAAACTACTTCGTATGGCCTAGCCTTCTACAGTAATGACATTTAAAAGTCGTTTGACTAGGTAAGTCATATTTTGTTACTAATATCACTGTTTCCTCCATTCGTCTTAGCAAACTGGCCTTTTCCCTTGAAGTATGTTGCCAAAGCCATCTTTGAACCCTCATTCCTGTTGTCATGCCAAATTGTTTTTTCCACCTATCTTGCTACAAGAGGCTAGTTCTCAACTTGTCAATCTTCAGGTCAACATCAATGGCAATAATATTTAGGGTTTCAATAAAATGCTCAAATAAAGGTGGTAGAATCTTGAGGTGATTACCAGCATGTTTTTTTATTCTTGCTCCACGTTCCACACACTATCATTTTAATTGCTCACTAATATCTTTGATCTTCATCAAATGATCTTGTAAAGATTCATTTTTGCCTATTTTTTATTGAAAGCAACAAACTCTTAAGAAAGAAGGCTCTACCTTTAGTGGAAGTTTCATGTAGGTCTTTCAATTGCTTCCAAATGGCTGCTGTATTTCTACTAGTCTGCATTTTTGGTAGCATTTCATTGGTCATAGATAACTTGTTTAGCATTATAGCTTCTCTATTTTGCTCATCAAACTTGTCACTGTCTTTTCTAGTTGTTGTAGGCCGGGTTTCTTGCCGAAAAATAAGTTGATTGAAACATTTGTATTAAAAAATGGCTAATGCTCTTTGTTTCCGGGTATTATAGTTCTTCATGGAGAACTTTTGGCTGGCCTCCAGTATTATATGGGACAAACTAGCTTTTTTCTAAATTAATCTGCTACTAAAAACGCTGAAATTGAGAGTTAAAGCTATAGATTTGTTATTTCCTCCCTTTAAATTGCAAACTTTGGGGGAGAAAAGAGAAATACTTGCCCAAAATTACTGAATTTGATGATGAATGTTTAGATCTGCTAAAAAGTGTACCCTAAAAATATTGAAAAGAAGCAGAAACTTTCTGAATTGGAAATTTTGGAGAATTTGAGAAAAACACTATTCCATATGATTGTACTTTTTAGCACAATTCCATTTGATTTTGTACAATTGTAGTTTGTTTTATAATGCATCTATCCTCTAGGGTTCTATATGGCTCCATAGGGCTTGATTTTCCTTAATTTGATTTTGAATAAAAGATACCTAGCTTTCTTTGCTCAAAAACCCTTTTTAGTTTCGCGGTGTGTATCATAAGTAGTTCCTAGGTCCTTCTTGAATCTGTACAATCCATAGGCCTTCACTTGCTTTGACTTCCTTTCGCTCAGGCTTTGATACCATATAATGGAAATTGATACACACAAAGAAATAGAGCAAGAACTTGAAAGAGAGAAATTGTATGTAATAATGAATGAGCAGTGGTCAATTTATAAAAAGCCAACAACATAAACCCTAATACTATGGTGACAACTAACCCTTACCCTAAAATGAACTAAATAAGCAATAAGTCATGTTCACATTATTTGATAAAGTTAAATAAAATCATAAAGTGACTCTATTACTATGCCTATCACTATGACTAGTATGACTGTTACAACATTATATAACAAATACTAACAATTCTCCTCAAGCAATTTTTAACTCTACTTATTATCTGCATATCCCATAAAAGTGTATTTGCTACCATGAGGTTCTAACTTCTTCCATAGCTCCATAGGAACCAATGCATAGTGTTGGAAATATTGTCATTGATGTCAAAGATAAATTATAGATCAAATGATAGGAAAAAATTGATAAAAAGAAGTATGTGAAAAAGAAGAGGATAGATGACGAGATCATCTTCTACTAAGGCAGAGATCAAGGATGAGATGCTAGAAAAGGAATTGTTAAGAAATGTGTTGAACACATTATGCTTGTTATATATCAACAATGATCAATAGAAAGGCATTTGGAAATGGTTTTCAGCTTACAAAAGAGAAAGCTCCTTGTATTATCTTATAGATGAGGTTGATACCATAGTTGAAAAACTCGCCATTTGCAAAAACTCGCCAAGCTTGGAAAATATGGTATGGAAAAAACTCGGCAAAAATTCGGAAAAAACTCGGCAACTTAAAAAATTGCTTAAGCTTCATTAAAAACACATTTTTTTTGCAAAATTCAATGATAAGATGCATCCAATGAGTCAATAAAATGAGTACATAGAAGAAACAAGCTGAGTCTAGTTATATTTGATTGATTTGAAAGAAAATTAGATACAAAATTGCATCCCCATGTGGAATGCTCAATATGCTGATACTGATAGTCTGAAACAAAATGAAAATAGCAAATTGTTTTTGTAAAACTGAAAGTAAATACAACATTAATATATTTCAGCTTTTACAAATTCACATCTTCCTCTTCCCATGTCTAGTACTTCTCACCATGGGAGAGGGTGTAGTCGTGGCCCGACTCGTAGGCATTTGCTGTGGCTGCTCTACCTCCATTCTGGATGTAGATCCTACTGCTGGTGGCTCTGGCACTGCCAATGACTCCTCCTCAGGATCATCCTCAATGTCATCCAATGAGAATGCAAATCCACCCCCCTCCTCCATTGCCTGTCGCCCAAAGTCATAGATCTCATCCTCAGAAAACAATGGAGGTTGCTCATCTCGCCCTATCCAATCATTGTATGGATCTATCTCATCCAAATCAATTGGATCATCTGATATTTCCTTAACCTATTTTTTGTTCAGCCGAAGATTATATTACACATATACAAGGTCATTCAGGCGTTTTTGAGCTAGTTTGTTCCTTTTCTTTGTGTGGATGGCCTCAAACAAGCTCCAATTGCGCTGACAATTGTATGAACTACAAGGCTGCGATAAGACACGGAGGGCAAATTGTTGGAGATGTGGGGTATTTCCACCCCAATTTGACCACCAAACATCTACAAAAAACAAATTAAGAGTTAGAAGAGAACTTAGAAACTTAGAAAGGAAAGTCAAAACTCAAAAGTTGAAAACATATTTTATCAAATTATCAATATTTGTAACTTGTAAATTTCAAATTTTATACCTGGTGGCTGATTGTGTATTGCTCTCTTTGCTAGCTCTAAAGAGAAGAGTGCACCCCTTTTTTCTCTATAACTTTGGATTTCATTAACAATGAGGTCTCCCGCCTCAAGGTCAGGTGACATCCTCTGAATGCACTTCATGAGGTCCTCCATAACCTCTCCAGTAGGATCTGAGAAGGTGCTTGAATGGAAGAAATGAGGGTTCAAGAAGTACCCTACTGCATGGAGGGGTTGGTGGAGTTGACGGTTCCACCTCCTGTCAATAATCTCCCAAATGGGATCAAATTTGAGGCTGTCCCCTTTATAATAATTTCTTATAGCCTCCTTGGCCCTATCCATGGCCTCATAAAGATATCCCATTGGGATTTTATCCCCATCCACCAAGCGGAGCACTCTAACCAAGGGCTCCGACACCTACAAATTACAATATAAAAATGCAAAAAGATTAGAGTTTCAAATTTACAATGAAAGACATTAAAAAATTTATTCAATTTGAATTCAAATTCAAAGTTTTGAAATTGAAGTTACCTTCACAATCTCTGCTTCCCTTTGTGCAAATTGGCATCAAACACAATTTTTGACACCTTATCTCCTTCCGGCTTCTTCGAATAGGTTGAGTCCATCCATGGTTGACTCACAAACATTTGTTTTAAAGCCGTCAAAGAACTAAGAATGCTTTGCAACGTTAAGAAAATCATTGCAAACCTTGTGACACCTGACCTCACCAATTCTTTCCCATGGGTGTGCTCCCTCATCAAGCGAAGAACCCAAGGGCGATTGTAGATATATTTAGTGATTCTTCTTGCGTCCTCTACAATTGGTGTGACCCAATCTAGTTTTCCTATGTCCTCCAAAAGAAGGTCAAGGACATGGGCTGCACATGGTGTCCAAAAAATTGAGGGGTGTCTATCTTGGAGGAGTCTTCCTGCTGCCACATATGTTGTTGCATTGTCAGTTATGCTTTGCACAACATTTGCAATCCCCACCTCCATGCAAACTTCCTCCAACATCTTAGCCAAATTTTCTGCAGTTTTTACAATGTGGGAGGCATCAACTGATTTTAAGAACACCACCTCTTCTTTGCATGCAACCAAGAAATTAATGATGGTACGGTTTTTTCCATCCATCCACCCATCAAAAAGAACAGAGCAGCCATATTTTTGCCATTTTTCTTTTTGCTCCTACTGCTGCCCTTGCCTTTTCAGTTGCATTAGCAAGCAACCTACAAGTACAAAGTGAAATTAAGTACACAATTTTAATTTGTAAACAAAAAAATAGCTTAAATTCATCATAAATTAAACTTAAAAAACATAAATTAAAGAACATAAACTAACCTCCCACTCGAGTCTGTGCGAGAAGGCGCCTTAGAGCCTTTTCTTGCAACTGTCAATGCGGTGACCAAATTATGCCAGTAAGGAGAACTCGCCACATTGAAAGGGATATTGTTAAAATACCAAAAATCTGCACAAGCAATGTCTGCATGCTCATCCACCTCCCTATTCCATCCAGTCGCCTCTAAGGAAGGTTGTGCACCAGGTGTGTTTCTAGGCACAAAATAATTATCCAACCATGTAGGTCCTGCAACTGCCTCTACCCTTAGTGCTCTACTAGAGGAAGATGAAGGGATGGAGGTGCTAATGGGTTGCCTTCGCACACGTGGGCCACGAAGAGAGCCCACTATCTCCTGAGTAACATCATAATCATCATCCGACTCAATTGGAACACCTTGAGAAGAGGCAATGGTTGCTTGCATTGCTGCTCTTGCCTTCTCTCTTTGCACTTTTTTTTCTTCTGCAGCTGAAAGTATGGCATTCATATGTCTTTTTATTTCTTCTGTGGTTTTAGGACATTCCTTAGCATCACGTTGAGGGATGCCTACAAGGTGGTACTTGAGGCGATTGATGCCTCCACGATATATTTTTTTACATTGAATGCAATATACTGTGCCAGGCGTGGGTCCTAGATAAGCATATTTCCAGGCAGGATCTCTAGCTCTTGGAGGACGAGTGCCTACAAATCCCGCAGGCACGGATGGGGCAGAGCCTGAGGCAAAAGCAGGTTTAGAAGCCATTATCAATTAATTATTAACCTACACAAAGTGAAAGTCAAAGCACAACTTGTTAGTTTTTGCTAGAAAATTTAAAAACAAGCTAGATTAGATTAAATTAAAAGAGACTACTTTAAGTTTAAATTACTAAAAATCTATCAATAGATTCTAAACATTTTCATAACAAAAAAATTGGATTAAAAAAAAAAATAATAACTAGGGGTTCAAAAAAATGTGAAAAAATGTAAAAAATCTGAAAATTACTTCAAACTAGTAAAAATAAAGCTAATCTAAGATTGTAAACATGTTATTCAACAAAAAAAAGGATTCAAAACAAAATAAATAACTAGGGTTTAAAGAAAATTTCAAAAAAATGAAAAAATCAGCAAAATATGTAAAAAAATCAGAAAAATTCATAAAAAAATCTTGTTTTGATGAATATAAATGCATGTAAATCATTTTCACACTACATTCAGATGATTTTTAAACATAGAACCAACAAGAATGAAGAATTTTTTAAAAAAAAACAAAGAATAAGAAAAATAAGAAAACCTACCTGGAAATCCAATTTGCCTTCTAAATTCGATGTAAATGCCCTTCAAATCTTGTCTTTTGGATGAAAAATCGCTGCAAATGAGTGCACAATGTCTTGGAGAGGTTTTTTGCTGAGTGTGAGAAGAGAATGAATGAAAAAAAAAACTTAAAATCGCTTTTAAGCGGCTGCCTAGGCGTCCTCATAATTGCGCGGGTTTTTCCAAAAAACTTGCTGTACTTTTTGGAAAAACTCGCCAAAAGTACGACGAGTTTTTTCGGCGTGCAATTGCCTCAAAAACTCGCTGTCCAAAAAAATTCGCGAGTTTTCCTTAACTCGCCGAGTTTTTGGCGAGTGTTGCAACTATGGTTGATACAATTCGAGATGCATTACAGTATATATTCAACTGAGACACCTTACAATGACCTGAGACACCTTACAATGACCATGAGAGGAGGCTAGGATAAATGGCGACTAAATGATTTGATATAGCAAAGGCTATGATGCCCAAGACAAAAAGTCACGAAGGAGACATATTAATATATAATATATTTTTCCCATGTTAAGATATGGAGAGCAGCGACTTGAATATAGGATGCAGAAACTAAAGATAATGAGCAGCGATAAGATGAAATATATTCCAGAAATAAATACGATGCGATAAGATTATCATATAGCAAAAAGATTAATAAATGTTAGAGCAGCAAACAGCAAACAGAAGACAAGGTGAATAAAACAAAATGAATAAGACAAAAAAGATTAATAAAGACAAAAATAAAGAATATAAAGTCAGCGATGAAAAGGAGGTTTATTTCAACTCTAAAGGCAACGATTCCAACTCGGATCATTAATATATAAAGGAGCGATTAAAATTTTAAAAGCAACAATTAATTAAAAGGTATAAATAATAATAAAAAGGCAGCAACGATTAATTAAAAGGAAGTGATTAATTAAATGAAAAAGGTAGTGATCCATTTCAAGGGGCATGATGCTTATAGGGGCTGTATCCTTTATCAAGAGTTGCATTGGTTGATGGTTTGAGATTCCTATAAGATCAGATCCAATTCAGATTTGGGAATCAATTCGAATGAGTGAGTGGTAGAGAAGAGCAGAAATAATAAGGAAGAGTTTGTGTGAGCTTTAAAGGAGCATTATACATCACAAAGGAGGAATTAGTTTGAGGAGAAAGTGCAGATCAGTTGTGAAGAAGTCCATTCATACAGATTTTCAGTTTATCATAGAGGTTGGTGCCTACAAAGATCCGTTGGGGGTTGGTACCTCTAGTAGGTTGGTGCCTACAAAAGTTGTAATTGGCGATTTATATAAAAGAGCATTATTCCAAGCTGTGGTTTTCTCCTGTAAGGGTTTCCACGTAAATCTTGGTATTCTTGTATTCTTAATTGTCAAAATCTTGCATGGTTATTATTGTTATGATTAATTAAGTTTAAATTGGTAAAAGTTTGTATTGTACTGATTTCCAATTATTTGATCCCAAAATTTTCAATTTCCATCTAGTTTGTATTTTAATTAAACAAAGACACTAATGAAAGTGATAAAAAACTTCATATTTGTTTTTCAAGAAATAAATTCAAGTCATTCTTGGAAAATCATCAATAAAAAGTAAAGTGACAACCTATGAATAAAGTAACTTTCATGTTGCAAATTATATTAATGACCACAAGTGGCCAAAATGGACCAATGGGACTTCAAAATACAATTAAAGACAATAGCAAGAGGGAGCCAACAAGATGCCCCAAAGAAACTACAAGGTAAAAGATAATTAAAATCTAATATCTGAAAATATTTTTGATGAAGAAAAAAGAAGGGGTAAACCTAGATGAGGGGAATCCTAATTCGGTAAGAAAGGCTAGAATCCATGAGATGATGACTAACAATAGTTTATGAAAAGTTTAACACGCCAAGATAAAGGACTCTTTGCTAATGAAAAAGAGCTAGGGACATCAAAGTGCCAAAATAGGTAAATTGGGTCTAATCTTGAAATATCCCCCTTTGTTTTTTCCCAATTTTTTCCACATAAACTTCACCCGTTAGCATTAGCCCAATGTAATAACCAGCAAATTGAAAGCAACCCTTCACTTTCTGATCACCTAGATCCTGGAGTGGGCAAGGTGAAAGCATACAGTGTAAGGGGATTTGATTATAATATTGAAAAGCTGGAAGTACAAGAACTATTGGTAGCAAGCCAGCCAATAAAGACAACGTAAATACTAGGCGGCAAGCCAACTTCTTCCACTTTTCAGCGGGCTATTGGAAAGTAAATGAAAACAAAGGACTTGGCGGCATAGCAAGCCACTTCCACTTTTCAATGGACAACAAAAAGTAAACAAAAACCTCAACCACTTCTTCAGCAAGAGTGAAATACAAAGTATTGAAATAGAAGCTGATTAGTACTACTAGATCAACGTTACAATATGGCGTTAGATTCAGTACACTACTGGGGGGGAGGGGGAGTGAATTAGTATTCTAAAATTTTAACACTTGAAACCTTATGAATTAGAAATCAAAACAGTAAGAGTAAACATTAAACAAGATGAACACGAATTTCACGTGGAAAGCCCTTTTAGGTAAAAAAACCATGACAAAACTATGCTTTTATTAACTTCAAAGGGCACCAACCTAGATTATAAAAGTGAGCACCAACTCACTGGAAGCACCAACTTCCTTGAAACACCAACTTTGAGAGATTGGAGCATCAACTTCTGTTAGAGCACCAACTCTTTAAGCATTCTCACAACACACCATTTCTGCACTATTTGACTTCAAGACCAATCTGCACAACAACTGAAAGGCTCATGCATATATATATAAACACTATTACGATTCTATAAACTTTCTGTTCACAAACTTTACTCAACTCTAGCAACACCTGAATCCTTTCTCAGACTTTTAACATTTTCCATAACATTCAAATACTCAAAACAACAATTCGAACCATCTACACCTCAGAGTAAGTATGAATGTAACACTTATATAGCACCTTTTAATACGAGAATGAATGCAGTCATACTATGTGTGAAGTGACTCAGCTATCTTTTGAGATGCCGTGCGAAACACATTCATATCACCCTTCATCATTACTCCTTGCATAGAAAACAAACTTGTATTTTTAAACTTGCAAAAGAAAATCTGATCGAACACCCACATCTCTAGCCACCACACATAGGCTTAGAAAAACTTCAAACGCATCTCACTACACATATGCACCTCTCCACATAGCTCAACACAAAATCATAAGCATCATATCAAAAGGTCTGAGATACACGAAGTTGACTCAAAAAGAATACGTCTTGGAGAACGAGCTTACAACCTTACTTCAAACTCTTGGCATAAGGAAGAATACGACCAGAGTTTTTACATGCAAACACCGTCACATCTTCACAACAACCCACATCACAAATAAAATAGCGACAACATTGCCACACGAAAGCTTGCCCCAGCACAACATCAAGACTTCACACCATAGGCACAAAGATGACAATGCTACATCTCTTCACTCAACTTGTCACACTCAAGAATAGAAGCAAAATGCATTATTCACATTTTTTTCTTCAATCCAAGAATCAAGAGTGGACAATACCAAAATCTACGATCATTAGCAATTCTACCATTAGGTGACACAACCAATGTGAATAAAGTTTCCAATGAAACCGTCGCTGTAGCTGTCACACCAAAAATAAAGACTCACGTGCAGACGTTTTGCCTTAACTACCAAATCTCAAAAATTCCAACGGCCCATATGAATGATAGCAATATCGTATCTTGAATCCTCACGACTTTCACATAATAAATCTGGCATTTTTGTTAACAAAGCGATAAGAATGAATACCCATGATCAAGAATAGAATAGACATTTTCAAAAACTCGTGAACGCAGCCTATGCAAGAATAAAATCATTTGAATAACGTTTGCCCGGAAAAGACAACACGACATAGGAGAAATGCCACAAAGTATTAAGCTGCCCCATATTGAATAACCTCTTCATGAACTTATACAGACGCTAAAAAATAAAGACGTTAGGAATTCATGAGCCACCTATACTAAAATAAACAATCCACTACAAAAGAATTCGCTGACAACAAAATGCCATGAAGGCATATTCTGAATTTCCACTACATCCACAAATAATGAATAATGCAATAAACTCGTTAGAAGAATTTTCGATGCAAACTTGAAGCCATCAAAAATATTTGACCAAAGCGTTTCAAAAGAAATGACTCGGCCTTGGCAAGTCAAATCTGACTTGGCATTTTGAAACAGATTTCCTGACATAATTCAAACAAAGGGTTTATCGAATACAAAGATAGGCCATCACCACAATGCTGACTTAAGCACTCCAACTTCTTTGACATCAATGACAAAATGTCCAACAACATACACATACCTACAACCTCTTGCAATCAAAATTTTATCCCAAGTAAGTTTTATAGTCAAAATCTTTTATCTTTTATGTTTATATTTTAATTTTTAAATTTAATTAGTTAAATTTTGTAACTCTTAACCTAAGTTATCGGTCCACCCCTTGGGGCCCTCAGGTCCTAGTCTGTTTCGTCCAAGGTCCAGCTCCAGTCCCCTATGGGTTCAAATAGGGTTTGGTCCACAGATTGTGGGTCCGGCCTATCAAACCTAGGCAGACCTGCAACAAATTTTTGCCCCTCACGCACCCAGGGGACATATTTTGATGTTTTTTTTTTGGCTTTTTATTTTTATTTTTGACTTTTTCTTGACATAAAAATATTAAATAAATCCCCCAAATTCCTACAAGGGCTACCCCTTGACCCCTTTGGGGGTGTTGCCCCCAGACCCTTGCGAGGGGCATTGCCCCTCGACCCCATTTGGAGCATTGCCCCCAAACTCCCATTGAATTCATTTGATTTGCCATGTACTCTCCAAGTCCAAGTTTCTAAGTTTGCCTACAAGTCTTTATTTATGATGTCGTCATGCAATTGGACAATCTTATCTAATGCTTACCTGCAAGGAGAAATGTAGCAATGTAGTTAATTTTAATATATAATCTATATCATGACATTCGAGTTTGACTAATTGACATTCTAATGTTTTTTATTTTTATGGTGGTTTTGTTTCTTATACAATATATGATGCTATGTGTGGTATTTTGAACTTAATTACTGTTGTAAATATGTATATATTTTTGATTTTATATGTTTTTGTATGGACGAACCCAACCCCCAATTTTTTTTGATTGAATCCATGAACCAAACCCTCAAACTCGAACCCTAACCCAAATTGGTAACTTAGCTCTTAACTATCTAATTTGGTCTTAATAGGTTGCTAGTTCATCTTCATCTGAGAGGAATTGGAGCACATACTCCTTCATCCACTCAATAAAGTGCAATAGACTACATTCAAAAAAAGTAGAGGACTTGGTGTATGTGCATTCAAACTTGTGGCTCCTTACACACAAAGAAAGTGCCTACAAAGAAGGGGACACAAGGAAGTGGGATATCGAGTTAGAGCGTCTTGACTTGGATGCTTCCACTAACCACTTTGCTGCACTTGATGTTGACGATGACTATGAGCCAGCTAGTGAGCATGGGAGAGCTAGTGGTAGTGCCAGTGCCATTGCCAATGGCACTATTTGTGGTTCTTCTTATTTACGACTACATACATCATCTAATATGGTTGGTGATGATGATATTTTTGATGACCCATATGATATTTGATCAATGATGGCTGATTGTCGACACTTGACATTAATATTTTTTAACTTAAATCAATATCATGATATTCAAGTTTCACTAATATTTGACTATGAAATTGGTGGTGTATTTTACTATGTTATTTGATTATTAATATGGTGGTGTATTCTGAACTTAATTACTGCTGCAAATATGTATATATTTCTGATTTTTATATGTTTTTGTATCAACAAACCCAAAATGAACCCAACCCCAATTTTTTTTTTGTCCGAACCTGTGAATTGAACCTTCGTTTGCAAACCCTAACCGGTAACATAGCCCATTTCCAATTTGAGCTGCTAAGCTTGAGACAGTCTAGGCATTGAAATAAAATTTGAGAAATTAATAACCTTGCAAAAACTGTTGAATGAATTATCACTCAAAGTTCTTCCCTGAGAATCAAATGACAAAGAACTTACAATGAGTAAACAGTTGCTTTGCTGACATATTTTTCTCAGGGCTTAAATAAGTGAGATCTATTTCACCTGAAATCATGATGATAATCCAAAGCATGAAGCCCCTAGCAATCTGAAACTACATTGGTCATAATTGACTACAGAATCTCTCACTATCTGTCAATGTGGGTCTACGTGTTTTGACTTAAAGGGCTTAATCTGTGAAATTCAGTGGTTGCTGCGGCAGAAACCTTAACTTAGCCATTAAATCAAACATGGAACACTTCAATAGTTGTCCTTGAATAGGTTTCCTTGGTGCAAAACATGATACCATAAATATTTGATGTAAATGCCCATCAGATGGATGTGACCTGTCATTTCAAACTTTTAATCACCCTTTCAAGATTTCTTCAAAAACAGTTAAACTCCAACGGTCTTTATATTGTTGGACCTTTAAATATCTTAAGTCTTGTTGTAAATTTTTAAGGTCTTAAGGCCTTCCGCTCTACCCAATTATGACCCAGAAATTTTATAATTCCACTATTAGAATTAAAATTGCTCTTTCACGACCCATTAAATCACCACAGTATTCCCTTCTTAGACATAAAAAGACATCCAATCAAAATGAGAGTCGATGGATGAAGGCTGCTCAAAGATTGAAAGAAACTTTCAATATTCACTGCAGTCTTTATTTATGTCTCCAGTTATAGATGAAGAACTGACTTATACAGTCAGTTTATTATTCTGACATTGATGGCAATCTTCAGTCCTTTGACAAGAGCTTCCAATTCAGATTGTTACTTGTATTTCATTCTAGGTTAATGCAAATTAGGCCATCAAGTATTCATTACTGTTTGTTAAATATTACCCTCCTCCTGTGGGGCTGTCAGAATCTAACTTACAGAAACCTTTTTGTGTTGATTTCTTCTAACAAAATATTTGATGGCTTTATTAACACTGATGCCTGTACAGCTCATGCTATAAGCCTGTTTAATTTATTATGTTTTTGGGTCAAAATTATAGAGGTAGGCAGAAATATTGTAAGCACTTTCACTAGTTGTTAATCTATATCAACAGTCTCATTTCTTGGTAGTTGGACACTGAAGTAATAAATTTGCTAAACTTCTTATCCTTGGACAGATGGATGTATGAGCCCAATTGAAAATGTTAATGACCTCAAATTTCAGTACTTCTGTAAAGCTTGATGCATGGCTGTTGATGTATATTATGATGATTTGTAAATGCAGTTTGAAGATGCAAGGGATGCAGAAGATGCTATTCGTGGTCGTGATGGTTATAACTTTGATGGTCATCGCATAAGGGTAAAAATTCTATTTATACCAATCTTGATATAAATATTTTGCTACCTATAGAAACCTACAATATGGTATGTAATTTTTTCTTTTGTTTCATGACAGGTAGAACTTGCCCATGGAGGTCGAAGGATGGCTTCCTCTGCACGATCTAGTAGCCACAATAATGGTGGCAATGGACGTGGTGGACGAGGAGGTGGAGTTTCCAGACGTACCGATTACCGAGGTTTACATTTAAGAGATAACTATTGCTTGGTGTACTCTTTTATGCTGTAGAGATCTGGAGATTGTTTTGATGAGGCATACTATATTTTTTCTTCTGTATTGTTTCTCTAGTTCTCGTCTCTGGGTTACCTTCATCAGCATCTTGGCAGGACCTGAAGGTGAGATTCTTTTTAGTTTTTTGTTATGAAACAAGTATAGGTTCATAAATGACTATATGCAGTTTTACAAATTTTATTACATGAACATCATATAATTTTTTTCAGGACCACATGCGACAAGCTGGTGATGTTTGCTATGCTGAAGTATTCCGTGACAGCAATGGTAATCATTTTGGGGGCTTTCTAAGATATCCTCATAGCATTGTAGTTTTTTGGATTTTATGTTGAGCAGCACCTGCACAGATTTCAAGATTGAAAGGAGTAGTTTCTTATTGTTTTCATTGTTGTGAATGCTGAATAGCCTATACTTTTGGTGGAGCTTTAAGGAGTATATGGGCTATCTGCTTTTCCAGAGTTGCATATGTTTCTGAAATAATATATTTGCTACTGTCATTTTTGGTTCATGTATCTTTTCTTCTCTTGTATTGATTTCCACTGTTTCAACTGTGTAGACCTATGCTTCTGTATTGATTTCCTATGAACAATGGTAATCTGTTGGGCTAATTTTCATGATCTTAAAGCAAGTAGGAAGATGGATGATATGAGAGGGGCATTGAGAAAGAACCAGGGTATTGGAAAACTTATAGTGAATGGGAACACTGTTAGCATGTTGGGCATTTCAATTTCAAAGAGATTTGTTCATCTTGAAATGCAATCTTAGAATTATTCACCTTTTTAGGCCCAGCCTTTTGCAACACAGGAATCTGTTTTTCATATCTGAGCCATAGGCCTATTTTTCTTGAGTAGGATCCCCTCCCTACTAACCCTGCATACCATGAGCCATTGTGGTTGCTGGGACTTCCACATGGTCTTGTGTAGACAGATTTTTCACCAAGATCATGCCCTTGCTTGGATTTGAACCTTGGTTCTTTGCACAACGAAGTCCCCAATTTGCCACTGTATCGAGCAGGACTCTCTTCCTTCTATCCTGGCATACCGTGGGCTATCATGGTCACTGAGATTTTCACCCTGTCTTGTAGGTGGGATTTATACCAAGAGCATGCTCTGCCAGGATTTGAATCTTGGTTGTTTGTGCATGAATTGCTCGAACTTTTCACTAAATACAACCTGATGGAATGTGTAAAATTTAGATATTAATAAAATATAAGAAAATATCAAATTCTTAGGAGGAGAAAAGTACAGTTGAACATTTTTGAACCTTGGTTGTTTGTGCACCTAGTGCTCTAACTACTTGTTAGATAACAATCTTAATGAAATTTGCAGCATGGGGATCTTAACAAAAAAGAAGAGAGCTGAAAGGAAGCCGGGTAAGCAAAAGCAGCTTCCTACACTAATCTAAGCAAGAGAGAGTTGCAAAAATTTCTTAAACACCTTTAACTGTTACAAATTAAGATTCACATACATATCATAAATAGATAAACAATGAACTCATAACATAAATTTTACGCGGGGAAAACCCTTTCGGGAGAAAAACCCCACACTCCAAAACACAACCCAATTATATTATTCAACAACAATTAAACAGTTACAATATAATTGCAGAGCTATGCTCTTGTAGGAGTCTTCACACTTCTTCACAATTTTGGAGTAATTCCGACAGCATAACGGTACTTCAACAAAACAACAACATACAACTCCAAAATACAAGTGCTCAATATATAAGAGCTTACAATGCATAAATTAGACATTTCTAAAACAACTGCCAAAGGTTGAACGTGCAACATGGAAAGTGCCAAAAACACTGTAGACGCACAACGGTAAGTTTCCAATTGTCACCACATGCCAATCTGCAAAATTTGCACTTGCCAAAATAACTGCACCTTGAAAAATAACATTCCATGTAAACTCAACACGGAAATAGAAAAATCATTTATGCACAACTCCACCTGTAAAATCAACTTTCCAACTTGACTCCTCATCCGAATAGAAACTGCTAGTTATAACTCACAAAACAAAGTGAGAAAATTAGTAATATTTAATATTATGGAAAAATCAAAGGTTGAGACACTTTTTTCCAACATTCTACCACTTGTCGAACACCTTTGAAGAGCCAATGAAAGTAACATGATTTAACTGCTAGAGGCCGTGAGGCCCATAGACTCCGAACACCATCTGAACTTTTCTGTGCTCACTAGCTTTGTCAATGCATCTGCAACATTTGTTAGGGTGTCAACCTTCTCCAACTTCACCTTTCCATCTTCCACCATATCATGAACAAAATGAAATTGAACATTAATGTGCTTTGTTTTGGCATGGAAAGTAGGATTTTTTGCCAAGCAAATGGCACTCTGATTGTCACAATAAATAGTAATCTGCCCTGCATCAAAACCAATATCAGAACACAAACGCTTAGCCAAATGGCTTCCTTACAAGCATGAGTAGCTGCCATGTACTCTGCTTTTGTCGTGGACAAAGCGACTACAGCTTATCACTTACTCATCCAACTGATTGCACCACCATACATCATGAACACATAGCCACTAGTGGATCTTCTACTGTCAATGTCACCTGCCCAATCTGAATCCACATATCCATGAATACTCACTGAGTGTCGAGGTCTAGTAGGATAACCATGAAAACATAAGGAATACTTGGAAGTACCCCTCAAATATCTGAACACTCTTCACTGCATCCCAATGTATCTGTCCAAGATTAGCCATAAACCGACTAAGGACTCCCACTGCTTGGGCAATGTCTGGCCTCGTGCAAACCATAGCATACATAAGACTGCCAACAACACTCGCATATTGTACTCTGGTCATGTCCTCCATCTTAGTAGGAGATTTTGGACAATCCTCCACAAAAAGCTTTGTCCCTGCATTACAAGAACAACTAACTGTCTGCAAGCTGTCATGCTGAACCTCTCCAACACAGTATTCACATACTTGCTCTGGCTTAACCAAAACTTTTTGTTAGCTCTGTCTCTTCTGATCTCCATCCCCAGAATATATCTCGTTGCACCTAGATCCTTCATCTCAAATTGTGCTGACAACTGAGACTTCAAATCTGAAATCAAACTTTTACCATTCCCAAAAAACAACATGTCATCTACGTACAATGCAATTATGAGAATGTGACCATTATCAGATTTGCAATAAACACAATGGTCAGATTTAGATCTCAAAAATCCCAATGACAACACATAGATATCGAACTTTTGGTACCACATTCTAGGAGACTGCTTAAGACCATACAAAGAATTTTTCAACTTGGAAACAAGATTTTCTTTACCATTAACCACGAAATGCTCTAGTTGTGACATATAAATCTCTTCCTCCAAGTCACCATGAAGGTATGTTGTCTTAACATCCATCTGTTCCACTTCTAGATCATACGCTGCTGCAAGTGATAACAAGAACCGAATAGATGTCAGCTTTGCAATAGGAGAGAAAATTTCACCATAGTCAATTCCCTCCACTTGAGAATACCCTTTAGTGTCCAACTGTGCCTTATACTTCTCAACATTGCCATTTGGACCAGATTTTCTATTGAACACCCATTTACATCCAACGGGTTTCCGTCCTTCAGGCAAAGGTACTAGATCCCATGTATCACTTTTCTTCAATGCAACTATTTTTTCATCCATGGCTTTCATCCAGGAATCTGCATCACTCATACCCATAGCCTCTCTAACAGTCCTAGGCTCATCAGTGTTAGCAATCAAAGCAAAAATAGAATTGGAATCCAACAATGAATAACTAAACCTTTCAAGTGAATATCCAAACCTATCAGGTTGCCGCCTATCTCTGATAGACCTCCTTACTTGTTGAGGTTGAGGTTCTTCTTCTTCTTCAAAACTTCCAGAGTTTCTCAAGCTCTCCTCATCATCAGGTCCATTTTGGGCTTCAGGTTCAACTTTCTTAGAGTCAAGAGGAAGTTGAACCACATCTTCTTTCTTTTGTTCTTCTGTAGGCTGCAAAATGGTGGAAGAAGGTCTCATCTCTTTGAAGATAACACTTCGACTGTAGAGAACCTTTTCGGCCATTGGATCCCAAAGTATGTACCCTTTCACACCAATACCATATCCAATGAAGATACACTTGATAGCCTTGTTTTCCAACTTTGACCTTTTCTCCCTTGGCACATGAGCATATGCCTCGCAACCAAACACACGAAAATGTCTCAATGAGGGCTTCTTCCCTGACCAACCTCCATAGGTGTCTTATCAACAAGTGCTGATGTAGGAGATTCGTTTACCAGATAACATGCAGTGGCAACAACTTCAGCCCAAAACTTTTGTTCAAGGCCAGTTGCACTTAGCATACTCCTCGCCCTCTCTATCAACATCCTGTTCATCCTCTTTGCAACTCCATTTTGCTATGGGGTGTCTGGAGTTGTTTTATGTCTCTCAATCCCGTGCTCTTTACAAAACTTGTCGAACTTTGCTGAACAAAACTCACCGCCATTGTTAGTACTCAAACATTTTGTTAATTTTATGATCAAATGTAAAGCACAAAAATTAATTCAAAAATCAACACAATGACACAACAGATACCCTGGGAAAACCCTCCACTTGAGGGAGAAAAACCGAGCAACAATATATCACTTATATATTGAATGTCACAAGAGATATCTCCTTTACAAAGGGCCGATAAGAAGGCCAATAAGAAGCACCATGCTCTAATGCAAATGCAGTAACAAGGTGATGCAATCTGTTGATAATAATCTCAGTCTACAACAAAGATATCGATCTGCACTTGAAGTGAACTCGCACTTATGAAACTCGAACTTGCAATGAACAATGAATGGATATGAATGAATATCAAACAATGAAATGCCATCGAATATATATACACGCTGAAGTGGAGGACATGACCCTTCAAAGCATCATGTCGGCCTCCATAGAAGAATGTGTCCCTTCAATAAATTGTGTCCACAATAAGAGGTCGGCCTCATCAAGAAATTACGTCTCTTCATGAAAACATGCTTATGAGATGTCGGCCTTTGTCATCACTAATTAAATATTAGTTTGTCATCAAATGAGGTGCCTCCTCAAGGATCGATATCACAATAAATTAAATAGCCATCGGCTATGATTTAATTTATTCATCAATGTAAAGAAGATCGGGTTGGAATAGACAATGACGTTGATCATAACATCAACACATTTAATCTTTTTACTAGTTTGATTTTCTACTAAGGCTTTAAACTCCTTAAATCGACTAAAGACTTCAACTTTTCTTCTAAGAAAATAAACAAATGTCCTACTGTAATTATCTATGAAAGAAATAAAATATACAGATTTTGACAATGAAGGAACATTCACAGGACCAAACACATTTGCATGAACATAGTCGAAAACCTAGAAGACTTGTGAGAACTAGAGTGAAAAGTAACATAGTGTTGTTTTCCATATACACAATGTTCGCAAAAGTCGAACTCAAGATTACAATCATCAATGCCTTTAACAAGGCTCTTAGATTTCAGGGCTCTAAGATCCTTCTCACCAATGTGACCAAGTCGTTGATGCCATAGCATTGTCTTCTTTGCAGGAATCTTCATTTCCAAGGAATTGAGCACCCTTAGATACCCAAAATGCATGACCATTAGATGTAGTTGCTATAGATTTCTCCACTTGATTTGACGGTGAGGATGAAGAATCCAAAGATTTCTTCTTTGGTTTGTCAGAAGAACTATTGCACTGAACCGTGCATGCATCCAACTTGAAAAAGGTGCCGATCCGAACACCTTTAGCTAACACCATAGCTCCTCTTGTCATCTTGCATCCTCCACTAGAGAAAACAACTTGCACTCCCGCATCATTCAGTTTACTCACAAAAAGCAGGTTTTGTGCCAAACCCGGGATATGCAATACACCATCAATCCCCTTCGCTCTTCCATTAGGGAATTTGATTTTTACTCTTCCACGACCAACGATCTTCAAGTGAGAATCATCACCCAGATACACCTTCCCACCATCATATTCTTCATACTTCAAAAACCAACCTCTATGAGAGGTAATGTGGAAGGAAGCACTTGAGTCTATCAACCACACATCTTCTGATGCATGCGTTGCCAAAGCTGCAACAAATGCATCTGCATCATCTTGAGAGGATTTATTAGAGTCGAAATCTAAGAAACAGTTTTTGTCTTTCTTCTTTTTCTCTTCCTCGCACTTCTTTTTGAAATGACCAGATTTGCCGCAATTCCAACACTCGAAGTTTCCACTGTTAAACTTCTCCATTTTAGTTCTATTGGATGTGCTTTGCATCTCTCCCTTGTAACATGGTCACGAAATATTCTTCAACAAAACTCCCTTTGAAACAAAGATCAGCTCAAAAAACCCTTTAAACCCAACAATAGAATCAAAGCTGGCCAGGCTCTGATACCAACTGAAAAGAAGCCGGGTAAGCAGAAGCAACTTCCTACACTAATCTAAGCCAGAGAGAGTTGCAAAAATTTCTTAAACACCTTTAACTATTACAGATTAAGATGCACATACATATCATAAACAGATAAACAATGAACTCATAACACAAAATTTTACGTGGGGAAAACCCTTTCGGGAGAAAAACCCCACACTCCAAAGCACAACCCAATTATATTATTCAGCAACAATTAAACAATTACAATATAATTGCAAAGCTATGCTCTTGCAGGAGTCTTCACACTTCTTCACAATTTTGGAGTAATTTGGGCAGCATAACAGTACTTCAACAAAACAGCAACATACAACTCCAAAATACAAGTGCTCAATATATAAGAGCTTACAATGCATAAGTTAGACATTTCTAAAACAACTGCCAAAGGCTGAATGTGCAACATGGAAAGTGTCAAAAACACTGCAGACGCACAACTGTAAGTTTCCAATTGTCACCACATGCCAATCTGCAAAATCTGCACTTGCCAAAATAACTGCACCTCGAAAAATAACTTTCCATGTAAACTCAACATGGAAATAGAAAAATAATTTATGCACAACTCCACCTGTAAAATCAACTTTCCAACTTGACTCCTCATCCAAATAGAAACTGCAAGTTGTAACTCACAAAACAAAGTGAGAAAATTAACAATATTTAATATTATGGAAAAATCAAAGGTTGAGACACCTTTTTCCAACAAGAGCAAAATAGTAAATTCTTTATAGGGAAAAAAGTAGAATTGAATTCTAATGCACACATTTTAATCCTTTCTTGTTATTTGCAATTCAATAAAAAATTCAAATTGGGGAAGCAAGACATTTGGAAACATATAAATCACATGTCGGAAACATATAAATCACATGTCAAAGAATTTTCTTGAATGCATTATTATTTTGGAGGTTTTCAATTGGTTGGTCATTTCGTTGAAGGTATGTACATACTCCGTTCAATTACTGATTTATATTACACACAAATGACGATGTCAATAATACTAGTATCAGTTAAAGATTACATAACACCCAACATTCTTTAATTGTTATCCTTAAGGTTAATCCATAGTTGCCAGGAAACTCAATTATATGAACATGGACCACGTACTGGTCCCTATACCCACAATTTCTAGTGATTACATTTACATATAAAATAGCTGTCTCCTTATGCATTTACTTGTGTACCCTAATTTGATTGGTGTCCCCATCCCTGTACCAGTGTTGGTACTGTAATGTCCCCTTTTGGGGATATACCTGCTTTTTGCCCAAAAATAAGAATTCCAACATTACAATTTTTTTAGAAAGAGTATTCTATAAATAAATTACACAATAACAATAGAACTTAGAGAAAACTGTAATTAATTAACATCAAGTATTATGATCATAGATAATCCCTATTGAAAACACAATATCCCAAATATGTTTGGATCCATTTCATAGCTTCTTTCCTACAGTCAACCATATTAGGAATTTGGTGGGAAAGCATGATAGGACGTGGGGAGCTTGTCCTCCTCAATCAAGCCCAAGGGCACAAAATGAAATCTTCTCCCCTTTATATTTTCCAATGTAAGGGAGAAGTCACATCTCTTCATCATGTCTGCCCTTTGGAAGAGTCACAACCTTTCACAATCACCACCCTTTGAAAGAGTACAACCCTTCATAATTTATGCCCTTTGAAAGAGTCACTTCCTTATTTTCTTCCCATTCCTTTCTTCTTCCATTAATCCCTCCTTGATTCTTATGCTCCCTTCTTTTTTAGCCTCCTCTTTTTCAAATGAACTCCTCCCTTTTATATCTCGTGTTTGAGTGAGTCGCGACTCTTCATTTCATGCCTTTTGACCATTCATTAAACTTAATTAAATTTTAATTATATTATATTTTTTTTAATTTTAATTTTTTAATTTAATTTAATTATTATTTACTATTAAATCCTATTTCAAAAAGGGGACATTACAGGTACCTGTGTCTCCTAGTAACTATGGGTTAATCCAAATAGCTTATTTCTGATGAGTTAATTAAATTTAGGTTTCCTTTTCTAGGAACATATTTGACAGAAAAGTGGGTTAGTTGAGGAGTAAATTTTGTCTCAATTATTTTTCTGGCTTCCACATGATTTGTCCTTTTCTAAAAACCTGAAAAGTTCTTTTATTGAAAATTTAATCATTGTATCTTATTTATTCTGATGATTCATAATTCTAGGCAATTACGGCTTCTACTGATGCCATCTAGGATTTCTATTTATGTGCCAATACAAGTTACTTCTATATTTTATTTGTTATATGTGATGAATTGTGTTCAGGCTACTTCTGATGACATTCTTATGTACTCTTTTGTTGGTTTTCCAATTCCTGATTAAGGATGTGGTTATTTGGTTGTAGTTTTGACATTGGCTTGAACTGTATAGGTACATGTGGAACTGTGGACTACACCAACCTAGATGACATGAAATATGCTGTAAGTTGATTTTGTTCTAGCAGTTTATTTGTTTCCTTGGATCTGATTACCTAGCTTTTTCCCTTCTTCTCCAGACCTTGCACCTGTAATAATTTATAACACATTTTACTGATATGTGGGTAGGGAGGCATACCCTATTTAGTACACAAAGCTAATGCTTTCTTTTTATTGCATGCAGGTCAGAAAACTTGATGATTCTGAATTCAAGAATGCATTCTCTCGATCTTATATCCAGGCATGTATATCATATTTTTCTTTGTATATTTACTGGGAGTGTTTGTATCTTTGATTCGTTGGACTATTTACATGTCTTAAGAGACAAGTTATGCTGGAACTACTTTTTGACAGGTAAGGGAATATGGAACTAAAAAGAACATATCTAGGAGCCGTAGCCGTAGCCGTAGCCGTAGCCGCAGCCGCAGCCGCAGCCCAAGTCATAGCCGCAGTGTTGGCAGGAGTAACAGGTATGTGTGTTAATGCCATACACATGGGATGCTTTAGATCATTTGTTTCACCCCTCTTCAATAAATAGTTTGGAGATTGTTTACAGGAAAGCTGCAAGGCGGTCGCCATCTCGTTCAAGATCAAGATCACCATCACGATCGAGGACACGTTCACCATCCATATCCAGGTAATGTTCCTCATTCTGTTTAGGAAATAGAGCTTGTAGCTAACTTGTAGTGTATTGGTTTTCTTTTGAAAATAGTTGTCACCTTGTATTCATGGTAGGAACGAACAAAGTGAGGCACAGAGGGATACAGATAAATTCTTTTACCCCTCTAGGCGCATTAGTGTATACATTCTTTTATCCTTCTAGGTTGTGCATTAGTATTACACAGACATTCTCCTGGAACACTTAATATTGTTCCATCTCACTATTTAAAATCTGAAATTGTGTTGCAGGAAAGTTGCAAGGCGGTCACCATCTCGGTCGATATCAAGATCACCATTGCAATCAAGGCCGCACTCACCTTCCATATCTAGGTATTACTTTCTTTGTTCTGTTTAGAATACAGAGGCTGTAATTAATTTTCCTGGAACACTTAGTATTGTTCCATCTCTCTATTTAAAATCTGAAATTGTGTTGCAGGAAAGTTGCAAGGCGGTCACCATCTCGGTCAATATCAAGATCACCATTACGATCAAGGCCGCACTCACCTTCCATATCTAGGTATTACTTTCTTTGTTCTGTTTAGAATACAGAGGCTGTAATTAATTTTCCTTTTTATTTCTTGTGTATTGGTTATCTTTTTAAAATAGGAATGGAAAAAAATTTAAATTGTGATACAGAAGGTTCTATATACATTTTTTTGTCACCTAGTGCTGCACATAACTTCTTTCAGAAAATTTAGTGTTGATCCACCTTGTCTTCTTGAACCAGATCATAACAGCAAAAATCTTTTGGGAGTAATGTAGCAAACCAAAAGATAAAGGTTTATTCAATTTATCATGATTAAATTGGGAAAAAATGGTTAACAAGTTGGTTAAGGTTAGGGAGAAAATCAGAAAAAGGTTGGCACAGAAATTAAACAACTGAGAACTTTGATCTTTTTGGACCAAAAAATAAAAAATCTGGCAAAAAATCATGGAAAATCGCGTTTTAATTGTGGGTTACGATTTTATTGGTATTTATTTGTTATTTTATTGCTGGAAATCTTGTTGACTGATATTTCCAAATTATTGCAATTTTTCTAGGGAAAAACTCAGTATGGGGGGCGAGAAAAGATAAAGCATGATTTATCACAATTTTTTGAGGATTATTGCTTTTATGAATTAGATATTCTTTCACCAACTTAGGCTGTTGATCAGCTCTAGACATAAATTCTCTTGGAACATTTATTACTGCTTTACCTTATTGTTATTAAATTATTAATTTGAATGTTTTTTCAGGAAAATTGCAAGACGGTCATCATCTCAGTCAAGATCAAGATCTCCATCACGAGCAAGACTACATTCACCTTCCATATCTGGGTAATAGTTTCTTATTTCTGTTTAGAGGACAAAGCATATACCGTACTTGCCTTTTTAATTTTATAACATTAGCATCCTTTATAAAATAATGGACAATTTTTGCAAATGATACACATGGAAGGAGTTTGACATGGAAATCTTCATATACTTTCTCTTAGCACATATTCGGCCCTTATCTAGATGGTCTCTTAATCTCAGAGTAGGAACCAATGTAGTAAGATGTTACAGGTAATTTTTTAGAATACACCTGCTATGTATAGAAGTAGAGGGAGTGCCAGAGTCCTTATGATAATAACTATCCATCTTATGCTACTTACAGTTGGACTAGTGGTTTAGTTTCCTGTGGCCAAGCTTTATCATGTGTTATTCAACTTTCTTCTAGTAGATGCTTATGGGATATTCTTTTTTGGAGTCTTCAATTTGATATGGTGTCAAAGAGTGTGATATAAATATTGAGGTGCAACGATAAAAATGTCTAAAATATTGCATGGTCATGTCTTCATGGCTAGGATATCAAATCGCTCTATTTTGCCAGCGACTCTGGGTACGAATCGTACCAGAATCTGGTATGGAGTCAGATTCCCTGTGGAAGCGCACATGAATCACTTTCTGCACTTCTGAAAAGTTTTGCTAAACCCTCGTTCATACCTGTGCGATTCCACAGTTCACGTGCTGATTCAAAAGCGATTTTGGACCGATTTTGCCTTCTTTTCGTTAGATTTGTCTGCCTTCTGCACGAGCTAGGGTTGCACCGTTTTATTTGTCTGCCTTTTACACGAGATAGGGTTGCGACGAGTTGTATATAGGCGACGGTTTTTAGGGACACGACACCATTTGTACCATTGTAGAGAGGACACCATTTCTGGTTTTTGTAGAATGGTCATGATTCTCCAACGCCAAGGTCGTGATTTTCCTACGGTCACGATTTACAGGTTTTTAAAATTTTTCAATGTTTTGGCCACATTTCCGCTATTTTGCTATGCCAAATCAAAACTTCCTCACGATAAAACTATAGTTTATAAATTTATAATGAATAATCATTATCAATAATAAAAAGTTAAAAACTATATAATATTTAGGGTGTAACAGAAATATAATAATGAAATTATATTATTTTAAATTTTTTATATTATTATATGATTATATTTTAAATTTGTATATTATTATATTATTAGTATATTATATAATATATAGTTATTATATATTATATTAATATGAAATATGTATATTATATTATTAGATTTAAATTTTAAATTTGTATATTTTTATATTTTAAATTTGTATATTATTATATTATTAGTATATTATATAATTATTACATATTATATTATTATGAAATATGCATATATTTATTATTTTATATGTTTTTTGTATAGACGTACCTGTACCCGTACCCAACCCCAATTTTTTTTGTCGTACCAATGTACCTGATTCTGATTCTGATTCGATAACTTAGCAGTTCACGGACATGAAAATAACAATTGTTTCACATCTGTTGTTAGAATTCTTACTATATAATTATGTTCAAGTCAGTAATATCACCATGCTGGGTTACCAAGACTCGTCTCTTGTTTATCATTCCTCAAAATTAAATTCATTGGGATTTGTTTGTTTGAGACCTATTCTGCATAGAGTCTAATCGGAATGTTGGGCTTGTTTGGTGTGACTATTCAGAGCACACCTTGATTGCGCTCAATCATGAATACTAGGTCATAAATATGTTTCATTGCCCAACAATATGTAATACAATGTAAGTTTAGTAAAATTTTATTATTTTCAACCAATTAAAGATCCACGCACTTGATATGGCTTAAATAAATATGTCATACATGAGTCACATGAATGCATGGGTGCATTTTAAACATTAGAGCCTGTATGTTATTGGAATGGTAATATTGTTAGTTTTAGGATCAGATTTACAATAAGCAGAAATACAACAACACAAGAACAATAAACACATCACTTTTACCCTGGGAAAACCCTCCTCGAGGGAGAAAAACCCAGCAAAAATATATCTCTTATATATTTAATGAATAAGAGCAGAAATCTGCTTTACAATCAGACCCTTCTCAAGGGCGAATTGATACAATGAATTAATAGCACCTATCTTTTGATGCAAAGATAAATATGTTTCTTCTTGAAGTCGATCTGCTGCTATAAGATGGTCTGCTGCTCCTTTTTGAAAAAATGTGAAAATGACAATGACTTAATTGATAATCAAATGGATGAACATCTCCTTCTATATATACAATGCAAGGAGACTCTTCACAAGCAAGGCGACTCTTCACTTGGTCGGCCACTTAAAGAAAATAAAATATTAATTATAATAAGGCCGACTTGCCTTAACAATTATTTATTATATTAACTTAGGTGAAAATATCTCCCTAAGCTACAGACACTAAGACTCCCTCTTAGCTAGGGAGGTATTTTCCAGATATCTTCGTCATGGAGTCTCTCAACATGATGCCCACAATGGCTACACCCATTTGTGGAAAACTCAAAGGTTCATCACGGAGTCTTTCAACGTGATGTCGTCATGGAGTCTCTCAACATGATGTCCACCATGGCTACTCCCATGTGTGGAAAGAAACACACGTACAAGTGCCCATCACGGAGTCTCTCAACGTGATGTCGTCATGGAGTCTCTCAACATGACGTCCACCATGGCTACTCCCATGTGTGGAAAAACACAAGTACAAAGGGTTCATCATGGAGTCTCTCAACGTGATGTCGTCATGGAGTCTCTCAACATGACGTCTCATCTTAGTCTCAGAGATGAACAAGGGCTCGCACCTCATATTTCTACGTCTTAGAGAAATATACACTACAAGGGCTTTCACCTCATATTTCTCTGTCTTAGAGAAATATACACTACAAGGGCTTTCACCTCATACTTCTTCGTCACAGAGAAATATACACTACAAGGGCTTTCACCTCATATTTCTCCATCACAGAGAAGAAATATACATTTCATACTTCTCCTCCAGAGAAATATACACTACAAGGGCTTTCACCTCATATTTCTTTGTCACAGAGAAATATACATTACAAGGGCTTTCACCTCATACTTCTTTGTCACATAGAAATATATATTGCAAGGGATCTTCATGATGATGTGACTCCCTTTGAAGCTCCAAGTTCTTGCATCAACCTCCTGACCTCCTCGTCCAAGGTTCCCTCTGTTGGTTTGTCAAACTCCCTCTGAATGTTAATTCCTCTTCTTCGAAGAAACTGATCGCAATGACAATCTGAATAGGTTCTTCCTCTTCGAGAGATGTCTCTAGTTATGTGCCACCAACTCAGTCCCAAGGCAGCAAGCTGTGTCTCCATTTTTCAGCCTACGTGACTTCCTCACAAGATGCATCAAGCTCTTCCTCCCTTGAATGCAATCTCTCATCATCCTTTTGCTCTTCGATCCGTCCTGGAAGCATTTTTAGAGAGATTACTAATAGTTCATAGAATCAAACTATCCTGAAAAGAAATATCAATGCTCGAAGCATACATGAATTCCAATGCATGAATTAATAACTACATAAAAGATTCATGAACATTATTCAAGGGTATGAAATACTTATCTCTTTATTGATTCTGTTGCAGCCATTTTACTCTTCCTGACAACCATCATCTTCGCCTAATGATGTACTGCTGAAGATAAAATACTTCTATTGTAAATTGTTATCAGACCACTTCAAATCTGCATAGCCATAAACAGAAAAAATCACACCCACTTCCTTAAGCAACATCAACACCCACAAAGAAAGACATGTCTCCATACTCTCTCATTCAAACACTTTTCTTTACTCATAACACAGGCACAAAATATCTCTCACGGCTAATACATTAAAAAGCCCGTTCTTAGAGTATGTAGACAATGTAACATCTACACTGCTTACAGTACAGTCGATCAATACACATTTCTCTGTCCAGACATTTGAACAATCATACAATCGATATGAGCACCCACTCAAGACGCATACATGGCCCTCTTACACTGAGCCATACACACTGAATGCAGACTATTTGTGCTATACAATTTCTGAGCACATCCACCAAATTCATGATATGCTATATCCTTTAAAATAATGACAACATCACAATATATTTGTATCACATTCGAATCGTATAATCCGCCAAACAAAGAATCACACTTCACCCAAAGAACAACCCGAAATAAAATGCTCAAGTGTTTCTGTTACCAGTGACAAAGACATACAGATGATCACATCTTTCTTATAGAGCATATTTTTAAAAGCAACAAAGGCCTGAAAAACTCTCACGGCATCATACAACCGGCACCCAGGATAAAGAGATAATGATAGCAATAACATACACATCGTCTCCCTTATGTTTGCACGCAACAAGAATAATTGCATCCTTACAAGTCTTCAATGCGCTACATCAAAAGAATTGCTTTGCACCCACACACAATATCCTTCCACACTGCCTTAGCCAGAGATAAATGGAAGCAAGCAATTGAATGCTCACGACACTTCACAAAGAACTATTAATATTTCAATTTCCAGAATGATGCTCGAAGAGTTGTCTTGACTGCTCACTCAAATCTGATCCGATTCTTTCTTAAACCCGCTCTGATACCATGTTAGTTTTAGGATCAGATTTGCAATAAGCAGAAATACAACAACACATGAACAATAAACACATCACTTTTACCCTGGGAAAACCCTCCTACTTGAGGGAGAAAAACCCAGCAAAAATATATCTCTTATATATTTAATGAATAAGAGCAGAAATCTGCTTTACAATCAGACCCTTCTCAAGGGCGAATTGATACATTGAATAATAGGAGTGGGTTGATGTCCAGATCTAGATGAAGGAACTCCTGGAATTGGGAGCTACCGCATGTTGGAGCTAGTCGTTGGCTCGTTGGTGGAAGAATGGGTTAATGACCACCAAATGGATGGGGGTCAACTGCAGATTCTGAATCCTTCCTACCAACAATAGAACTAAAATTCCCTCCCAACTAGAACCCTATAATCCCCCCCACAACTCAAATTCCCGGGTGGGAGGGAACTATAGGGAGTATAGTTCCGGGAACAGTAGTAGTTCCACCCACCCCGACTGAAGAACCTCTTTTTGATGCGTCGCGGGCGTAGGGCGAGAAAGCCGCTGGTTCATAATCAGCCAGTTCATTCGGAATTGGAGAGTTAGCCGGTTCATGACAAAGTCACTCGATGATTGATTGGACCAGTTCCTTGCATTCGGATCGAGATCATGCGTGGTGGGTGGGGGGAGTTCTCACACAGCACAAGAAAGCTCGGGGAGGATCCGGAATTCGGGTTACAGCCAACTGCATCCTCTCGGAACCGTTTCTCGCCTCTATAGTGAACCTGTGCCACTGGGACTATGCCACTGTTGTGTGGGGTGCACCCCTGTTCGTTACCCCTACGAAGGAGTTGCTCAAGCTGTTCCCGTTGCGGTGCTACTGCTGTTGCCATTGCCACTGCGCCGTTATCCCCACCAGGGTGGTGGTAATACACCTCCTACCCAACAGCTATTCTCATCCCCTACAACTATAATTGGAGGGAGGGGCGAACCCAGGCGGTGATACTCGGACCTTCCCAGACCTACTATTCCTTCTTTTCTTTAGTACTCAAACCCAGGGGTGTGATCACAATCGAGTGGCCTACTAGCCGATCCGCATATCCACTAATCCGTTTACTACTCCGCTCAGGCCCCAACTCTATGAGATCCGCTCCCTACTAACCCTACTATCTTAGGAGTACGATGAGGTTCTATACTCCTGCCAGTCGGCACCCGATCAGGAGCGACCAGGGAGTTCGACCATCCCCAGCAGCTGAGACCTCCCGTTCAATATCTCCTCCCACCCACCGGCACACTGCATGCAGATCGATATCGAGATGCATGCAGAGCCTATTCTTGTTCCACCAATTCCGGATCCGTCAGAAGCAGATATAGATTGGGGTGGGTTGGGGCTTAGTGGTTGGCAGAGGTGGGAGTTGGAACAGCAAACGCGCAATGGCAGGATTGAGATCGGGACTAAGATGCACCAGGGGTAAGGATAGAGCTATCTCCATCAATACCTGCCTAGGTCCTCTCGCCCCATTCATGCTGTGATCCGTACGAGACCAGGAGCGGGGATTGCAGCGGATAAAGCAGCGTACCACCCGCCCTTATTTTATGGTTCTGCGAATAGCCATCCTGTGTACTGCAGCGGAACCCCTACTAGCAGAGTTCATCGGGAACGGGGACAGCTTTTTGTTGGCCGTACGGTCAGCTGCGGAAGAAGCAGCATTGAAGATGGTGAAAGCATGGGAGACAGGGATAATGGAGGCCAGAGCAAAGGTAGTTGATTACCCGGCGGCACCACCCGCAGTTCAGATAGCCAGAGTGTAGATGGTGGAGTGAGCGATAGAAGCGAAGGCATCACCATCATCATTTGCAGTATCGGGGTCAAGGCCATAAACGGAGACCTCCCCGCCCCGAAGCGGGAGTGGCGTATATAGAGGCAGGAACATGGATGGAGTCGACGGGGAAAAGCAGAGATGGGGGCTATAGAGACAAAAGCATAGGCATCGGTGGCATCTGATCGAGGTTACTCAGTTCGAGATGGAGATATCCAGCGCAAGTGGCAGAGGCAGTTGCCCGAGCAGATACCGATGAGCCCCTTATCAATGTTGGATTGATAAATGCTTTTCCATATATTCCAGTGCTTCTTGAATCGATTCTCGGCTTGCTTCAATGATTATCCTTAGAATAGTAGGGGCCTCCCACATGAACTGCAGAGTCGATGGGAACAGGGAAATTATGGCATGCATGCTTTTCACTGCAGGGTAGCAGCTCTTTCACGAATATCGGGTTCAGTCTCGCAGAACCCGCCATCAGAGCTTATTGAAACATCCCGCTTTCATATTCAGGCATTCATGCGTGGTGACCTGAAGATCTCCTGAACCCATCTCTCTACCCGTTTCACTTTGAACAACCACCTGACCGCTTAGATGCGATGGATACAGGGATTTATGCTGAGCGGATTATGACATGGTCGGCTATTACAGAAAAGTGGTGTGGCATTTCTGAGGGATTGGGCGGGCACAGCATGAATCGATGCGGTCGGGGTGCTACATGCCAGTCTCAGTAGGTAGGCTCGCTTGTCAGTAGAGGATATGTGTGGGGCGGAACCAATCGACGCACTAAGCATAGAACTTGCACCTCCTTCTCGCTCTTTGGTCTTCGGTTTCAGATGCAGAGTCTGGTTCGTCACTTCCGTCATGCCAAGCAGAGTCAATCGGTGCCTGATCTCGTCATGTGGGCGCAATCAACGAGCCAACTAGAGGCCCCTGGGTCCGCCGGGGAGAAGGGAGACTATAGTTGGAGTTCCTCTGGATCAGTCCATAGTATTAGCTCCTTGTGTGATTCGTAAGCTATATAGGTCCCATCCAGAGGTCCATAAATGGATACTCCGCCCTCCGTGGAGATAGTGGCTTTATCCACGAATATGGTATGGGCCCCCGCCTTTTCACCCACCCACCCTGTTCACATGCAGGGGTATGGGCCTCCAAATGAGTACGGTACGGGCTCCCTCCTGGTATTTGTCGCTCCCGATGAACCCCGTACTATAGTTCCCACCCACCCACCCGAACCTCTTCCGCCAATTGTAAGAAGAGGTTTTCCAACTTGCAGTATCTCCTTCATACGGACATCCAGCAAATAAGTCCTTTTCTGTGAGAGTTGGTTAAGATCTGATTTCCTATCAGCTGATCGTTAATAGGCTATCTCTACACTGACCGGCCGTAGGGCATACGCCCTTAGGGCGACTGATGTTACGTCCACAATGCATCACTATCTATAGTAACGCTTTCCCCCCATTCAGATGAAAGCCCCAGGACCTTCATGAACCGGAACCAGGGCCCCGACCTACTCTCTAGCGATAGCGAGGTAAGGTTCTCGGGTTTATGTAACCTATGGTTATGGCTCATGCCCGAGTGCCGCGATGGAGCAAGCGAGGGCGGCTCTGTCATTTATTTCTTTATCTAGAATTGAAGGGTTGGTTACAGCGACCCCCACTCGCCTGGGCCCTATTGAAAGAAAGGGGCTTCCTTTATGAACCGGGTGGACCAACCATGGTTTCCCCTCCTTCGCGATAGCGAGGGTCCCAACCTCCCCTTTCTATGTTTTCCAATCTTTGTCCCCGGTGGCTCTCCGGTAGAGCTAGGGTCGAGCGCAGACCTCTTCCACCTGCACCCGGCCGGTACTACCATATGGGGACCGGTACTACCGTCAGCGTTCTACTGGCCTTCTGCATCTGAGTAATCCCAATCCCGTAACCATTCTGCTGTTACTAACCATTCCGCATCCGTGCATCCGAGTAATCTAATCCTCTGCTGTTACTAACCATTCCGCATCCGTATAGTAATCTCAATGCAGTAGTAATCCCATCCGTCTAGTAATCCGATCAATCAGGCGCATACCTCTACCATGAACAGGTGAGTAGAAATCTAATAATCGGCTAGTAATCGGAGGAGAGGAGAAAAGAATGTGGATCGGAGGAAGCCTAGGAATCTTATGAATCGGCCCCCCCATTATAGAGCAGGGCTACCGGGTGGGGGGGGCTATAGTGGGGGTGGGTGGGGGAATCAAATCACGGGGATTGAATCGGCTCAGTGGTAGGAATCCCCCTACTCTATAACTGGGAAGGCGGAGGAATCTGAGGAATTGGCTCGCGGGAATCTTGGGAACAATAAAGGGTAGCGGCCGCCTGCTCCAGTAGAATGTTAGGTATTAGCTTGTTGCTTCTCAGCGATGGGCAGTGATGGGTCGCTTGCAGTAACGAACTCCGGATGTTGGACTCCCAGACTAGTTCATTGACTTTCTTTAACTCTCGCTCGGCCTTCAAACCTGGGCTGAACGGGAGAATTTAATGAAGCTGGTACCACAGGGGATAGTTGAATGAAGCTGGGTTTGGCTGGATAGTTGCTTCACCCCCGGTTACGGTATATTAGTTGAAATGGGATTGCACAATTAAGTGCCCCTACTATTCTATGGGACCCCCACGGGACCAGAGAAAATGAAAGCATGCATCCAGATAGGTACTCCCCATATGGGCAACTACATAGATTAGCTAGGTCCTGTCCTCACCCCCGGTGTTCAGTTCAGGCCCCCCACCCTCCTTTTCACCTCCTCCGGCCATCCTATCACCGGATATAGAAGTTAGGCTAGGGTGAGTAGAGGGTATTGCCTTCCACCCCCGGTTCTCCATCCCACACCCCCGGTAGTTGAATTCGATACCCCCGGGTAGGATAGTTCAAGTTAGAGCCATTCCTGCTCATCGGGTTGGGCGTTCGTTTAGCTTTCTCCATCCTGCCCCTACTCTTCTATAGGCTGCTGACCGGGCAAGGCTCCTTCATTCGAGAGCTTTAAGTAACAATTATCTATCCGAGAGCCGCAACTAGAAACAAAGCAACCCTACTATTCTATGGGCCCTTATAATATAGGGGAGGGTAAGACGTATCAACAATAATCTACCTCCCCTCCCATTATACAATATTTCCCTCGAGCAATTCGCCATTATCCCATCGATTCCTGTGAAGATAGGGAACTCGTATTCCCCATTCACAAATTCCCCTTTGTTCATGTTGCTAACTACCGGTTTAGTCCCGCTCTCGGTTCATTCTGCCACTAAGAACGGAGGAAACCTAGTACCAAATGCTTCGCAATCATTGGTAGAGCTTATTCATGATTTCGTGCTGAACCCGGTGAACGAACAAATAGGCGGTCTTTCTGAAAATGTGAAGCAAAAGTCTTTCCCCTGCATCCCGGTCACTTTCACGTTTTTGTCATTCCGTAATCCCCAAGGTATGATACCATATAGCTTCACAGTGACAAGTCATTTCATCATTACTTCGGGTCTCTCTTTTTCGCCCTTTATTGGAATTACTCTAGTGGGATCTCAAAGAAATGGGCTTCATCTCTTCAGCTTCTTATTACCCGCGGGAGTACCACTGTCGTTAGCACCTTTCTCAGTACTCCCTGAGCTAATCCCTTATCGTTTCCGCGCATTAAGCTCAGGAATACGTTTATTCGCTAATATGATGGCTGGTCATAGTTTAGTAAAGATCTCAAGTGGGTTCGCTCGGACTATGCTGTGTCTGAATAACATAATGTATTTCTCAGGAGGTCTTGGTCCTCTATCAATCGTTTTCGCACTGACCGGTCCGGAATTAGGTGTGGCTATATCACAAGCTTATGTCTTTACAATCTCAATTTGTATTCACCCGAATGACGCTATAAATCTTCATCAACTCCAATTCAGTATAGTAATGGGCCTCGAGCTCCTTGTTGGTACCAAGGGCGAATAGGTCGGTGGGGTTGGTGCCGGGGGGGTGGGAGATAGGCAAGGCCCTTGGGACCGACCATGCCCTTCGGGACCGCCCATGGGGGGGGTGGGAGGCTATAGGGCGTGCAGGACCGACCATACTCGCCTTAGGTCGGTCCAACCCCACCTAAGGCCAACTAACTATAATCTACCTCCCTGCAGGGGGGGGCCTCCCGCCCCCCCCGGTGCCGAAGGCTGTCTTAAGGAAAGCAGGTTGATCAATGGGAGTTAGTGCCAGAGGTACATCAGGCGTGATAGCTGGAATTAACAGGTATAGGGGTTCGGGCGGGATATCGACTCATGAGATCGATTTATCGGACCAGCCGGAAGGCCCTATAGTTTCTTATGGCGATCGAGATTAAAGCATGAGGGACCTTATTACCCTGCTTCCTCTACCACCCAGCATTAGCCAGATTCTATACGCAACTATAGTTCCCCTTGGCATTAGAATAGTAGGGGCCATATAATTTTAGGGGCCCTACCCCGCCTTGCACCCTGCAGAATTCTAATTGTAGTGCCCGCAATAATCTATATCCTCCCCCTTTAGAATAGTAGGGGGCCATAGAATAGTAGGGGCCTAGTTAATCTACCGACTACCTGGCTTCCCTTAGAATAGTAGGGGCCTCCCACCCACCCTTTCCTAGAATTCCCTCCCACCCTGCATGCAGAGCGCTCCCCAACAACAGCTGGATGTTGGTGGTTGGCCAGACTCTATACGTAACATGGGTGGGTGGGAGTTATAGTTCCGGAGTTATAGTTCCGGAGTTATAGTTCCTTCTGGCATGTTACGTATAGAATCGAGAAACGCTACTATAGTGGCTTGATTGAAGTGGGCCCCCGGCCTATTCGTTGGGCGTCGCCCCTAGCCCCTACTCTTTTTGCCCATAGAATAGTAGGGCCGGGTGGGAGGGCCCCGGTTGAGTCTTCCCGGGTGGGAGGGGCCCCGGTTGAGTCTTCCCACTGCAATCCGGGGAGAAGAATGAGATCCTTGTTCTCGAACTGGGCGACGAGCTGAGCTTCCATCCAACGGCCACCCTTTCTCTACGCCTTCCACCCGGCGCTTCGCGACCGACATATAGATACGCCTCAGGTCGGTCCTCTCACCCCCCCATTATAGTTCCAATATGGTTCCCCGGTGCCGAAGGCTGAACTATAATGGGGGGGGGGCCCTAAACTTATTGCCCCCCACCCACAACAACTATATAGGGGGGGCGGGAGATATAGCGCTCTAAGGCATATAGGTCGGTGGGGCCATAGAATAGTAGGGGGGTGGGGTGGAAGGGAAAGATGGACTACATCACCCCTTAGAATAGTAGGGGCCTCCCCCCCACCCCATATACGAGATTAGAGAGAGGGGGCCCTCTACATGAACCTATCTGGGATCTGGGATCTGGCGATGATCCGGCCTAGCCGAAACCAGTGTGGCTGCCGAGGGGAGGTCGGTCGGCTAGAAACCATCCAATCTATCCGGGCCTTCCGGGCTGCTTAGCTTATGCGACTATGACCGGATTCAAAGCAAGGGGAGACTAGCTAAAGCAAGGGGATACTCTCTACTATAGTCTATATAGTATAGCCAAACAACTATCTATAGCCGGGGAGGCCGGCCCTATATGCTCTATTCTATCTCGACGAGGTGGACGAATGAATGTGAGGCGGTGGGTGGATCCGCACTGCCATTGATTGGATATAGAATCTAGGTTGCCCCGGCACCCGAGCTATGAACCCTAACCAGATAGATAGGGGAGGGCCTGCTTCCCCCGTATTCACCTCCACCTTCACCTATCAGGGCTCGAGGTGGGTGGGGATAGTAATTTGTGAATGTGAATCCAAGTATCTCAGAGCATACAACTTCTTCTCTTTTATCTACAAATTTCTATTCATTTCCGATCAAGCAAGATCAAGATAAGCTATTGCCCATTCTCCCACCGGCTATGATATGAGGCAGGCATATCATGACGAGAGGGGGCCGAGGGCTACTACGGGTAGATAGAGATAGGCCGATGGGGAGGCCGGGGATATAGGATAGGGGTCAGGCTCCCCGGCTAATGAAAGATTTCTACTTCTTTCAATTCTACTTTCTGTGAGAAGCATTGCGCCACCGTACCTACCTTCAAACAGTTTTGATAAAGAGTATTCTCTATCCATTCGTCCCGTGGTGACAATCCAGGTACATTCTATTCCTCCTATTATTCCTCTCGGCGTACCATACTCTGCAACATTGGGGTAAGCGTAGCATTACTGCCGTTGGTTAAAAGTGTTTGGCCGACTCAAGTCCCTCCAGCATTGGGCGTACCCAAACTGCACATCAGGGCGGGCCTAGGACCTCACCTAAGGCCCCTTAGAAAACTATATGGGGGGGGTTGTCGGACGATAGACGTTCTTAAAATCCTGGGGAGCGACTATTTTGTGTAGGCGGTAACTTCAACGAGGTAGAATTGTCCTCCCGTGTAGGCGGTAACTTCTTTGTTCGAGGACCCGGTGGTGGCTGGATGGAAGGTAGTCCTATCTTGCTAACAGATTATCCATCCTTCACCCCGGAGGAGCTAGATGAAGAGTCCCACCCGGATATAGAAGTTAGGCTAGGGGGGGGTGGGGATATTGAGTTGGGTGGGAACCGCTGGAGGATATAGAAATAGAAGTTAGGCTAGCCACCCAACCAACAACTACCGGAGGAGGAGATTGTTTCTTCTCGAAAGAAGGAAGTGGAATTCCCATACTAGTTGTTGGATTGTTCGTTTCTCGAAGGATGAGGAGCTACCCGGAGGAAGGATTGTTCGTTCAACCGTGGGTGAGAGGCAAGTAAGGAAGTTAAATTCTATTATGTTCAGGATGGATGGGAGGTAGAGGCTTCACCCCCGCCCCGATGGACAACATGGGAAAAAGTGCCCCGCATTAGGAAGGAGAAGTGGGGTTGGAGAGTGGTTTTTTCGCAGTCGGTCGAGTCTGGCCGTTAGGGGGCCTTATGATTCAATCCCCTTTCCCATTGACATTGGTTCTCGTGCCCACCCTGCCAGGTAAGGAAAGTCAACTCGGATGCGAGACCCTGCTTCGTGCCGCTCCATTGGCCATCAATCAGAAACAATGGTTAGGCAAGCCCCAACACTGGAACGAGACAAACGATTAGGCCCCCATGCCGGGGTGGGTGGGGGGAAGTTTGGCCGATGACCTTGAAATCGGGCTCGAATAAACCGGAACCATCGAGATCCGATCCCATCCTCTCCTTTAAGTTCCTTCCAGATTTCTTAATAGTAGCTTTTGGAAAGATGCACCCAACTCGCTATGAACAACTGAAAGCGTAGATAGAGGGGAGCATGAGCCCTTTCGTTGTTTGGCGGAGCCATGTTCCATCCATCCATTCAAGAGAAAAGAAAAGAAATCTCGATAAAACGAGTTGACCAAAGAAGCTGCTTCCATTCTTCCCCTGGATCTGGGTAAATATCTCCACTCCGAGAAAGGCCTTGAAACCGCTGATTCGCTCTCCTGTTCCCACCAAAGCTTTAGTGTTAAACCAGTTGAAATACCGACCGGAGCATCCCTTCCTATATCAGATTCACCGCTAACTACAGATAGCAACCTCTATTCCCACCCATCCCCACCCACCCCTGGGAATAGTCATTTTCTATAGGAATCAATGCAGTTGGAGTGGTACTATCCATTATGAGCCCCCAACCCCTATTCAATCTCATTTCTCAATAAAGAAACCGATACCGGATCCGACCGACCGAGTACACCTTTTGGACTTTTTTCTTGGTTGGAGGAGCAAGGGGAGCTACTGGGGTGGGGGCACCCCTTCTCTGGCGGATAGATAGATGAATGAGCAAAGTCAAGTGGTAGCTCGTGAGACTGAAGAGCAAGATGAAAAGCATCGAAATAATTGGTAACTATTAGTCCCTCCCACCCTCGATAGTTCCTAGTCTATATGGCCTCCTTGTTCGAACCGATTCCCCGCCGCACTGGGGCAACTTGTCGAAGTCTCACTTCTTGTTCCCATTATGAAATTCAATGCCAATATGCAAGCTAATCATATTGCTCATCCTCATCTATCCAAGCCTTCTGGTCTGAGTTCGGTTCCCATCTTGTGGTTCGATGGCAACTCGAACCGACGCCTACCACTCTATAGGGCTGGAGTAGTACAACCGAGTTTAAGACTCCCTTCCATCTGATAAGACCAACTTGTCATGTATGTCTCGCGCAATCAACAACTTTGGTTTGGCCGGTTCCCGTTGATTCTTTTCCGTCCCGCCGACTATAGATAAGAAACCTACATTGTATAACGTAATATGATATGCCGAAGCATTCAATTCATTAGCTAGTTTCTCCGAAAGATGCTTGCTGAAAGATACCAACCATCTCCCGCCCGTAGGGCCTTCTATCAATTTATCTAATGCTTTTGGACTAGCAATTAATAAATAGACTAGCCGTGCCGTGAGCTTGGGAACAACCTGCGTATCCTTGGAAAGAATATATATTCTATTCAATTGCCTATCGTTTTGGAAACATTAACTCATATATTCAAATAACTGTTTCAGAAGCAAGCTGGAGAAAAAGCAGCTTGAAAGGAGGAGAAAGCAGCCAGCAGGGAAGGGTATGTATGCACTGGACCTTTCTCGCTAGCCATGGGTAGAGGAAAACGTTGCATGTTAACCAGAATATAAGCATTCATTATTGATTGGAGGAGTCATGGTTGGTCCCCTATGATATTCTACAGTTTAGATTCTATTCTATATAGCAAGCAGGGGCACAAGACATTGATAGATTTGTTGGAGGTGAGTGAAATAGGCCTTTCCTTTCTCTATCACAGGCAGAGAGAACAAGTCCAGAGGGAGTAGTCGTTGGTCCCACCGGGAAGCAGCAGCTCCGGAGATCCAACCGGAATAGGGGAAAGGTATAGTTGCCGGTACGCCAGATTCTATACGTCCTATAAAATGGTAGGGGGCGTTCCTATTTTGCCCATGTTACCTATATGTTGTATTCTTAGATGCTTTGCAGTCATGTCTGTTAAGTTTGGGGCATTGCAAGTTTCTGCACTTATGCTTTGTTAGTTCAAAGCTTCATATCTGTAATAGCAGACATGGTTAACCTTAAATGAGCTATGTGGCAACTAACATTGAAGATCTTGGATTGCAGTTTGGAACATAAGCTGTATCAAGCATCCAGAATGTTCCATCTAATTTTCATGTGATTCTGATCATTGCATGCATGTTTCTCATCTTGAGGAGTTAAACTGGATTGATATCAGATTGTTCATCGTATAATGGTAACTTGTTTGAACTATGCGATACATATTTGAAACTTGCATCGTTTCCTTATGATACCTTCTTCTTCATGGGTCTGAATAGGGGCCATGCATGGAACCACATTATATTTTGAAACTTCTAGCTTGATGTGCATCAGAGATGGTGATTTTGCACATTACCAATGAACCTACAGGCTACACAAGGTGATGTGCCAAATTCCAATGTCAACCAGTGATCAAATCATTTATTTTTGGGGTCATTGATCTTTATCCTATTTGCCTATGATGGTGTACTATGTTTCCATCCAACACATATCATTTCTACTTCTTGTATATAAAGAGAAGTTTGATGTCATTTGAAGACAGTAGTGGAGACAGTCATCTAGTCAGCAAATAGTTATTTGTTGAGTCAATAAAATCCGGTTCTTTGTGTAATCTCTGTTTATTTCATTTTGTGTTAAGTTCAATTGTTTCATTTTGCTGCAAGCTTTGATAGTCCTTAATTGAACCCCCCCAACTACCTTCACTGCGTTAGTTGGTATCAAAGTAGAGGTTTGGAATACTGAAAGGGAGTTGGCTGATTAATGGTCAAATCTTCCAGTAGTGAGTGTTGGATAGATGGCTCCTGTTGAGTTGGTTGTAATCAAATTGCCAAACTAGAGGCAAATCACTATAGGTTTTAAGATGCCCCTTGAAAAGATGGATAGAGGCTAAGGTGTACTCCATGTCATCGAAAGGATTGAGGAAATGTTCAATATAATGAAGAATGTTCAGATCTGATTGGATATAGTATAAGGAGATAGAAGGGGTATTCTTAACATTAAAGTTGATGAAAGTGATGTTGAGCCAGATAATGGACCAGTTAAAGATATCATGATGGATGAACAAGGCAAAGATGAAAGAATGTTGAAGGCTATTTCCTATATCGGTAAGAAAACTAGAGTTGATAAGAGTTGATGTTGAATGCTATTTCCAATATTGGCAAGAAAACTAGAGTTGATGAGAGTTGATTTGCCTCGTTACTTTGGTACTTTGAATCTTGAAAAGTTGATTGATTGGATTATTGATTTGATGAATATTTTGAGTGAGGAATTTACTAGTCTTGAAAGAGTGAAGTTTGTAGAAACCGAGTTGGAAGGTCATGCTCCTATTTGGTGGAAGGAAATTCAGCTGGAAAGGAATAGAAAAGGTAAGCTAAATATTGAGAAGTGGGATAGGGTGGTAATAAGTTGAAATGTAAATTTATTCTACCATGGTAGACCCTAGAAAGAAGAAGGTGAGAAATTGAGTAGCTTTGTGACAATGTTATTAGTTAATTGTAAGCAATTTTTGAAAGACATTAAGCAAGATAAGACTCATTTTGCTATTTTACCCAAAGATAGATAATGGTCATCCATAAATTTTTGAATTGTCTGGATACAATCATTTCTCATAATGCACTTGAAGGGTTACCACTAGTGAGAAGCATAAGTCATCATATAAATTTGTTTTCAGGAGCTAATTAACTTGATAAGACAGCTCATAGAATGACACTAGCTTAAGGTGAAGAGTGAGCTAGGCAAGTTGAAGATTTGTTGAAGAAATGATTGATAAAAGAGAGTTAAAGTCCATGTGTGGTAGCAATACTGTTAGCATCAAAGAAAGGAGGAGAATGAAGATTGTATGTAGATTTCAAATCAATTAGGAAAATTGCTATCAAGTACAACTTACCCTTACCAAGGAAGGATAATCTTATAGATTGTTTAAGTGGTGTAGAGTACTTTAGCAAGATAGATTTGAAGTGTAGATTATTATAGCAGAATTAGAGAAGGAGATGAGAGAAAGTTTACATTGAAGACAAAAGAAAGTTTGTATTGTTGATGTTATTGCAGCTTCGGGCTTCATACTTCCTTATTTATTTGTGATTATTTAATGGCAACATATCTCTAAGATGGCCAACCTCCTTTGTAATTATTATTTATTATTTGTAATTATTTTTTATGGTGGCCGACCTTGTCCTTGAAAAGGTGCGACCCCTCTAAGCAACATGTATATATAGAAGGTCACTTTCTCTCATTTGTGTATCAAGCAAGTTCAATCTCCTTCTCCATTAAGTGCGAGTTCTTCAAGAAGAGTAGTGCGAATTCATATAGGAGCAGATTGTGAAGTCTCTTAAGTGCAGATTAAAATCGCAGACTATTAGTTTGTCTTACAGCCATTGCTGGTGCTGATTATTGGCCTTGTGTGTGGCCTCATTGTAAAGTGACTTGTTGCCATTGCTTATATATATAAGAGATATATTTGTTGCTGGGTTTTTCTCCCTCAAGAGGAGGGTTTTCCCAGGGTATCTACTGTGTTATTGTGTCTGACTTTGAATTTAATTTTCTGTGCATTAAATCTGATCATAAAACTAACATGTATGAGTGGTTGGTTATGCCATTTGGATTGATTAATGCATTTTGTACTTTTATGGGGCTAATCAATAATGTATTGAAACCATATCTTGGTAAATTTGATGTTGTATATCTGGATGACATCTTAATTTTGAATAAAAATAAAGAGGAACACCTAGAGCATCATAGATTCTTTTGCAAAAGGTAAGAGAAGAAAAATTGCTAATGAAATGTAGTTTTATAAAGGAAGAGTTGGTATATCTTGGTTTTATCATCTCTACTAATGGATTGAAGATGGATACAAAGAAAGTCAAAGTTATTGTTGAATGGCCTACATCGGTAGGTATTTAAGAGGTTAGATCTTTTCGTGGATTAATTAATTTCTACCATAAGTTTATTAGAAATTTCAGTGGAATATGTGCACCAATTATTGAAACAATGAGAGGTGATGAGAAAGGATTGAAGTGGATTGTTGTAGCTAATATATTTTTTAAAGATTGTTAAAGAAGAAAATATATAAACAACTTGTGTTAGCTTTGCTGGATTTTGATATGTTATTTCAAGTTGATTGTGATGTAAGTGGAATTGCAAGTGGAGTTGTTTTGAGTCAGGAAGGGAGACCCATTGCTTATTTTAGTGAGAAGTTGAATTATGCAAAAAGAAAATATTTTGTTTACAATTAAGAGTTTTATGCAATACTAGCACCGAAATTACTTGTCAAAAGAATTTGTTTTGTACATTGATCCTCAAGCATTACAATAGTTGAATAGTTGAGGTAAATTAAATCAAAGGCATGCCAAATGGGTAAATTTTTTTAAAGTTATTTGTATTGAAACATAGGAGTGGTAAATCAAATAAAATGGTTGATAATGCATTGAGTAGAAGGCATAATTTGGTGATGGAAATGAGAATTCAAGTTGTTGATTTTGATAAATTGAAGAATTTGTATGAGATTGATACTAATTTTGATGAGGCTGTTGAAATATATTGTCAATTGATGTCAACACTCCATTTATAATTATGCAAAAATAGTGGATTCAAAATAAGGCAAAATCAAATGGCAGAAATTATCAAAAGAACATGGATCGACCTAGTAATAATATGATAAGGGCACAAAATTATCTCCTATACAGGTCGACCTCCAAAGCCTAGCCGACTCCCTTGACGCCTTAATAATTAGTGAAAAGATTAAATTTTAACCAATATTCTAGGCTGACAACATACATATAGGGGTCGCTAAAATTAATGATGATTAAGGTAGCAAATAACTTTAAACAAAAAGGCAGCGATCCACTTATATTTTTAAAGGCAGCGATCCATGCATAAATCAAAGGCAGCAATTCATTAACTAATATAATTCAGTGCCTACAAAGGGATACAATTCATTAAGAAAGGCAGTAATTGGTTTTTTCGAAGGACACATCCATTTAAATAAACACATCTCCCTCAAAAAGGCACATCTCTTGAATGGTATAAATAGAGGTTGAAGGGGGAATAAAAAACAACCATTTTCAATGAATATTTTCTGAATAAAAAGAGGAATATGAGCAGAAATATGAAGGATAAATAAGATGTATAGTGAAGACATTTGCATGATGAAATAAATGAATTATACTAGTGAGATGGATTAATAATTTTCAGATTTAAGAGGTAAGATCTGTTAGTTTTAGGATCAGAAATTAAATAAGCAGAATTAAAACAATTTCACACAATTTGACACAGCATATACCTTGGGAAAACCCTCCAACTTGAGGGAGAAAAACCCAGCAACAATATATCACTTATATATTGAACAATAATTAGCAAGACTCTTTACAATGTGGCCAATCACAAGGCCAAATATCAGCACCAAACTTGATGCAACCTCTGATAATAATATCGCTCTTCCTTGATGATAAATTCGGCCTTCTTAGATGACTTCGATCTGCTTTTGTATAAATTCGCACTTCTGTGAAATTGAACTATGAATGAATATGATGTAAAATGAACAAATAACATCTAATATATATACCAAGTGACGAGAAGACCTCCAATGAATGTGTCTCTTCATGATACAATGTCGGCCTCAAGTGAAGAGGTACGATTTTACAAAAGTGACGAATATCAAGAGGTGTCAGCCTTGAATAAAATATAAATTATAATGCCAATAAATCGTCTCATATTAAATGCATAGCCAACGGCTATTATGGATTTAATGTAATCGCTGCTGGGAAGTAAGGAGCCCGTGGCTGAACATCAACACTCCCTCTCAGCTAGGGAGGAATACTTCCCAGATATCTAATGCCATGGAGTCTCTCGACATGACACTCACAATGGCTACACCCATATGTGAGAAAGAGCTCATCACGGAGTCACTCAACGTGATATCGTCCATCATGGCTACTCCCATGTATGGAAAAAAATATCTACACAAGTGCCCATCACGGAGTCACTCAACGTGATGTCGTCATCTCATCATGACGTCCACCATGGCTACTCCCAGAGGGTGGATAAACACAAGTACAAGTAAATCATCACAGAGTCTCTCAACGTGATGTTGTCATGGAGTCACTCAACATGACATCCACTATGGCTACTCCCAGAGGGTGGAAACAAGGGCTTTCACCTCAAATTTCTCTCACAGAGAAAGATGCATTAACAAGGGCTTTCACCTCAAATTTCTCTCACAGAGAAAGATGCATTAAAGCAAATCATAGAAGATCACTGATGCTGAGACTCCCTCTCAGCTAGGGCTCCATTCTCCACAACTCCAAGCTTGTCTTGAAAGTGCACAAACTTCACTTTGGAGAGAGGCTTGGTGAGAATATCAGCCATTTGCTCATCAGTACAAATGTATCTCAACTGGATAGCTTTCCTCAATACCACATCTCTGATGTAGTGGTATTTGATCTCAACATGTTTTGTTCTGTCATGAAACACTGGATTGATAGAAAGCTTCACACAACTTTGATTATCACAATGAATGATAGTCGGCTCCAATGTCCAAACAAATCCCGCAAGGAGCTTACGAAGCCACACTGCTTCTCGAGCTGCTACACAAGTTGCAATATACTTTGCCTCTGCGGTGCTTAGTGCCATTGAAGACTGCTTCCTGCTACACCAGGAAATCATTGCAGATCCCAAATTAAAGCAACAACCAGAGGTACTCTTCCGATCAGCTACACTTCTTGCCCAATCAAAATCAGAATATCCTTGCAACTGAAGATCTACACTGGAAGTATATCTCAAGCCATATCCAACTGTGCCACGCAAGTATCTCAGGATATGCTTCGCTACAACTAGATGTATTTGCCTTGGGTCACACATGAATTGACTAAGTGCACTCACTACATAGCAAATATCAGGTCTAGTATTAACTAGATACATCAACGATCCAATCAACTGCCTGTACATAGTAGGATCCCCAGATCTGAACTAGCTGCAGACTCCTTTAACTTCTTTAAATTGCTTTCCATTGGTGTAGACATGGATTTGCAATCTATCATACCAAATCTTTTCAAGATGTCTATTGTATACTTCCCTTGACTCAGAATGATCTCATTAGGCCTCTGCCATACTTCTAAACCAAGGAAGTAATGCATGTATCCAAGATCCTTCATCTCAAATTCAGAAGCTAACTCCTTGCATTTGATGATGAGATGCTCTTCTCCTGTAAGAAATAGATCATCAACATAAAGAACCAAGATAATGCCTCACCTTCAATTACCTTGAAGTATAGGTTTGAATCAGCATCATTCTTGGAGAAGCCCAAGCTCATCAGGTAACGATCAATCCTCTCATACCAAGCGCGAGGAGCCTTCTTAAGGCCATACAAAGCCTTCTTCAATCTACAAACATGAGACTCCTTCCCATGAATTTCAAAGCCATCAGGTTGCTCAATGTATACCTCTTCTTCAATTACACCATTAAGAAATGCTGTCTTCACATCCATCTGATGTAACTTCCATCCTTTAGCTGGTGCAATAGCAATGATAGTCCTGATGGATGTATAATGAGCAACTGGAGCAAAGGTTTCTTCATAGTCTAATCTCTCTTTCTAAGAGAATCCTATAGCCACAAATCTAGCCTTGTACTTCTCAATGCTTCCATCAGCCGCATGCTTGATCTTGAAAAGCCACTTAGAAGATACAATAGATTTCCCTTCTGGGCTAGGTACAATGTCCCAAACATCGTTCTTGAGGATAGATTGATATTCTTCAGCAATAGCAGCGTTCCATACTTGTTGACTTGAAGCTTCCTCAACACTGTAAGGCTTAGATTCAATAATTTGACTCATTAATGCAACATAGCTTGGAAACTTCTGTGGTCTTTTGCTTTCTCTAAATGTTCCTCTAGGGGCTGCAAACTTTTTTGCGTCCTGCATTGTTTGACTAGCCCATAGAGGTCTCTTGTGACCTATGACAATATCTCTCGGCCCATCAGTTGGTTCCAAAGGCTCAACTGGATCACCATCTTCTTCTGGATCTGTAGACTCCCTCTGAATCTCAAGAGTATGGTCAACTTCCATGTCCTGAGGAGTCTCTTGGTCTTCATTATCTATCTCCATGTAAGAGCCTTTAGATCTCTTGAATGCAACATTTTCTTCAAATGTAACATCCCTGCTGATCTCTATTTGTTTCTGGCCTGGAATGTAAATCCTATATGCTTTTGAAAACTCATTGTAGCCCACAAATATTCCTTTCTTGCCAGAAGGTTCCAACTTAGTCCTTTTATCTTTAGGCACATGAACATACATAGGACAGCCAAAGATTCTCAAGTGACTAACCTTAGGCTTCACACCTGTAAAGGCTTCTTCAGGAGTTATGTTCTCCAAAATACGATGAGGGCTCCGATTCTGAACATACACTGCCGTTCTAGATGCTTCAGCCCAAAGGAAGGTTTGCAAGTCTTGATCACGGATCATGGCTTTAGCTGCTTCTACAATGGATCTATTCTTCCTTTCTGCAACACCGTTTTGCTGTGGATTGTAGGGGACACAAAACTCCCTCTTAATCCCAGCCTCGATACAAAAGTTACGAAAGGCTCCTGAGATGTATTCTCCTCCGTTGTCAGATCTCAAAACTTTGATCCTCTTCCTGGACAAGTTCTCTACTTGAGCCTTAAATTCTTTGAATTTCTCAAGTACCTCTTCAGATTCTTTAGTCTTTAAGAAATAAATCCAAGTCTTTCTAGAGTAGTCATCAATGAAAATTACATAATACAAGAAACCACTCAAAGAAGCAACAGACATTGGACCACATAAATCAGAATGAACAAGATCTAGAATACATTTAGATCTACTTTCACTACTATGAAAAGGACCTTTAGTATTCTTACCCAATGCGCATCCTCGACAAGTACCTTCATGCTCCTGGCTGAGTTTGGGAAGGTCAGTGACCATCTTCTCCATGGATGGGAGTGCTTTGAAATGAAGGTGAGCAAATCTTCTGTGCCAAAGCTCACATGAACTGCTGGAATCATGCAACAAGGCCTACACTGGACGAATGGAAAGTCTATAGAGACTCTCTTGCCGAACACCAATCACTCGGGCTGTCTTGATGCTAGAGTTCTTTGGCCATGCAAGAACTTTTCCTTCAGAGAATGCAACTTGATATCCCTTGTCCTCCAAAGCTGAAATTGAAACAAAGTTTCTCTTGATGCCTGGTACAAATAACACATCGCTCAACTGAAGAGAGATGCCGAAATCTAAGTGAAGAGAGGAGGTTCCAACACCTTTCATAGAATAGCATGCATCATCTCCAATTATGACTTGAATGCTTGTATCTCTCTCCACCAAATCTGAAAGATGTTCTCTAAAACCAATAATGTGACGAGAGGCGCCACTATCAATCAACCAAGTGTTGCTATCCGTTGGAACATTGCTTGATAGAGTAGAATAAAATAGAAATCCACTCGAATTGTCTCTTGAATCCTTCTTAGGGGAGACCTCACCCACATCCACAATAGAAGCATGCTGTTTTGGTCTAGTTGGACAATCTTTCGCATAGTGACCAAACTTGTTACATTTGAAGCAATCAACCAAGTGTTGCTATCCGTTGGAACATTGCGTGATAGAGTAGAATAAAATAGAAATCCACTCGAATTGTCTCTTGAATTCTTCTTAGGGGAGACCTCACCCACATCCACAATAGAAGCGTGCTGTTTTGGTCTAGTTGGACAATTTTTCGCATAGTGACCAAACTTGTCACATTTGAAGCACTGTATATGGGAGAGATCCTTCTTTTTCGATTCAAGAGCACCATCCGATCTTCTATCTTTCTTCCTCTTGAAGTTGCCTTTCTTCCGTTCTCTTCCTTTCCTCTTCGATGTACGAGCAGCTAGTACATGAATGTCTTCATTGTTAGAACTTTGCCCATTGCCTCTTGCTGCCAATCTCGATTCCTCTTGAATGCAATCTTCCCTAAGACAATCAAGCTTTGGTAGTTTCAATCTCCCACTAATACCTTGGATGAGTGGCTCCCAAGATTGAGGAAGACCATTAAGTGCCAACATGACTAAGTCCTTATCATCAACCATATGACCAATGGCACAAAGCTGATCTCTTAACTCAGTGATCTTCATGAAGAAGGAGATAACAAAATCTCCTTTCGCCATTTTGATATGATGAAGCTGTTGCCTCAATGCAAGAGCTCTGCTTGTATTATTGATCTCATACAATCCCCCCAATTTCTTGAACATCTCTCTTGCTGTCTTCAACTTGGAGATAATAGGCACAAGATGATCCTTCACAGAATCAACCAAAATCTTCTTGGCGTTTGTGCCATTCTTCTTCTATTATGACTTCTCATTCTCATCGGAGGGCTCAGGAACTTCACACTCCACGAACTCAGCAATCTCATTTTCTTCCAATGCAATCAAAACTCTAAACTTCCAAGAGGTGAAGTTGGAAGCGCCTTCAAGTCTATCTTCAACCTTGAGCCCGTTCACCATTTTGAATATAAGATAGACACACGAAGATGAGAACAAGAGAAGAAGAGTATGTGGCTTATAGGAATCTGATCATGATCTTTCTTAGACCCGCTCTGATACCATGTTAGTTTTAGGATCAGAAATTAAATAAGCAAAATTAAAACAATTTCACACAATTTGACACAGCATATACCCTGGCAAAACCCTCCAACTTGAGGGAGAAATACCCAGCAACAATATATCACTTATATATTGAACAATAATCAGCAAGTCTCTTTACAATGTGGCCAATCACAAGGCCAAATATCAGCACCGAACTTGATGCAACCTCTGATAATAATATCACTCTTCCTTGATGATAAATTCGGCCTTCTTAGATGACTTCGATCTGCTCTTGAATAAATTCACACTTCTGTGAAATTGAACTATGAATGAATATGATGTAAAATGGACAAACAGCATCTAATATATATACCAAGCGAAGAGAAGACCTCCAATGAAAGCGTCTCTTCATGATACAATGTTGGCCTCAAGTGAAGAGGTGTGATTTTACAAAAGTGACGAATATCAAGATGTGTCAGCCTTGAATAAAATATAAATTATAATGCCAATAAATCGTCTCATATTAAATGCATAGCCAACGGCTATTATGGATTTAATGTAATTGCTGCTGGGAAGTAAGGAGCCCGCAGCTGAACATCAACAAGATCTAGAATTTGAATAAGATTTGTGAATATTGAAAAGATTTAGAGTTTTCAGACTTGTGAAGATTGTGAAAAGATTTAGAGGTTGATCAGATTTGTGTGAAGAAGAATATCATATCAGCATTTGAAGAATTAATAGGTTGGAGCCTATCAAATAAGAGGTTGTAGCCTCTTGCTGGGTTGGAGCTCAGTTTGTGTGGAAAGATTGAAATTTGTGTTGGGAGGTTGAAGCCTATGCTTTGGTCAAGTAGAGATTGGAGTCTCTAGTAGGTTGGAGCCTACATTGAAAAGAAGCCATTTATATATATAAGCAAAATTATGCCGTGGTTTTCTCTCAAAAGGGTTTCCATGTTAAACGTGTGTCCCATTGTGTACTTAACTACTAAATCTTGCATATGTGTAGCTGATGTAATTATTTAAATTGGAAAAGTAAAGGATTGTTAGATATTGATTCACCCCCCCTCTTGGTATCATTGTTTGCCTCAACTGAGGCATGGAAAGCATGTAAGATATTGCAAGTGGAGTTAGAACTAAATGGTTGGATTACTTATTTCAAGGTGATTTATTGGTCAAAGGGAATTTGTTATGTTTCCCTAAGAGTTGAATGATGTTAAGTTTGATCAAAGAAAAGCATAGTGGAGGATTAGCAGGACATTTTGGGATTGACAAAACAATGGCATTGGTAAGTGAACATTATTTTTGTCACAAATGTATAAAGAAGTGAAAATGTATGGGCAAAGTTAGGTGTATAAGAATGACATGGGTCATTGCTAAGTGTAGCTACTCTTCATTTTTCTTCAAGAAATTGTAGCTACTATGGTACAACCTGCCTTCTCTGCCACCATTGCACGATTATGTAATGTCCCCTTTTCGAAATGGGATTATAGTAATAATAAATTAAAATATCAAAAAATAAAATATAAAATATACTATAATTTTAAAATATAAAATTGAACTTTAATTTTATCAAAAGTCAAGGGGCATGTGAAGAATGATGACTGTTGAAGGAGAAAGATATATGAGACACCAAACAAGGAGAAGTAATTGCCATATGAAGAATACATCTTTTATTATTTGATTATTACTCCTTTGGAGCATGGAACCACAGTTCATTTAACTTGAGGACAAAGCTCCTCATGGCAGGATTGAAGGACAAAAAACCATAATTTCTTAAGAGTGATTTCACATGGAAATCACCATTGTGCTAAGTTCATTGATCTTCTAATAGACATTATTAAAATTTCGAGTTAATGGTATTTGCTGTTTATTAGCAAATCTGATTGCTATGTTTAAAAGAGATATTTAATTGTGCAAATTTGATTAATTATCAGAAATACCAATTGGAAAATGTATAGTTTCCAGTGTATATATAATTGTATAAAAATTAAAATTTTAACTTGATTGGAAATTACAAAACATTTCTTGTAGGATATTAATCCTTCAAATTAGACATTACAGATTGGGTTTCTTGGTCATTGTCATACATTCAATCCTCCCAATTACAGCCTGCCCTGCTATTTCTGCTTTACACCCTTCTGAATTGTACTGCCCTTTCAATTGCTCCATTATTAGTGGAATTTGGCTTTGGCCGAGTGCAGTTGGAAGGAATTGGATTTGTATTAAGAGTATTGTCTAATCCTCATCTATGTATGCTATGGAAAGTGACTCTTCTTGTACAATTGTTCACCTTTCTATAGTTGGTCCTTAGTCCCAATTCATTAAATTGTATAGCCATTGGCAAAGGCATTCTCCTTACATTGACATGCATATTGGATATGCTGGTTCTACTTATACTTGTATACTTCTCGATTTTTTCAATCAATTTTCCTTTCTCCTCCCAACTGAATCAAGCATTGTAGAACTTCATGCATCTTTCATCGTGGAACATTCACTAGTTGTTGGACAGATCAGGTTATGATGAGGCTATTTTGGCTGCTAGTAGGAAGCATCAGCAACTAGGTTTTCTGTCGTGTGGAAGATGACTTTCTTTTGGGGTGGATGATGTTGTCAACATGCAATGCTTTTATTATGTTTTGTTAATATGGTTGTATTTGACTATGTATTAATTGCTGGTCGGCTTTTGGGTAGTTATAGGAGTTGGTTGGATAGATGGTTGTGTTCTTGTGGCAACCGTCAAATCTTTTAAATAGCTAGTGCATAGTCAACAAAAGAAGTTTGATCCTTGGCTGATCTTTTAAAGTTATACTTTTACTTCTTTGTTTGATATGCATTGTTATTTCTGTTATTAATTCAATTATTAATTTTATCAGATGTAAGAGCAAATAGCTCTTAGGATGCAAAGTTGCGTTTACTTCATTGGCAAGTGTACCTATATTAGAAAAAAGAATTCAATTGATCTTCTCCTTGGCACACCATTGCCAAATGGGCCACTCTATAGATGATCAGTTCTAGGGAAGATGAGATGAAGCAACTAATTCAAAAGGACCACATTGGACCAAGTGCTTGACCTTGTGGAAGCTCATTTTTAAAGGTCAAGAAGAAGGATGGAACATGGTGACTTTGCATTAACTAATTTGACCAAAACAAGATCACTATCAACAATAAGTATCTGACTTGTTGGATTAATAACATCTTGGACAAGCTCAAAGGAGCCACGTGTCACCTCTTGGAAGATTACCTTTGAGTCCAAGGAGGGCTTGTTTGAGTGGTTGGTGAGGTGCTTTGTTTTGACTATAACATTCACCTCATTTATGTAGATAATGAACAAAGCACTTGTGGCCTCTATAGATTGGTTTATGGTCAGCTACTTGAATGACATCCTCATCTTTAGCAAGGCATGGGAAGAACACATGCAACAATCAATAGATTCTTTCCACTCTATTTTAGCATAAGCTCTATGTCAATATGGAGAAGTGCTCATTTGACTAGAGAGGATCTAGTATCATACTATATTGTTGATAAGGATGGTGTATGTGTTGACCTAGATGAAGAGCACATAGGAAATACTGAGAGGGGGCAGGGGGGGTTGAATCAGTATTTCAGAACATTTTAAAACTTTAAACCAGATTAGTCAAGTAAATCAGAATTCATAACATTAAGAGCATCATCAAAACACCATTGACAAGTTAAACACTAGGATTACGTGGAAAACCCTTTCAGGTAAAAAACCACGGGAAATTTTTGCTTTTATTTATCTCCAAAAGGCACCAACCCTGATTACATATAGTGAGCACCAACCTACCAAGAGCACCAACTCTCCTTCAAAGCACCAACTCCGTATACACCGAAGCACCAGCTCCAGTGGCTGAAGCACCAACTCCAGACTACATTTAGTGAGCACCAACCCACCGAGAGCACCAACTCTCCTTCGAAGCACCAACTCCGAATACACCAAAGCACCAACTTCAGTGGCTGAAGCACCAACTCCAGACTTCTCAAAACTGATAACACTGCAACACAGATTTCAAACAGTGCCTCCACTTGAATAGTGAGGCTCAAACTTACATATACGCTGTCCAAAACCAGGAATCTTTTCAAACAGAGGATATTTAACACTTCAAATCAGAAACTCTTCAATCTTGTCATCAGTACGCAGTATACTTGAACAGCACATCTCCTTGCAAAATCATCTCAGGAAAACTCAAATATTTGCCCAATTGTGTCACTTTATCAGACACAGTACTTTGGATCTTTTGCAACCATTTACATGCTTCTGAATATCCAGTATCAGAACTTCTTCAGACTAAAAGACCTCACAAAGTCATAGAAAATATGCAGAAAGAATCTAATCCTTCAAGCCGTCCAGGTAAACAGAGCCTGTTACAAGCTGCTCGATATCTTTTATGCAAAACCTCTGTTCAACACAAAAATCATGACTTCCACAAACTTCACATATACTGCTTGAAAGGTAGCAAAAGCTTCAAACATTTGATGGAGCTCATCCACAAAAACGTCTTCTAAGAATATATCAACTCAGGTTCTTGCAGAACATATATATATGACAATCTCAAAAGCACTTTCTTCGCAGAACCATATTAAACGCAACACCAATATTAGACTTTTGAAAGGCATTAGAAACCTGATAAAATAATCAACAAGCTGTCCCTTATACACAGCATAAAAAGATAGCTCCACTCCATACTTTGTAAGTCAACAACCTTTACCACAGTATTGAGACATGCACACTTCTTCACAGCAGCCTACACCATTAGAATGTGAAGGCGATAACATTAGAAGCAATATGATTAAAAAACTGATATCGCCCAAAATACAGGAATCGTTCTTTTCTTTTCTTACACACACAGCCCGTATCTCTTTCATGCCATGAAAAGTCAATCACTCTTTTCAGTCATTTGAATAAGCCATCAAGGGCAAATACAACCATCATCCTGTCCCACAGTCTGAGCAGCAACCACGCTAACCACAGAAATATCAGAAAGAGGATTATATGAGAGACTCAGCCAGAAACCTTTTCAGAGATGCTTATACGGCCCCTTCACAAATAAAAACATGGCACCAAAATAAAACGTCTCACATCTCTGCCCAGAAACGCACTCTAAATTTTTCAACACCAACAGGATGAGTGGTCGACTTAGCCAACAGCGGCAGTCATCTAGCACCTGGAAATTCACGTCCTCATCACCCTTTTAAATGTTCGATACAAAAACCTTTATAAAAGCCGTCTTCTTCAAACGATGCCATCAGAAATTTGCTTCACTCTGGAAAGATATTCAAACATATTCCAAATTCGTCTTCTGACAGGATTCTTTTATTTGAAAGCCATAATACTATAAACTGAAACCGTTGCTCATAAAGGAAGATGCAATTTTTCAAATGCCAGAGCCGTCAATTCTGAATCCATTTCAGTAGCCGCCTACAAATTTGAATTTGCTGAAACCAGAATCACTGACAATGAATGCATCACATACATGGAGAAGCGAATAAAACTGGCTACACACTCAATTCATTCAAAAGCATTACTCTCCATATATCGTCGCATAGTTTGAGCACAATAAATATTTCAAAGGATGTGATTCAAGCAAAAATAATATGGCATTATCGAAAAGCTCTTCACACACCAGCCGCCTCATGATGGAGTTGCTAGAAATTTAAAGGGAACACCCGTAGCCGTCGTTCTAAATATGGAGAAATGGCAACAAAAGAAAGCTGTCACCATAAACACATGCATCGATCCCTCCAGAAAATAAATTCTGACTCATAGAAGGATTCTTCAGAAGATACGCGATGCCAAAAAATATTTTATTTTAGCCAGGTAACTTGTTAGTTTTTAAGATCAGATTTGCAATAAACAGAAATGAAACAATGAACACAATAACACAAGAAGATACCCTGGGAAAACCCTCCTTCTCGAGGGAGAAAAACCTAGCAACAATATATCAACTATATGTTGAGTGAGATAGCAAAACACTTTACAATGAGGCCAATCATAAGGCCGATTAGATATGATGATGATAGCATCACACTTGATGCAAGAACACAACCAAGAATAATATAGAACTCCAATAATATCAATCTGAATATGACCAAACACAAGGCCAATAATAAGGCCGCACACAAGGCCGAACTGGAAATATAACTTCTCTCTTAGAAGCAAATAAATGATATCTCTTATGAATCGATCTCCTTGAATCAAAAGCTCGATCTGCTGTAGAAGCAAATTTCTCTTATGTGCGAACTTGTCTTGGATTAAATTGAATAAATAAAGAATGAGAACTTCCTTCTATATATACATAATGTGGTGTCATTTCATGAGAAGTCGGCTTGATTACCAAACAAGGTTTCACTTCATAAAAGTCGGCCTTATTAAAGAATAAATAACAAGTCGGCGCCTTGCATAATATTTAAATTTAATTTAATATTTATTCTCCAAGAAATCGTGGGAGAAAGATCTCCCGCCGCTACACATTATATCATCAACACTCCCTCTTAGCTAGGGAGGTATCTTTCTCAATATCCATGTCATGGAGTCTCTCAACATGACACCCACAATGGCTACACCCATTTGTGGAAAAAAAAGCTCATCACGGAGTCGCTCAACATGACGTCCACCATGGCTACTCCCATGTATGGAAAGAACATGTGCACAAGTGCCCATCACGGAGTCACTTAACGGGACGTCATCATGGAGTCTCTCAACATGATGTCCACTATGGCTACTCCCATGAGTGGAAAAACACAAGTACAAAGAATTCATCACGGTGTCTCTCAACGTGATGTTGTCATGGAGTCTCTCAACATGACATCCACCATGGCTACTCCTAGAGGGTGGAAAGAACCACATCTCCGTCTTAGAGATGGTCAAGGGCTTGCACCTCAAATTTCTTCGTCTCAGAGAAAAAATGCATTAACAAGGGCTTTCACCTCAAATTTCTCCGTCTCAGAGAAAAACGCATTAACAAGGGCTTTCACCTCAAATTTCTCCGTCTTAGAGAAAAATGCATTAACAAGGGCTTTCACCTCAAATTTCTCCATTTAAGAGAAAAATGCATTAACAAGGGTTTTCACCTCAAATTTCTCCGTCTTAGAGAAAAATGCATTAACAATAGATCTTCACGATGATGTGACTTCCTTTGAAGCTCCAAGTACTTGCATCAACCTTCTGACCGCCTTGTCCAAGATTGCCTGCAACGCTTGCCTTAGAGAAATGGTTTCCAGCACACACCCTTGTAGAGAATTCAGGGCTGTCCTCTTCGACCTCATCCCAGATCACTCTATTCTGAATAGTTTTGTGGAGCTACCAATGTCAAATCTAGATTGACTGTCTTGTGCAATTCTGATCTCAACTGCTGAAGAGGTCTTTCAAGGATTTAGCACCTGGCCTTGCAACACTGCAACCTTCACTTCTTCTCAGTGAGTCACATAACTCCCTCTTGATCCCTGCCTCGGAGATTGCAAAGAAATCCTCTGGAAGTGAACTCCCCTCCATTGACTGATCTCAGAACCTCAATCCTTTTCTTGGACATGCTCTCAACTTGAGCTTTGAATCCTTGGAATTTTACTCCCTCTTCGAAGTAACTGATTGCAATGACAATCTGTGTAGGTTCTTCGTTATTTAGTGTCTTCATCTTTCTCAAACTTTGCTGATGTAGACTCTCCATCTAAGGCTTGGCCCAACCTTGTTCCATCGAGAGTTGTGTCCATTGAAGTTAAGTGCCACCAACTCAGTCTCATGGCTGCAAGCTATGACTTCATGTTTGATCATTTCTCTAGTCGGCATTACTTCCTCACAGGATGCCTCAAGCTCTTCCTCTCTATGCAATCTCTCATCACCCTCTTGCTCCTCGATCCGTCCTGGAAGCATTTTAGAGAGAGATTAGTAATAGTTTAAACTACCCCGAAGAAATATCAATGCTAGAAGCATACAAGATTCACTATCCCAATGTTATAGCATGAATTAATAACCACATAAAAGATTCATTCAAGGTACAAGCATAAAAATACTTATCTCTTTATGTTGGTGCACCAATGAGCTAGACTTGTAGTTGTGCCTCATCTTCGCCACCTTCACTCGATCTCGGCCTCAAGGAAAGTGGGAATATGAATCGGCCGTTTAGTAGAGATTGAAGACTCCATTTAAATCTTGAGATCACATTATGAATCAACGCACCCACACTCATGCGATGAAAGAGTTAAAGTAATCAAAAGAGTGAAAATAACTCATCACAACATTCTATCCACATGGCCAAAGAAAATACGGCATAGGAGAAATGCCACGAAGTGTTAAGTCACCCTTAATCAACGAATACCATAGGAGTTGTCCTCCTTACATCACCATTGCAACCACATTGAACATTTATTTGTGCATCGAATAGGCCCGTGGCTTCAATCATTACTTCCTGACTGAATTTCTGTTTAATCAAATCTGATTGGATCTTTTCCTTAGACCTGCTCTGATACCATGTTAGTTTTTAAGATCAGATTTGCAATAAACAGAAATGAAACAATGAACACAATAACAAAACAAGATACCCTGGGAAAACCCTCCTTCTCGAGGGAGAAATACCCAGCAACAATATATCAACTATATATTGAATGAGATAGTAAAACGCTTTACAATGAGGCCAATCACAAGGCTGATCAGATATGATGATGATAGCATCACACTTGATGCAAGAACACAACCAAGAATAATATAGAACTCAAATAATATTAATCTGAATATGACCAAACACAAGGCCAATAATAAGGCCGCACACAAGGCCAACTGGAAGTATAACTTCTCTCTTAGAAGCAAATAAATGATATCTCTTATGAATCGATATCCTTGAATCAAAAGCTCGATCTGCTGTAGAAGCAAATTTCACTTATGTGCGAACTTGTCTTGGATTAAATTGAATAAATAAAGAATGAGAGCTGCCTTCTATATATACATGATATGGTGTCATTTCATGAGAAGTCGGCTTGATTAACAAACAAGGCATCACTTCATAAAAGTCGGCCTTATTAAAGAATAAATAACAAGTCGGCGCCTTGCATAATATTTAAATTTAATTTAATATTTATTCTCCAAGAAATCGTGGGAGAAAGATCTCCCACCGCTACACATTATATCATCAACATAACTGACGCTGGAGCATAATAGAATAGACCACGTTTCAATTCATTTTTAATGAAGAAGCCGCCCTCAAAAAAGAAAAAAACACACGACTTTTGACCATCATTTAATCCGCCACACTCAGCCCGACATATTAAGGAATACAATGAAACCGTCTCACCCCACACCAGTCACGTTTCTGCAGAAATTAACATCGCCAGAAAGAAATTTCTGTTCATCAATAAACCGATAGGTGAATTATATCTCAGTAGAAACTGTTGAATATTCAAGAGTATCTCCTTTACTAAGCTTGAATCATATTTATATAAGCCGTTTCACCAAGAGAAATTAAATCCATCTCCAATAAATATTCCTCCAAAAATTGTGTATAAGGGAATCAAAGAGCCGTTGCAATAATTCTCGACACTTCATACAACTCACCAAAATAGCCGACTCATATATGAGTTCATCTTTGTCTTATTTAGGCCGCCTCCCAACATAGAATCTCCATCAGAAATTGATACAATATTTAGCCATAAAAAATAAACCTGAAGCCATCTCAAGAAAGCCACATTTTCATCAAGACAAGCCAGCACAAAAGATTTTCTTTAAAATATTCGATCAAAATAGACAAGTTGAGCTTGGCAAGATATTTGACCAATTTAAAAAGAAATTCTAACTTTTCGAACTCTAACTTCAATAATAATCGCATCCTTAAAAGCCATGATAAGAAAATTGATAACATTTAAAAATCTGATTATTTGACTTGGCAAAGACTTTTCAACCAGCTGACAAGTAGGCACCAAAGTAGCTGAAACAGGCACCCAACCAGCTGAAGCAGGCACCCAACCAACTCAAGCAAGCAGACAGACAACTCAAGCAGGTCAAGCAGGTCAAGCAGGTCAAGCACATAAACACATAGCTCAACCTTGACATCAATGACAAAACTTATTCCAACACTCGAGAAGATTTAGGTCACCTAAGACTAGCTTTCCCCTAAGACTCATGAAACTCAAGAGTATCTTAGTTCGGGCCAATTGTTGTATAATGCTTATGCTTCGATTCTCTCACATTGAATGGCCTCTAAATTAGGTAACAAAAGGGAGGCAAAGCAAAGTACATATACATAGAGGCACATGGTGGGCATTCCCATAATTGAAACGAAGGCTGTGTTCGATTTTAGGTCACCAAAGACTAGCTTTCCCCTAAGACTCATGAAACTCAAGAGTATCTTGGTTCGGGCCAATTGTTGTATAAGGCTTATGCTTGGATTCTCTCACATTGAATGGCCTCTAAATTAGGTAACAAAAGGGAGGCAAAGCAAAGTACATATACATAGAGGCACATGGTGGGCATTCCCATAATTGAAATGAAGTCTATGTTCGACACCAATCCTTGTTTTTCTAGATTTGCAAGAATCTTTTAAAATTGAAATAGATGCCTTAGATTAACCTCTTGGAGCAATCCTCACTCATCATGGCCATCTATACCACGATGATACATTTTATGATTTAATACACATGTATCTAACATATGACAAAGAACTTTATGCTATTATTTAGGTCCGCAAACAATAAAAGCATCATATAGTGGGTAAGGAGACAATCATCCATATTGACCACAATTCTCCATAATTCATGTAGAGTCAAGGTAAGTTGCAAAATGGCCGTCATCAAAGGTGGTTGATGTACCTATAACAATTTCACTTGAACTTTTGTCACAAGGGAGTAACATCAATATTGTAGTTTGATGTGCAATTAAGGTTGTAGTTGAGGCACATTAGAGATCTTGACTTCTCCAATATATACTAGAAATTGATAGTTGGGTGGTTGGTTTGTGATTTCCACCTAGAAAATAGGCTTCTGTCTTCATGGATACAACTATGTTCCCATTGAAAACTTGTAGAAGATGATATGGGAAACTCTTTATAGTCGCATGGCAAGTCACTTTGTGGTGGAAAAGATGGTGATAGTTCTTTAAAAGTATATCTTTCTCCAAAACTGCAATATGATGTTATATATAAGATTTTGTATAGAATATGCTATTGCAAATCAGGCCAATTGAAAGCAAAGATTGTATACTCTTCCAAATATTGATAGGATTCAATAGTAGTGATATAAAACTTTGCAAGTAACTCGTGGACTTGTAAGTAAGTATTAACGAGCTTCTCATGTCCAATGAGTTAATTGTTGACTTATGCTCTTGTCCCCTTCAGTCTTTTATTTTATTGCATTGATTTTTAGGCAATCTCAATTCATTTAGAGTGATCTTGGATTGATTCAATAGAGATATATTGATTGGATTTGAAAGGGATGTAGCTTTTTTATATTTTTGATTTTGGTTTGTTTATTTTGATCTTTTTATGTTTGTTGTGTTCTAGCACTTCTAGTTTTGATATTTCATGCTTTGTATCTTTTTTGTTTTCTTATTTTAGAGCTAGGCTTACAAAAGACCTTGTAATACCTTCAATGTCACTTTAATTGGTCTATATTGGAGTAGATTGAAATTCACATGGGCTGGTGGTTTTTTTGTAGTCTATCTAAACCATCTAGTTGGAAGCTTGGATTATATGAGCCCTTGCTGATGTCTTCACAATTGTGAGAATCTATTTCGATTGATTTCACTTGCGAGCTTTGCCACCACTCCAAGCAAATGTGACTGCATTTTTAGATTTGTGTTTTCTCAAAAATGGACGTTTCTATCTTGTGTACAAGGAAAACTGATGCTCCACAAGTTGCAGAATTTTGTTTTGAGCATGCTTGGAGCAATTTTGGGCTACAACAAATCATGGCAAATTGTGAATCATGCTTCCAAGGTCACTTTTAGTGATTATGGTGGAAGCTTTTGGATTGTTAGTAGCACTTCTTCTCTTCATTTCATTTGCAGACAAATGGCTGGACCAAGATTGTTGGTCATAACATAGTTTATGCTTTTTTGCATTTCTTACCTACAAAAAATTGAGCGGGATAACTACTTGTATTTGATTCAACATAGCTATAATTATTTGACTTATGTTTATAAGAGTTGTTCGTCTTTAAATGTTTGTTATGGTTTACAAAAATCTTGTGTACCTATGTGATCCATAATCAACATGGATACTCCCTAGTACTAATCATCAACCCAAATCATATTTCATACACACTCCAATATGCAATCACAAAAATTTGAATGTTTGGCCAATCCGGCATAGAACAATTGATGCATGTTTCGAAGAACAAGAACCATGCTTGTGAAATAAATGAACTTGTATTTAGCTAGTTGCCATATACTGGTGCTAGGAGATGCTAGAAATTGCAAGGAAATGGTATAAGCAAGTGATAGAAAGCAACATCACATGGAACACATAATACCAGTGATTTAACCAAGAAAAAATCGATTAGGGAAAAAATTCTAGCAAACAATCCATTAACAATCAAAATATGCAAGCGAGTTTCCCTTCATGAAGGCCCTTAAAAATTCCTGTCATGACTCATTGCGTCCTCTCCCGTAAGTAAGCATATCACATCTGCAACATAGTGAATTACTTAAATGTAAAGATTGCTCCTTTCTCAAGTGTCACTAACAATGTCTACAACAAAGCATTCTCTTACTTCCAGCAAAATGACTATGAACAATCATACTATTACTACCACTAGATACATGTCGATGGACTGCAACCTTTAATTGCCAAACATCTAAATTAAGGATTACATCTCAATTCAAACCTCTTAATGAGCTCCAACCTCGCTTGGCATATCCCCCAATGGCTGTCTATATGCTTAAGGATGAGTATGATTCAACAAGAGGCATTGGTGCATCTCCCATATGAAGAGATGGAAGGAAACCGATTTTACTCAGGAGTAGTCTTGGCCTTGCTACGTTTTGGTACATTGAACAATTTTTCCTGCAGCCGGATTTGTCTATTGAACCTGCTCCCATTAGTGATGATTTTGTTAGCAAGCAAAATGGTAACATAATTTCATACCTAGCCAATTATGGTACCATTCAATAATCTTCTACCTTCTCCTCTTATAATCTGACTCTGTTATAAACTTGCTCTCAGGATAGCTGATCACTTAACCAACTGCATCCCAATGTTTGTCCAAACTAGAGGAGCAAAAGTTGTAAAAAAAATTGCGATTAATTGAGAATCGCCATTGCTAGTGATTTTTCAAAAATGTTATCCCTGCGACTTGATTTTTGGCAGAAAATAATGATAATTTTGGCTGACCCTACAACCTGCGAAAAACTGTTGTGTGTGATTGTTAATTGTGGATTTCCATGCCCTTATACGTGACTGCAGAAACAGGTCTGTTGTACTACTTGATTTTTGGGGAAAAAAAGGCATGATTTGCAGCAATCGCCAATGGCAAAGAATTTTGCTCATGTTTTCAAATAAAATGGCAATTCTTTAGGTCAAGTCGGGCCTTGAAAAAGAAAACACGATTTTACTGGTACAGAAATTAAATTCAGAATACCACAGCATCAAATATATTATAATTATTAAAATTAAATAATACAAATAATTATAGTTTTATAAATAATAAATTAATTAATAATAAGTATTATATTTATAAATGTTTTTATTTATTAAATTAAATATAAAATAAATATATTATATAAATAAAAATAAGAAACCTAAAAACTTAGACATGAAATTTCACCTTGGCCTGCCATTAGAGAGGTATGGTCTCCCCTACTAGTCTTATTGATTTGTCATGATGCCCCGGCCAGCCCCAGCTTCACCTGAAACTTTGACTCTTGCTTGATGGTTGGAATAGATCTACACATGGTTATCCTAGATTAATAAAAAAGGAAAATAAAAAGCATTTGCGGTGTTTGATTGAATATAATTGGGAATCTTATAAATTTTTTTATCGAATGTTGGGTTTTAATAACTAGCATCACCAACACAAATTTTTTGAACTGGTTCATTGACAGTTTCATAAATATGGATTGTCTCTTTTTAACTGCCAAGAGTGGATTCTGCACTGGCCAGAAAGAAATTATTAAAAATGAAGAAAAACACAAAAAAGATGCATTTGCTGCAGGTTCGTCGTGGTCCTGTCTAGTTTGCTTCAGGTTCACCCAGGACAAACCTATAGTCCCCTGCTTACACGCTGCTTGACTCCAGTGCTCAATTTCTTTGCTAAACTAGATTCTGCTTTAATGACATTTCCTGCCCAGGATGTACTTAAGGAGGTTGGAGCTCATGAACATAAATGGCAAAAATCTGTATTCTACAAATCATGGGCTAAGCTCCCAATTTATTTGCTCTCTATGTCTCTATCTATTGAAATACCTTTAAATTAAAAACAGCATTTTTTTCTCCTTTTTTTTTTAATGTTTTTTAAAATCTGATTTTTTCTGATTAGATCCCAATTTTTTGAAAAAACCTTATACTTTTGGTTTGCCAATTTTTTCCCCAATTTGTTTTTTTGCTGCTATGGTACATACAATTTTGGATCATACCTCCTAAATTATGGTGCTTTTGGTTCCCAAAAGCTTATGATATTCTACAAGAAGGTTTCAGCCTTTGTTACTGATTCACCACTCCCAGCCTTTGGATATGATTCGATTCGTACCAGATTCGCAATTTGGGTACGGTACGATACAAATTCGGGCAGGGTACGAAATCTGGTCTGTGGATTCGCCTTGGATTTGATTCGACACTGTGGATCTGACCAGGATACGCCAAGAAGAATCTATGAAGAATCCGCGACGAATCCAGACGTCAAAACACCCAGGCCGCAGAAAAAGTGCCTTTTTTTGCATTTTTTAATTTTTTTGGACTAACAGTGGCGAATCGGTAACTTAGCTATGAAATGAACAGAAGCAACGAGTGCGGATTGTAGTAAGTATCCCTTTACTTTTAGAATTAGAGGTGCTTTTGCATTATATTCTGTATAGGGTTGATGTGATTAAAGGCTAGTATGTGCAGTTACTACCTGAGGATTTTGCATCCCTTACCTTTTGAATGCTTATGAGTTAAGGTCCTGAAATTATGGGACTGCATCATCTTATACCTATAAGTTCATAACTCAAAATTTTATAACAAAATTAATGCATGCTTTGGTTTTGTGCAAATGAATTCCTCATTTCATCAAAATTTTTGTATATAAAATTTAAATTTTGGACAGTGAGCTTCTCAGAATTTTTTAACTATTTATGCACTTGTGTCATTGTCATTTGGAATCAAACGGATATGTGTCATTTCTATTATTGATTTTCCAAAGGCTTTATCATCCATGCTCATGTTTGCTACAAGTTTTTATATTCCTACAACTGTGTTCTTTTTGGTCATCCTTTCACAGTTGTGCATAGTCTTGAAATCTTGTCCTGTTACAGTTTTGGTTATTGCTGTTAACTTCTATTTATATTGGTGGTCACTATGAAGTCTCACATTAAATTTGGAATGGAGCGGATCAAATTTATTGAACTCAATGCTATAAGAGTTTTGCTATGTTATTAGACTATTAATATGGTGGTGTATTTTGAACTTAATTACTGCTGCAAATATGTATATATTTCTGATTTTTATGTTTTTTGTATTGCCGTACCCAATCCGTACCCAACCCCAATTTTTTTTTGATCGAATTCCCGTACCGGATTCGCGTATCCGCACCCGAATCCAAAAACGAATCGGTAACTTAGGTTTCAACCTTACTTTCCTGAAATGTGAAACCGATCTCTCCTCTTGTGAAGTCTTCTTTAACCTGCTGCACTGCAAACAGATTGCAATTTGGAAAGGTTTTCATCACCTTACAAAAGCTGCCCTTTTACATTGGGTATTGCCTTGCATTAAAACAAAAGCAATCATGCATGAACATATGATAGTACAAAACAAAACCCTTCTAGAAAGCTGACCCTTTTCTTGGGTCTTATAGCCTATTCATTACACCAACAAGTGCAACTGTACATGCCAACATGAATGCCAAACACACCCAACAAGCAGTGGTCTTCATGGGGCTGCTGTGTAATGTCCCCCTTCGGGATAATCTTGAATCTTGTCCTAGAATCACAAGCTTAATGTAGTTGGGGCTGTAACGTATCACTTAAATAGCTCTTATAGTTGTTGATCCTTATTTTCTTATTCTTAATCTGCCTTTCAAATCATATTATGTTCCTTCCTTTATTCACATTCCATTTTATTCCTTTCACTACTCATTCTTCCTCCACAATTCTTTCATAAAATCTGCAAATCAAGTCTTTATAATCTACTCTTCATCTGCTGGTATATTTGTGATATAATCATTTATCTTGCACACACATTAGATCTGCTCTTCTCAAGATTTTGAATAATATTTTCAATCTTCTTCTTCATTATATGATCTTTTATTCCCTTTTATATCTGCTTTTTATACACTTCCCATCTGCCTGTCTTTATAGATTTCAGATGATCTGCAGCCTATATTTTATCTCGTGTTTCCCATTCTATTCTCTATTTCCTTCTTCCTCTCTATACATATCTCATTCTTTCTCTTTTATATCTTCACATTCAAATGAGAAGATGTATCTTTTTGAAAGAGACATCCATTAGAAGAGACACAACCTTTTGAAATGATTGCTGCCTTTTGAAAACTAATTCCAAACCTTTCTAATTTCTATTTTTATTGTTCTCTACACACCATTGATAGATCTCCTTTTTATATCTTCATTCCTTTACTCTTCTATCTTCTTCTTAAAATCTGATGTGTATTTAATATATCTTTTTTTCCTTTTCCCTTCCCCACATCCCACAAACTTATTTTATATCCTTATACCTCCATGAAGAGAGGCATCTCTTTGAATAGAGATAACCCCACAAATGGACATGACCTTTAGTTAAACATTCCTTAATGATATCTCAAATTATATTCATTTTATTATTTTGTTTTGACGTGTAATATATTTTACTATTTTATTTTTAAGTTATTTGTAATATTATTTATATTTATTTACAGTATTATTTATATTTATTATTTAAATATGTATATTTTAATATTTATAATATTATCTCTTAATAATTATTTGATAATTATGATAATATTTATATTAATGTATTTTATTGTGTATCGTCGATATATATTTATAATTACAATATTATCTTATGATGATTGTAATTATAAATATATTAAAATGATAATATTTTCTTTTATAATTTTAATATGTATTGTGTTATTCATTTTCACTTATTTGTATCTCAGAGTGTTCTAATTTTGGGGACATGACATGCTGTCATGCTGCAATCATGGCCTAGTGCATACAACAATATATAAATGCATGCTACCAAAACTTTCCCTGTCTAGTCAAGAATCCTTTCTCAATCAAAAAGACAAGCTTGCTCCCTTCATAAGGGCCACTAAGGATATCAAAAAGACAAGCTTGCTCCCTTCATAAGGGCCACTAAAGATATCAATAAGAAGTATCCTCTCACTTGCACTTAGTGAACTCCTCCAAGACTTCCAAGATGGTGAAATTAGAATAATCTTGCTTCATTGCAGTGCCCAAAACACATTTCACAGTAGTTGTTAGCCCAAAACAACTTAAGCATGCATGGAAAAATAAGAAACAACTTACCAACTTTGTGGTACACTATCAGTTTCTTCTAATGTTGAAATCATTCCTCTTTGCCGACAAACTGTAGCTCATGCATTCTGCTATTTCATTCTGGACTGTTTTGATTACTACTATTTCTGTCAGGCTATTTTGACCCATGCAGAATCTGTCACAGTGTTTTGGCCCTTCGTATGTCATATCTGACTGTTCTTTTTAAATTGATGCTTTTCTTTACAAATTTTTTGTCACTAGCTTCCCATATCTTCCATTTCTTCTGTAGTGTTTTTGTACTGGGTGCTACCTGACTGAATGCTACTCTTGTATTGTATTTTCCAAACTCAACAAGTGGTAAGGAAAATTATGCATTTTCATGCCAGCAATTATGTAAGCAATACACATAAATCTGAAATCTGTTAGGAGACCCAGGGATGAGAAGAACTGCTCTGATACTAATCTGGTCTGTGATCGACACGGGAATGTCGATCAGTATGAAGCTTTTTCCATACATACTCAACTTTGCCACTACAAAGATGTGAATGCTTAATGAATCCACAATACCATAGAGCAACCTAAAGCATGATGTGAAGAACAAGAACTATGCTTGTGAATTAAATGAATTTGTATGCAACCAATTCTTATATACTTGTGCTATCAGATGTTAGAACTTCAGTGTACCTCAGGAATGCATCCCTGGGGTTAGTTTTACTGTATAGGGTTTCTCCCTTACCAAGGGCCTCTAAGAACACCTAAAACAAAGTATTCTCTCACTTAACAGAGCAATATGCCATGACACTCTAGAAACACAGCAAACAATTGTAACCTTCAATTGCCAAATATTTAAGGTAAGGATTTGATTACACTTCAGTTTCTTAATGAGCTCCAACCTCCTTAGTACTGTTGATGTTAGCAGCGTCAGGCCTCATCTTCCAGCCCCGATTCATATCAAAGAATAAATTAAATGTAGCCTATCGGCTATTTAATTTATTGAGACGACTTTTGGTGAAGGGGCGCTTCACCTTGGATAATAAATAATATTTATTATTGTTAATTGGTTCCTAATGAGGCCGACTTCTTATTCGCCACCTTTATGGAGTTGCAACGTTTCATATGAGGCCGACTTCCTTCCTTGAAAGGATGCGATCTCCTCTCCATCATGTATATATTAGAGATGTTCATTGTTCATTTCATTATCCATTTTTCATAGTTCAAGTTTATTCAAGTGCGGGTTACTCTAGAGCAGATCGAAGTTTATAAAGGAAGAGCGATATTGTCATCAAGAGGTCGCATCAAGTTGGTGCTGTTATTTGGCCTTGTAATCGGCCACATTGTAAAGAGTCTCATTGATTATCATTCAATATATAAGTGATATGTTGTTGCTGGGTTTTTTCTCCCTCAAGTTGGAGGGTTTTCCCAGGGTATATTCTGTGTCAATCTGTGTGAAATTGTTTTAAATCTGCTTATTTAATTTCTGATCTTAAAACTAACAAGTACATTCCCCAATTGATGTATTAATGCCCGAGGATGAGCATGAGTCATCAAGAGGCACTGGAATGTTATAGAAGAGATGGAAAAATAACTGATTCATCTCCTTGCGAGAGTCTCAACCCTGTGCTTTGTCATACATGGGACAATTTTTCCAATGTCAAATTTGTCTGCTAAACTTGCTCTCATCAGTGACGATTTCTTTAGCAGCCAAAATAGTAGCACCCTGTTTTCTACTCAACTGAATACATCACCACTAAACAAATCTTCCACTTTCCTGTTTAAATTTGTATCTATAAAAAACTCACAGTAAAAATTATTGCTCAACCAATTGCATTTGAATGTTTGTTAGAGCAATTTTAGATCATTATGAGATTCTAGTTGCCCTTTATTCTCTAGACGAATCACACCAACAAAAGAACTAATCCAAAGCTTCTTCCTTTGTAGAGAAGTTGAGCAAGCTTTACACCAAAAGTTGGGACATTCTCTAGCGGGCTTAAATCAAATTCAAGGAATTGGGTGATTGGCATTGATTACCATAATCTTTTCAAGTTGTTGATAGTGTTTGGTTTCAGTAGATAGGCAAAAAGTTGATGACAAACATCACAAGATGAATCTTACTAGATACAATTATTATGCTTTTCTTTAAGCAGTTGATCTTAGTGCCTTCATGTAGATCTTCTAATTTAGCTTGATTGCCATGATGTTGTCAATATGAGCCAGATCAAGTTGTTTGAGCCATTGCATTTGAAGGAAGAGGTTTCTATGACTCATTCCGAGGCTACCTTTCTATAGTTTCAGGCACTTTCAGCAACCGTTGGCTGAGGATACTTTGTTCAATAACAATATTTGCACCAATTGCAAGGATCAAATTACTACTTTCTTTGTTGGCTGCTAAGCTACTCTTCCTACAATGGCCAACTGGTTCTCTGAGTTAGCTTTTGTGGATGTTTCCAAATCTCATATAGAAGTTAGGGTCGTTTCCTTTGAGACGGGAGTAAATGATGATATACTATGCACAATTTTCCACTTTAGTCAAAGCCTGGGGTGTCAGAAGTAGGATTAGTTAGCACCAATGCCTGTGTATTAATTCAAGGGCAGAGAGAAGTAAAGGTGGTTGGAAGGTGGCAGTTAGAAACATTAAATGCCTTTGTGAATATTTTGAGCAAAGGGCCTTTGTATGCAATATATTTTTCAGAAATTAAATCATATCACAGAATATTTTCATCATATTATTCTATCCAGTTGAATATCTGGACCCTGTTCATTTCAGAAGTCAAGTAGACACCCATAGGAAGTTTAGGCCTTAAGGAACTCATGGAAGAAACCATTGCTAAATTTGTTCCCTAGCTGATCAGACTCCAGTTTTAAATGTGTCCTCAACTTAATGGCTTTGATAGGGTTACATGCTGTATCTTAAAACAGAACCTGGAGTTAAAGAGCTGGAACACTCTAGAAAGAGTTTAAATAGCATCCACTAATGAGAGAGCAGTCTACAGAACCTGCTTTGGATGGGCCATGCCTAGAACCAGGGCCAAGATATCAATGGTGTGGAGAAGAAGCTCTTTAAAAATCCAAGCTATGTGCCAGTGGCTACTCATCTCCCTGCATTTCCCATGTCGCTTTTCACTCCCTGCTCCATCTAGGCACCCAGATGGCTACAGGAAGAATCTCCCGGCAATTCCCAGGTTCTCTACCCTCTACTTCATACACTCACTAGGGTGGTTTTGTCCACCTTTTTGTGAAACTCTATTGCACTCTGGGGCAGAATTTCTGATTTTATAAATATTATTGAAGACAAGCATTTTGAATCAGATTACAAACAATATGATTACATGATAAATTCTGGATTTTGGGGTCTGAAACTGTGAAAAGCTGAAACCTTCAAATTTCCCATTCAAAATTCATAAGAGAATGCAGGGAGTTTTGACAGAATATATGCTTCTTGAATTTCGTGAGCAGGAGTTGGTGAACACTGGATTGCCATCTCACTGATTTGTATTGTTTGTAACTTATGTTATATATTATTAAAGGATTTTTGAAGTCTACTGTAATGTAGTAGCTTGTAACTTCAAGTATTATTACATGATTCATGGGTCATTATCTCATTGATTTTTACTCGCTTGAAACTTAAAGCAGGAAGGGCATGATCAGATTCTGGATTTTGACCTTGTCATTATTTTGTTTTCGAACATGAGCATTATTGGAATATGTTCAATTGATATTATTTCTGGAAATTGATTGTTTGAGGCGTGCCTTGATCCTATTAAACAAATGAGTGCATAGTCTGTACAATGTCAATGATCTTTGAATAAGGCTCAATCAAGTGATCTTTCATTTCTACAACTTGATATGTTTAAGCTTTAAACAACACAAAATTAATAAAGAATAGGTGTGTATATTTGAGATACAGCATGTTTTGTGCTTGAGAAATCATATGCGACCAATCAATAAAAATGAATAATTCAAGAGACATAATGGAAAGCTAATTATTAATGCCTGTTTTGGCCATTTTAATTTATAGTTTGAATGCTAAATACTTATTTTTGTAACTTGCAGATCTAAGTCAAGGTCACTGAGCCCACGCCGTCTGGTGAGTACTTGCTTAATTTGTATTGGAGGCAGAGGCACTTTCTAGACATAACGGGTCATTTAAAAAAAAGACATTATATGATAGAATTCAAGATTGATTTACTTCAATTTCATTTTATTTTGACTGGTTTCTGCAGCCTTCTGCCCCCAAACGTCCAAGTAGAAGTGCTAGCAAGAGTCGCAGCCCATCTCGTTCATAGTTATCTGCACCCTCAGCATACTTGTTAAGAACCTGTGGTGCGATAATCTTTCTGTGAATTCAATCCTGATTTGCTTTGGAAATCACACAGGAGTTACTTACTGGATTCTCCTTGCCCTGATCAGGAAATCTGTAATAAACCATTTTGTGTTTACTTAGGTGATTCATTCTAAATTCTGGAGGGAATAACATATGTAAATCTTGAACCAGGAAAACGAAGTTATTTCATGAAAAACATTACTTTGGAATGCCATATAGCAAGAAGTAAAGACCTGCTAGTATTTTCTCTATTTGTGATTTATAGGTACATTTTCAAAAGGATATTGATGTAATTTTTTTATAAGGTGCCTCTTTTTAATGTATGATGTTGCACAAATTTTGCCGTTTCTAGTAGCCAACTTCACACCAACATTTGGATTGTAAATCTGGAAAATTTGTAAACCTGATTTATTCTGTAGATTGATTGGAAATGTCTTGTCTTTTTGTCAAATCTTCAGATTTCATAAACTGCATCCTTAGCATAGTAAATTAGTGAACCTGTTCATTTACACCCATGACCCATTGCTTTGTAACTTAAATGAAAATTCCTGTTCGTTAGAAATGTCCTTATGTCGTTTGCACTCTGAAGAAATTTCATTAACTTATCTAAAATTTTCAGAATTGAAAAATACGAAGTCCAAGTTGCCCTCATTCTGGAACTAGTGAATAGTTTCTGAACTCTTGTAAATATAGGTTAATTCTTATTTGTTATTTGTGTATGTGAACTGTGAATCATCAAACTCGGGATGCTCTGGCATGTAGTTTCTTCTATCATTAATTACAATGACATTGAGGAGAAGCAAAGAAATAGGTCAATATTTATAGATGGGTTTCTAGAATTGGTTGGGAAAGTTGTCTGGACTGGTATCATTACTCAAATCCTTTTATTTATGTTTTCTTCAGTAAAGATTCTTTATATTTGCCAATGCTCAAGTAAAACTAGGTGGTAGAAATGAATCTGCAAGAAACATGTCTATTTATATCTTATTTATTTTTCAAGAAGAGTACTTAGGTGGAAAACATACCTTGAAGATGTTATTAGTTATCTTAGTTTTTGACCTCTTGGACCTGGAGTGATTATTGAAGTGCAATCCAAGCTTTAAAATAATGATGATTTTACCATTTCTCAAAGCCAAATTAAACCAGTACTCTTTTTACAATTCTTAAGAGGCAGTTATTGTAGAATGACCTCACCTCTTGCAAAATTTACATGACCTCACCTCTTGTAGAATGACCTCGCATCTTGAATGTGTTTGAGCATTTTGTCTAATGCAGAAACTCTAAGAACTAACAAACACAGTTATGTTGCTGAAGAATGAAGATTGTTTTTGTCTCAATATATTTTTTCTTTCAGTCTTTTATTGAAGATATGGTGGCCTAAGTGGCATCCTTTTGGAGGCTATTGCAGGTTATATTCACAATATGTTATCTCATTGGTTGATTCAGTCCCATGGCAAATACTTAGGGCATAATTCTCAAATCCTTGCACTATTTTTCTGAGGAGGGAAGATGATATTTATTTATCAATTTAGTTATATTTAGCTATAGAGATTTTAGAGAGAAAAACAGCTCACAAAGTCCCTTATCACAGCTTAGATAGCAAATGAATTTCTCAAATATGCTTGAAGGTTTTTAGTCTAAAATACTTGGGGTTTTGGTGGTACCACACATTGAAGTTGAATCTCAAATATGGATAACAATCAGCCTGAGATCACAATTTAGTGTTGGGGTCTTCATATGCATGTCTCCTCTGGTATAGGTGATGGGGGAAAACAGTACAAGATGTCCCTAGGCATGCATGATATATGGAAGGATTTCTTTTGGTGACCCCTTGTTGAATAGGAGCGGTTAATGGATGCCCCATTTAATGTTCCAAGGACCATAGAATGCCTGAGCATATCTTGATTTACAATTTCCACGAGAATTAGTTAGAAACTAAGGAATCAAGTAAACAAATTATTGTTCTATTTAGATATCCAAATAACAGTGATAATTAGTAGCGTTAAACGGTTGTTCACAAAGAAATGAAGTGTTGAAATGAAAAAAACAACCAAAAAAAAAAAACTCGATAAGATCTTTATCATCTTGGGAAAAGTAAAACCCTTCGAAGGGTGAAAAAATCAGTTTGTACAGGGAATGGCGCTCTTCTAGTGGAGTGTTTTTGCTCAAATAGATAAGTATAATTGTAATTGCCACTCATATTGAAACCTTGTACTTAAGTTTTAATATCTAAATAATCCATACTCTCTTCTTTATATATCTTCTATTGTTGGAAACATTCCCCTTACGGAATTGAGGGATATTAAAACAGAATTGGAGGCATTAGTTTGTTCAAAATTGTAGAGTTGGGTCAAATTTATGGGTGTGAGTACAACCCCATTGATGCAGTGGCATCTTGCAAGTGTGGGTTTGTTTGTTGATTTTTTTTGAAGTTTCTTTTTAATTTGTGGATGGGCTTCTAGTCTTAGATCCATTAGAGATCACAATTCCCTTCTTGTAAAGCTTTTGGTCCCACAAGTTTTTTCTATCCAAACTTTAAGTTGAAACTCTAATAGCTACAACCTCTTGTGATGCTCAAGGCATACTACAATGATAGTTATGTGTTAGGAATAATATGATGAGGGTTCCTTACACAATTGGTACTAATTATATGTTGCAATGGAAACATTGTCCTAAAAATATCATACAACAATTTTGCGTAATTATAGTGGATTCTTCCTCTACCTTGTTTGTTTGCTCTTGGTAGCTTGCAATTGGGGCAAATTGTGTTTTTCATTGAAATTTTGTAGTTTGGTTGTATGCTTGACACTCCATTTGGCATTAGTTTGGCCAAAATTGTAGAGCTGGGTCAAATTTGTGGGTGAGTTCAGCCCCGTTGGTGTAGTGGCATCTTGCAAGTGTGGGTTTGTTTGTTGAAATTTTTGAAGTTTTTTTTTTCATTTGTGGATGAGCTTCTAGTCTTGGATCCATTAGAAATCAGAACTCCCTTCTTGTAAAGCTTTTGGTCTCACAAGGTTTTTCTATCCAAATTAATTATTATTTTTATTGTTGAAACTCTAATAGCTACAATCTCTTGGGATGCTCAAGGCATACTACAATGATAGTTATAGGTTAGGAACAATATAATGAGGGTTCCTTGCACAATACAAGTGGTACTTAATTATATGTTGCAATGAAAACATTGCCCTAAAAATGATCATACAACAATTGTGCATAATTGTAGTATATTTTCTTCCTCTATCTTGTTTGTTTGCTCTCGTTAGCTTGCAATTGTGGCAAATTGTATTTTTCTTTCAAATTTTGTAGTTTGTGGCATAAGTAGGGCAACTAAATAGATGATAAAGTTTTAAGTAGCACATGCTATCCAAATTGCCTCATTTTATGATGGGTTTTTCTAAGCAACACGAAGAGCTTTTGATGTCTAGCCTTGCCATTGTTCCACATCATCCTTTGGGCCTATTGGGACACTAATTTGTAGTGTTAATTTTTGCTTAAGTCCCTTTCTCTTTTGTGGCTTGTCATATTTGACCCATTCGTTGACCAGTGATTTGAAATTTTTTATATTGAGTTTCCCAAGTGTCAAATGGTGCAACGATTCATAAAAAGCCTAAATTTGGGCCTTCTTCGTTGTTTCCCTTGGTATTCATGTGTTTTCGAAGTTTCAAGGTTTCAGGGGAATTCATATCTACATGACTTTCCTATCAATCCAAAAGTCTCGCCCAAAACCCTTTTAGAATTTGCATGTCTTTTTTTGGTGTTTTAGGGCCTTGAGGTTTCCTTACATTGATACTTGTTCCCTTGTCTCCCCACTTCCCCAACCCCAAGCCTTTGTTCTAAAAAATCGGCTAAAGTGTTGTTTGTTGACCTTTTAGATTGTCAAGGTTTTCCTTACATGTCCACCCCCTTTGGCATCTCCGATCTTCAAAGCTTGAAGGTTATAAAAAGCATCTGTTTGTATCAGAGTTGGGCTTTTGATCATCTGCTATTCAAGGACTTTACATCCGCCCTCAAAAGTTTGAACCTCGTCAAAGTCTTTGTCAAAATTTGTCTAAATGATTTAGAGTGTTGGATTATTCATCCCTTCATCCCTTGTTTGACTTGTCATCTTTGTCATGCCTTCCTTGAAGATTCGACATCCCAACATTCCCTTAAACCTTTCTCAAAATTCTTCTGAGTTTTTGGTCTTTTGTGGTTTCCCATCCCTTCATGCTTTCGCTTCCAAACCTGATATCTCAATTATCTACCTTTCCTCCAATGATGTCATGTTGACGTTGTACTAATATCAACACCATGATGATGTCAATAGCTTGATGTGATGACATCATGTTGACATCATCTTCTTGTTAGACTTCCAAAGTTTTCTTATTTTGGTATCCAGTTAGTGTTCCCTTGAAGTCTGATTTCGATCCCTTTGTTGACATCATGTCAATGTAACCAGTCTAGATGACATCATGCTAACGTCATATGTCTATCGAATTTTTAGATTTCCTCATCCATCCTGTCCTTCAGTATCTATTCCTTTTATCTTTGTTTCCTCAATTCTTTGAAATCTTGCTACCTTCCACTCTAAAAAAAATTCTTAGTTTCAAAGACAATTTCTTGCACCCCCTATTCATGTACCTCTTTCCATTGATCTTTAAAAGTTTGAAGCTTCGTTGATTACACTATGAAGTCTTTCAAACTCAAACTTTTAGTCTTCCCCTGATCTCCTCCCTTCTAGCATGATTTCCATGTCAACCTTGATTCCCTAGTGCTTTGATCTTGGCATGTGGTACAGGTTTCCTTTGCCTCTCAACAGTCCAAAATTCTTGTCATTTCTCATTGTAGCTCGCCTACCCTCTTGAATGACCCATAGCTCCCACCTACCCTCTTGATCTTGGCATGTGGTACAAGTTTTCTTTGCCTCTTGACAATCCAAAATTCTCGTCATTTCTTATTGTAGCTCCCACCTACCCTCTTGAATGACCCATAGCTCCTTTAATGACTTGATTTGGCTTTGTAACCACTAGATTCAATTCAACGACAACCAACAATCAATGTGCACACCATCTTTTAATCTGAGACATATTTTGGGTGGGATTTAGCCTTTGCCATGGATTTAACACTACTACAATGTCACGAGTCAGGGTTTTGCCATTCTGAGTATTTTGACGAGTTCGGGGTTTCATTTGGTGGTATTGGATAGTACATGGGCACATACAAAGCATAATAATAACTTAGAGAAAGTACTTCAAAGAAAGATTCATTCTCAATTCAACTACAAGAAGGTAGAGTCAATGTCAAATCAATACAAATGTTATTGCAAGATTATTGTTTAGTTTTATTTGTCCATGAATGTGTGAACTGGTTTATAAAAATGTGTTACAAAATATTTCCTTAACATATTTATCATTGCGAATGCAAACACTATTTGATGAATATGACAAGATTCTAACACTGTTACATTTCTTGTGACATATATCTTTAATTTGTGCAATTCATTGATGGATTATTAAGTATGCGAAACTGACTAATAATGTATATTGATGCATTTGAATGCTTAGATCAATCATTATTTGACATTTTCCTCAATAATTTACTTATTTGTTAGTTGTGACTCTATTGTCCTAAGATTGGCACCGGTCTTGCATGTACTTGTTCCAATCACCAAAATCAAACAACTAGATGAACAAATCTTTAAACAACATTTCTAGTTTATTTCCATTATTGTTCAATTCATGATATCATGGTACACAAGGAGTAACAATTATAGTAAACTTTATGTATCATGTATCTTGCCTCCACTTTGTAATCATTGCAATGGTGTTGAAATAAACTATACAAAGGCGATAAGGTAGTTAGTTGCTCTCAACTTAATAACTTTTAGGGTTGAATCAACTATTTGGGTTTACATGTATCTTAACCTTTAGGAATATCCTCTCGAGTTTAAGTTGAGCTCGGGACATAGGAGAGAACCCACTCTTATAGAGTTGACCTTAACCCTTCATTGTTCTATTGATGAAGCAATTTCACTTACTTGATGGCAACCTTGCCCTTGTGAGCAATATTCCATTGTAGGAAGTGAAGCATCAATTTTGGGACCCAACATGATGACAAAGTTGTTGGGGACATGATATTCTGATTTTGTTTTGAAGACCCTTTTAATAGTGATTGATGAAAGGGAATCCAACCCTCATTTGCATACAACAATTTGAAAATGACATTTAGAAATGATTTGAAACAACACAAAAATCTGCAAGAAGTATTCTTCTTTGTCCATTCAAAATATTCTTCACTTACATAACAACAAAACATTTGTGAAAATACATTGTTTTGCATCCATATAGGTTGATGAAAACCATAACAAAACCGACATAAATCTGATTTACAACAACAAATTTCAGTACAAAATTATCTCCTTCAATTTGTCTTCTTTCATAAGATTCTAGCTCCTTCAATGTGCATTCATCATTAGAAATCACTGCTGCAAACAAACCATGAAATCATCAATATTCTTGCTACTATAGTACACCTCGAAACCTGCAACAAAAATGTCTCCTTGGTCTCCTTCAACCTTGTTTCTATTTAAGCTCTCAAGTTCCCTTCACATGGACTTCACTAGCTCACAGTCTCTCAAAATGTGGAGCTCACTAGCTCCCGAAAACATGGGCTTATATGCAAATATAAATATGCAACAAGGGAGTCTTCAAATCCTATCTTCTATCTGGTAGTATCTCCCCATCTCACCTGCAAAATCCCTCAAAGTCATCTTTCCAAATGACAAAGCCTGGATATATGGATTCGTGAATACAAATTTGGTCAATTCTAGTATCTTCATTGATCTTCAGTGACCTGGATGACTCCATCTATGAAAATGCACCAACATGCAAATACATGAAAAGCATGCAAAAGAACATGCAAGAACATGCATGCAAAGTGGTACCCACCTAGAAATGGACAGACCCAAAGAGATTATTCCAATTTAAAATGCCTTAGAAACATTTATCTCAACATATTTCCTCCAAAAAAATGCATTTACATATCGCCACAAGGGAAAATCACACTATTGCAAATTAAAATATTTATTTTCCACACACCTTAGCCCTTATTGAGAACAAACATAGATTAGCAATATTTTTGGTGATGCGAGATTGTTAGTACCACTAGATGCTCCTGCATAAGTTATGGAAGGCGTAGTTGGTTTGGGTAAGTTGGTAGTCCATCAATTTATACCAACAAAATGATGTCATTATCGACGAACAACTGTTAAACATTTGAAAATAATTGTTTTATCATAGAGGCTTGTGTGTTTTCAATTGTTAAGTTTGGTTTGTAGTAGTGTATTATTATTGAGAACATCTTATCTTCCTATTATGGGAAATAACAAATCTGTTGTAAGAACCCAAAATTTAATCTTATATTGCCATGGATAGAAGAAGATAACATGTCTATCAACCTGCACAAGGAGGTAAGTTAGGCAATGTAAAAAATCAACATGATAAATGGAAAACAAAGGATGGAGGTGGTTCATCAAGACAAAATGACGAAGAGCAAGTAAGCACCTTGGGTAGAGGCAACACCTCATAAATTTGTGGGACTGGTAGCATATTCTTTTGATGATTTTGCTAGTCAATTGCTTAGAAGGAGAAGAATTAACATTGATGAGTATGATGTGAGAAGATGCTTCAAACAGGACATGCTGCTGCGCAATGTGGATTCGAGAAGAAGACAAAGACAACTACTTGGTGGAATGGCGCTTCTCTACAACATTACACGGTTGAGAAGAAATCTGATCAGCCAAGGAGCTTCTCTGAGGTGGTGGTTGTTGATTCACAAGCTGCTGGGGCTTCTGATTCACAGTTCTGGGGTTTCGACTGCTGGGTTTCTCCTTCCTCCGCTGGGGGAGCTACCATGATAAATCATATTGAGCAAACGATAAGACCGGTTTCTGCCTCTACTGATGGTACTTCGTTTCCCATCTCTGGTGGCTCTCCGGTCATTTCCACACCTGTTCAGGTGAACTTTGATGTTACCTCTAGGGCTGCGGATTTTCATCCTCAGGAAATTGTTGGGCTGGCTTGGCAGGCTAAGGCGGCACAAGTTGAAGAAGGCTGGACTACTGTTACTGGAAAAAAATCTAAACCCTCTGGGCCTTCTTTCGATATGACTCTTCGCTCCAACAAGCGAAACTCGAATTGTAAAACCTAATGGTGCTTGTTTGGGAGCTAGTTTTTTGTTGACTGCAGGCTGTCTTTTCTGCAGTCTGGTCTTTTTGGCTGTTTTAAGCAGTTTGGCTTTTTGGTTGTAAAGGGTTCCGGATCCCTTCAAAATCTGTTTTCCCCAATATCAAAAATATTGATGAGTATGATGTGAGAAGAAACAATGTTGCAATTGGTAGAATAGGTGGTGGTTGGCTTGAAAATGGAGATATAAGAAGGTATGACATTCTTGACTTAGACATGAATACACATTAATTTGAACAAAAATAGTTTTCTACTACCGGATCTTATAGATTTTAGTTTGATCAAAGTTTCTTCTATTAGTAGATACAAAGTGATGCTAATGGAAGGGAAATAACATTAAATGATAAGATGGACTTACTTGATCAAGTTCTAAGAAGACAAGAAAGTTAGGTTGTATATGATCAAATAATTCAAGCTTGTGCCTATGCTACACAATAGCAAACTGTGAATTTGTAGTAGGTACCGAAGCCACATAATCAAAATTTTCATATCCAACAAGAAAGAGGTGTGCAAAACAGTTCCCATTGAGCTCTCAAAGAAGCTCAAATATTTTCACCTCTTAGACAACTATTGGGAGAAAAAGGTGCATGTAGATTTCTTTGATATCTTAGACTCCCAATCCAATCTTGAATGAGATAAGAGGAAATATTCCCAAGTTTAAGGAAATCAATGTAGTGATAGGAGAAGAGCACCTAAAGTGTTTCATCAATGCCACTGATTACAAAATAGATGATGCAATGATGAATTCTTTTGTACACTTTCTTGAGGAAAGTGCAAAAAAGTGGTATAGGAATCTCCCATATAGCAACATTACCTCATGGGAGTAGCTTGTAAGTATTTTCAAAATGTAGTATGGGGTAGGATTGAATTGAAGTTTGTTATCCATAAGCTCACCACCATCAAGAAGAGCATTGATGAGATGGTGAGTGACTTCAAAAATTGGATCATTCTAACAATGAGAAAGGCACCTCAACACCTTAAGCCTAATTAGTCAATGTGTCTTGTATCATATTGTGGGGTTTTTGATTCTAAGATTGGTTATTGCTTGAGTGAAATATGCCAACCAATTTTTTCTTGAATTATCATAACACAAACCAGCACTAGCCAACTGGATTAGCATTAGCATCAAACTGAAAACCAAGCTTAAAAGAAACTCAACGCCAAGAATGCACACTCAATCCCAATGAAGGAAAGGTGTTGTCATATGGCGGAGCAACTAATGAACAATACTTGAATTGAAACAAACTCAACGTCAAGAATGTGCACTCAAGATCCCATTGAGGGCGAGGTGCTAACATATGACGGAGTGATTAATTGAAAACTGAAACAATAGGCAGATAACCAGCCATGAGAATTTTCACGCTACCACTTGAACAGTGGGGGGAAAACATTACAATACAAAACTAATTCATCCGCTGCGGCGGGCATCCACTTATGAATGGGAATTCGCCACTTTACAGTGGGTGACTAAAGAGAGATTAATTGTTCTTTCTCCACACTGGCGGTAAACCATCCAGGGGTTACAAATGTATGAAATTATAACAAGTAATTGCAGCAATAACAATGGTTGGATTAGTACTACTAAATCTCAACCTTACAATCAAGGAATTTGCAAATACAAGTATTACAATGATAGAGAATAATGCTAAGATGTAAAGAATGAATGCTTTACAATGTTTATCCCTCAAATGATGAAGTAAAGGCCAAAAAACAGCAAACTAATGCAATCTGATATAAAAATCTGAGTTCTGGAAATTCTGATCAGCAAATAGAAAACACCATGAAATGCTCATAACTTCATCAATATACCTTCAAATTGACTGAAACCTTTTGCAAAGGCTCTCTAGGAGTATGGCGCCCAAGAACAAGTCATAAAACAGCATCAAATCCTCCACATTTATTTGGCACGAATCCCAATGTTCTCTAAGAAGGTATGGCCTGGCTGGAAGGGCGATTTTGCTCTTAAAAATCAGGTTCTTTGAATTTAGATCTCATCTTCTATGAGAAGGGTCGCCCAATATCAACAATCACATAGCACGAATGCCCAGAATGAAATAAAATTTACTCACAAAGCTGTATACAAAATTCACTTTCAGTTGTAGATGAACCAGCAACTCAAAAATGATAATAAACTCCAAAATTCTTCAACAATAGGCTCAATCTGCTAGTCTGGATGAGAAGCAGCAATAAAACCAATTAGGTGTTGTCTTTCAAACACAAAATTGATTGGAATCTAGGAGGTAAGCATCCCTCGAAGAAATAATCACAATGTCATTTCGACAGCATAACTTTAGCAATTAACAATGGATAATTAGCTCTTCAAACAGCAGCAATATATAAGCTTTAGTTGGCAAATGAAGCAACAAGAACTCTTCAAATTCCAAGAAGTTGAATCACTTCAACTTCCAAAAGGGACGCCACCTTTTTGCCTTTTACTTTTTGAAATAATAAAATATCATTCAACTTCCCTTTTAGGCATCCATTTCATATTGCAACAATAAAGCATTTATTAAATAATTAAATGCTCACTTGACCCCTTTATGTCCCCTTCTTTAAAACAACTTGAAGTCATCAAGCCTAGGCGTGGGGTACAACTTCAAGACATGAAAAATTGACTAAGTCTGAAACTCAGTCCAAGGAGATAACCAAAAACAATGCCCAAGCTGCAACTGATGAATTGCTAAAAATAGCAAACTAACAAATGCCAAACTGAACCAAGTTGATGATGATGCTTCTGCCAAAAATGAACTTACTAAAAATAGCAAATGCCAAAAATAGTAAGTTAACTTCAAAATCAACAGAAAGCCAAACTAAACACCAACCGCAGCGATTGAATTGCTGCTAGATAGATAATGCCAAAAGATAGACTTGCTAAAAATAGCAAACTGCTATAAATAGTAAGTCTACACAACATCCTCTGAACGCCAACTGAGCAGTATCTGAAAGAGGAAACCCTAGTTTTATACTTCACTTAGCCTACCTGGATTTTGGAAATAGGCTAAATCCAAAAGAAAAGTGTATGGCCAAAATGGGGACATTACATTGAGAGATGAAAATTCTCAAACACTTAGAGAAGCATGTGTAGCTACTATAAAAATTGAGAACAATATGAGGGCATTAGGTGAGTAGTTGAAAAGAGCTAATATAAAATTGTCACAATCAGATAGGGATACTATGAATAAACCTCTTACAATTAAGATAAATTGGATAAACTAATGGGTGCCATGGAAGATTTGTCCTACAAAGTAGCATTGAATGAGAAGGGGTTGCCACCTCAAGGTGCATCCACACATTCCAATGAAGGGTAGAGATTGCACAATAGGCCATATAACACTAATTGGTCTAAGAGACCACAACAAGATGATAAATGGGCTGATCTTGAGCATGTGAGTTTTTGATAGCATGACAAGGAAACATCAGATCCTCTAAGGAGGGAGCACATGAAATTTCAGGAAGAAAATTTATGGTGCGAGTATTGTTTCTTTGAGTAGAGATGAAGAATTTCCAAATGAGGAGGGTGGTGCTGAGTAATATGAAGATAATATTGACCAATTTAACAAACTTATCTATGGTCAAGTAAATGATATAGTATGTTAGGACAATCTTGATATGAATGATCAAAATTTCTAATGTGAAGGTAATGCTGATCTAAAATCTCTTTTTTTCTTATTTTTGGTTAAGTCTGAGCCTTGTGAGTCTTTTAAGTCTCTTTGTTTGTTAGTCATACTTATTGGGACTCTAAAAATATTCAATACTTAGCCACTTTACTTAAAGTTGGCCTTTCAAAGTGGTTTTAGAACCGTCGCCAGGAGTCGATAAGGTTCTTAGAACCTTGTTGGGACCCGACGGTGTTCTCACAACCTGTCCTATTTTCGACAAATCCTTGTTTTCATATTTTTTCACCAAGAGATCTTAGAAGTTTGAGCCTTTAGGAGTCATTCTTTAATGTGGTTCTCAAAACTCCTTTTGGAGTTGCCAAAGTTTTCAAAACCTCTCAATCTTCTGAAGAAGTTCCTTTTTGAAGAGAAAGAGATCAAAGGAAACAAAAAGCAGATACTTGGTTTCAAAACCATCGTCGGGAGTTGACAAGGTTCTCACAACCTTGTCGAGCTTCAATGCCAAAGTGAGAACCTAATGTTTTGTGGCCAAGAGAAGAATGATAAGTTTCCCCTTTATTTTTAAATTAATTTTGTGAGGTTGTGATTACCGTGTTAGGTCCTGACAAGGTTCTCACAACCTTGGTTGAGTCTGACTCGCAATGCATAACTTTATTTTCACCGATATAAAGCTAAGCATAAAAAAAGGGAAATAATTGAAGCGAAAGCCGATTAAGGTTTCAAAACTTGTGTTGGACTCCGATATGGTTTCAAGAACTTTTCAAACATCCAAATCTTCTCTTTTCCAAATGAGTTTGAAATTGGCATAAAGCTAGCCATCTATCAACATTAATTTTTGTACAATCCGAGTAAGGTGAAATAAATGCCGAGATATATGAAGAGTAAAATGCCTTAAAATGTAATCATTCCTCACTTTTGCAAATGAAATTGAAAGTTTCTAGAGCTTGAAGAAGTGGAATTGTGGCAAAAGTTGCAGTCAGGATTTGAGAAAATTTCTTCACAGGGCCATTCTCAAAAGAAACTCAAACGGGTAAGCACACTCTTAACATTATTATGGATACTTTATTCACTCGTAGAAAATAAATTCCTAGAGTTGAAATTCAAAATTTCTAGGGGAGACTGTCAATTTTTTTCTAGAATTTGGTAGCTGAAGTTAAGAGCTAAAATCTAAGCAAAGATGAAATATAAATACTTGGGATACAAACACTTAGTTGGTTTAACCAGTACCTTACCCGAGATTGGCGACACACGATTAGAGCATATAAATCTTAAATATTTTTGGAAGAGGATAAATAAATTAGACATAACCCCTATTACCCAATGATTGGTTCAAAGTGGTCTATTAGAAGCAACTACCTTCTTGTAGTCGTACAATGCACTGAACTTGTTCTTGAATGCATAAATCAATATAACTATGAGCATGATCATTTAAGCTAAGCTAAACATGGTTGATCCACAAGAAATAAATCAATATCTAAATAGTTACGTCAAGCTCCCAATGAAATACTTGAAAACATAAAACAAAGAAGGCATTAAATTAGAAACTAACTAGAAATGCATAATGAAAACTAATCTAATTTGCCCGAAACCTCATGCCATTTGGGGATTGGTGCTGCATTGATGTGGAATGTCAGCCCTTTCCCAATCCCTAGATTGAAACAAGCTTTCAAATGGATGCCATGATGAAGCTTAACTAAAATGATGCTAAATGCTAAAATGCTTAATGGAGAATGCTCTAAAATTCAGCATAGTATAGTTACTCTAAATGAAAGTGGATCCTTTCTCATAGAAATGAGGACCATTTATAGGACAAATAATTGAATCAATGGTCAAGATTGATTTGATCAATCAATGGATGAAAAGCCATTAGAGAAGATGACATGGGTCAAGGATTCCCATCAATAGACGAGATTCTAAGTTGACAAGGATCAAGGATTTTAATGAAAGGCTCTCATTGATTTGAAGAAGCACACTTCCTAAAAATTAGGAAGCTGTTACAAGATATTTCCCATTGGAGAGAATTGGTTACAAAGGAATATTCCATGGGAATATTTCATTACAGGTGGGAGGGTGAGAGAAATTAGCTAATTAAGTAATTTTAAGAAATTACTTAATTGTGCAAGATGGATGAAATCAGGATTTTAATCAAATAATTGATTTATTTAATTAAAGGGGGATAATGACATTCAATTAAATAATTAGGATTATTTAATCAAATGGGAAGACTTAAGGGGTTTAATTTAAATAATTCACATTATCCAATTAAACATGATGAAAATTAGCATGAAAAGGGGTGAATTAACATGATAAAATTGATTATTCGATTAATAGATGAAAGTGATGAATTTAATTAAATAATTAAGATTATTTAATTAAATGGTTGAAAAGAGGTGATTCAAGATGAAATGGTGTTAGTAATCAAATTTAGATGTGTAATATCGATCAGGACAATTTTAAGTGTCTACATTTTGCCCCTCTTTGAAGCGAGGTACTTGTTAGATTGGTTCAAAGATTGACACATTTCAAATTAATGTTGCTGCTTAGATCAAAAATTTAAAAATTCTTGATTTTTGGATGCCCCACTATTGCCCCAACAAAAATTTATGCTAGTACCTTGCCCCTCAAGAGATCAAGTGAAAATTTTAGTTTTCAGGTCAAGATTGCAATAAAGATTTAACATAGGTTTAGGTGCAAAAAATAAGCTTCAGGACATGAAAATAGGCTCAAAAACCCCAAAATGCCACAATAAAAGCTGCATAGCTCAAAAATTGATAAAAAGGATTAAAAATTCCATTTTCCCACCCTAATTAGGTAAAAAACCCTAATTTTTAGGCTAAATAGAGGGTGAGAGGTCATTTTCAATTCATTTGCACACTTGCCTTTAGAGAATTGTTGCCAGTTTTTCTCTAACCTTTTGACAATATGGCTGATCCAGCGCTTCGCCAACACCTCATAGATAGGGTACGAGAGTACCAACAATCGGTCGATGTAGGACCCTTGGTACGTATTCTGAAACTTTTCTCAATTTTCACATTTTTGCGCATTTATTATGCTTTGAATTAGGTTAGACAATTGCATCACTATATTGCGAAACCTTTGTTGAGGTTGGTGGTGCAATTGCACTACATCGACACATATTTCAAAATACGTCATAGTGTTTGATTTAGGTTTAGGGTTGCTATTGCAGGATATAGTCACCTATTGTCAAATCATGACACAATGCGTCATTTTAGTCTAGCGTCACAATTGAAGTGGCGACGCGCAATTGCAAAATAACATCGCACTAGGCGATTTGGGTTCAACATCGCACTCAAATGCTGACACACAATTGTGTGGAGCGATGCATTTATAATATTGCAACACAATTGCATTTTACCAGAGTGACACAATTGTTAAATTGGTGCACAATTACAAATTTAAGGTTTTAGAGTCCAAATTTTATCATTTTTTAGCAAATTTGACACTGTTCACTTTGTCCGTGCAAGAGATCATTCGACCGATCATGTCTCGGGAGCATCATCCTAGCATTTTGTCTTGCATTCGCCATTTTGGGGATGACAAGAAATTTTTCCTTGGAGTGATTGGACTCAAATTCGCTACACACATGCTAGAGATCCAGATGCATTTAGCAATGATGACTACATTATTGGAGCACTGGCACAACAAGACTTCCTCATTTCGTCTTCCTAATAGAGAGGCTACAATTACATTAGAGGATATATGGCACATTCTGCGGATCCCCATCCATGGGGAGAGAGTCATATATGATATCGATTTTGGGATGGACATGATTTTCGAGGTGCTTGGGCTAGAGACCATTTGTGTTGACAACCACTAGATAGACTTGCAGGATTATAGAGGACATGTGCTAGATTTGACTTTGGTTATCAGAGCAAAGATTTTGGGAGTACTGGTTCCCAACCGACTAGGTAGGAGATTCATCTTTGATTGGGGACTGGCCTGGGAGGGGATGGTTCAGAGGATGACCCTCTATGCTTGGGGCCCAATTGTACTTGCTTCATTGTACCATGAAATACATTAGGTCGTGTACCTGAGGGGGTGGGCCATAGGAGCTAGAGTCACACTTCTGCATATTTGGGCGTGGGAGCACATTGCTATGCTCCTACCAATTATTACATTTGTAGACACTGACCTCGATCAGTCCATTGTATACAGATATGGAGTGATGACTACTTTGCAACATACAAGTACCATTGGGATCACCTATTGGAGGCAAGTTATAGATGATATGAAAATTTTTAGATGGAGGCCGTGGATCTAGACCCATCCTTGGTATGATGACTAGGAGCAACTATTCTATGCCCATCAGATGAGGTATATTCTGGCTACGAGCAAACGATGGTGGAGAGATATCTCCTTGACCGAGTGGCTTGACAGTTCGGTGAGGTTTAGGATGCATTAAAAACTACACATAGAGCTATTTTTGCACAAGCTTTCTGAGAGATAGTCTGGGGATAGTAGGTCCCACCACAGGTCACCATTGATGATTTTTGACCTCTTGTCCCATAGCCATGGGTTTATGTCGACAGACCTTATGATGTAGGGACCACTCCTGCTTATGATGCGTGGTTTCATCAGTTTTCCTTGATGTGATTGACTGATCCAGTAGGGGGATAGGTGCCTAGTAGAGGAAAAAGCCAAAGAAATATTAGAGGATAGGTTGGGGATAGGGCAAAGGACAACAACAACCTCCTTAGTAGCCTCCCTAGGATGGTCATGATGGTTAGGTGCCCAGAGATGGACAACAACAACAACAATAGGATCAGGGTGTGGGATAGGTGCCAGGACATGTTCCATTGATACATCTATTGCGACAGGAACCGCCACCACCACCACCAAATTAGTAGTGACAACAACAACATCACCAGGGTCCTGACCCGTGAGACACATAGATCCAGGCTCTCACTGCTGAGAGAGATAGGTTGAGACATGAGAGAGAGATAGGTTGAGACAGGAGCGAGACACCGCTCACTAGGAGTGGGATGCAACCCGTCAGCAGGTACAATAGGTCACAGGGGATCGAGACCAGGATAGATAATAGGTACAATAGCTCACCATCCAACTAGCTTAGGAGACAGGTCATCGACGACAACTAGAGGCTGTGGCTTAGCAAGCACAATAAACACAGGGCCAGGTTGTTTCTGCTCACATGTATAGGAAGTTTATGATGGAGGATGCTTATTACAAGACTATGTATTATAGGGATGTCCCTCCTCACTGGTGACAACCAAATTTTTCACATCGGAGCAAGGTGGCATCCAATGCTTCAAGAGGTGCTCCTTCGTTCATGAATCCTCTGTTAGCGGACACCGATAGCCTTTGGTGGGACATCGGGATCAGTCCCTTCATGACAATAGGAAGAGTGGAGGCTAGCCTCATGTCTGTAGACACATTTTTGATGTAAAACCATGATTTATGATGCATATACATTCATTGGCTGATTTTTGATAGCCTCATGTATACCCATTTTTGGTTACATTATACACTAATTCAAATTTTGTATCATGACAGTCACATTTTAATGATGATATATATATGAGATGACTTGATGCGACACTTTATTATGTGATGTTACATTTTATGTGATGCTTTATTATCATGTATGGATGCACGTGCTATGGATGTATGTAGATGTTTATGTTATGGATACGTACCTTTATTATTCTTGTGATGCAATGTGATGTATGATTTATGATGTGATGAAATGTAATGGATGATTTACTTTCTTTTTTAGCATCTTTTCCACCTGATATGCTATGAGATGGATGCATTTATTTTCAAGCATTTTTCTATGCGATGATGTTATGCTTATGATATGATTATGCAAGATGTACATGTATGCTGATGGTTTGTGGATGCAGGATGGATGCATTTATCATTTTTGTTGGCTATCATGATACCATGTTAGCACAAAGAGAAGATAGAAGAATAGGGTGGATTAACCATTAATTTTGAGATTGATTCAGAAGTCCAACAAGCCTATGATTCTTCAAGACTTTATTAGATATGGTGATGAGATTGATGATTTTCTTGTTTCAGGGATTGGGATACTTCATCATTTCATTCCTTATTTTTATATAACATAGACAAGATGCATCGAGGTATTGATAACCAGGATGGTGTTGTATCTAGTGCGATGGAATTTGACTCTGTAAATAGATAGGATGATCCTTGCTCACACCTGACATATGGAAACCTCATTGGAATGTAGTTTAGAAGTTCAAAACATTTCGAACCAAAGCATACACAATAGTCAACAATTTATTCAAAATGACCTCCCTATACATAACAAAGTAATTATTCGTGAAGGTTATTTTACAAGAACATCCCACAAGCACAACAAACTAGAGATAATGATTGATGCCCCATTCCTTTCTCTCTAAATCATTTTGATAGATCTCATCGAGAGGTCCTTAGAATGGGTCAATAAGGTAAATCATGAGAAAAGTTAAAAAATGAACAAATAGCTAATGCTATTTAAATCTCTTGCTAAAGTAACATAACTAAGGTGTTTTCTGATGATGATGACGTCCATTGTAGGAAGGATGCATCCTAGGACATGCTTATTAGATGTTTTGACTAAGTTTAATTGTTTGATAGGACGTTGATACAAACCTTATTGACTTGTTTACCCATAATCAAGATTTTAGATTTTTTGCATTGAGGTTCATATTTCACGAATTGTGACACTTGTTTCCACTTGTTTTACCAAAGGTTGATGATGACGAGTAGTTTTTTATGGGTGAAATTTTATTGCGAGTGAAAGTGAAATGGGATGGGTAGTTTTGTACTTTTTGGAATATTTCAATGTTTTTAAGGCTATTTTTGGTCTTTTTGGGTGTGTTTGAATGTTTAAGTTTTTTAGGTTATTTGAGGTTGTTTAGTATTTTTTGAATGTTTTTGAATGCTTTAGGTTTTTTCCAAATTTTCAAAAGTTCTTGTGTTTTTTGAGTTTAGACCAAGACCTAAGGGAAAACTAACCTAGCACCTCGAGGACTCATCAATGATGGCCTTGCCTACGTTATACATGCAGAGACGACGTAGTTCGACTGACTCTGCCCAGTAATTATTTATTGATGACATATGAACATTGATGGATTGTTATTTTATTATGAAAAAGTCCTAAAGGGCTGACCTAATGCCTTGGGGGTGGATCAATGATGGCCTTTCCTACGTTCAAGTTCAAAGACAATGTAGTTCGACAACCATGTTTTTGATTTTTTGACTTTTTGACCTATTTAGGGATTTTGATATGATTCAAATGTTTTTGGTGTTTTGAATGTTTTGGATTTTTGACTGTACAAGTTTTAAGATGTTTTTGGATTTTGGGCTATACAATATTTTGATGCTTTTTGATTTTTGGATTTTACGAGTGTTTTTGGATTTTGGTGATTTTTAAATATTTTGAATTTTTGGAAAATAACCTTAAAGGGATATACAAGAACCCAATCCGATGCAAGTATAGAAAAATGCCTCTAGTGTGATGTGATAAAATACTTTGATATAGGCATGAGAAATTGACCTTAGGAATGTGCCAAGTAGTACTAAAGGGGAATATGATACATAATATCCAACTATGATACAAACATAGATGGGTGATGGAATAAACAGGATAGCCAATGATGGATGGATAGTGCATATTTATGCAAGGTTCTTGTTTTCTAGTTTGTCACCAAGGTACTTTCTTGAAGTGCCACCGAAGTGGTTTTCACTAGAGGGCAATTTTTTTCCTTACTATTTTCAATCCTTTTCTTATTTTTTTGGATTTTGTTATTTTTTGATTTTTTTGATTTATATACCCTTCAAGCATAGGCATAAAACCTTTTAGATGCAAGCTATTGATAGGTTCTTGCAAGGGGTCTCCTTTAGGTGTTGACAACTGATATGCTCCCAAACCATAACTAGTTGTGATGAAAAATGGTCCTAACCAATTTGGTTCAAACTTCCCTTTGCTATCTTGGTCAGGCATGTTCCTCTAATTCTCATTCAATACAAGATCTCCCACTTGGAAGGACAAAATTTTGATTTTCTTATTATATCTCCATTTCAGTCAGTTTTGATAAGTCTACAAATGATTCAAAGTATCAAGACGATGCTCATCCAATAGTTCTAATTTATTCAACCAGGACACTCTGTATTCTTCATCAGTAATTAGATTTACAGTGACACTCTCAACGATGGGAGCTCGACCTTGATGGGTAGGATAGCTTCAGTTCCATAGACTAAGGAAAAGGGTGTGGCACCTATAGGTGTGCAAATACTGATTCTATAGGCCCATAAGGCAGGATTTAATTGTAGATGCTAGTCACAACCATTTTCATTGATCATCTTCTTGAGGATTTTCAAGATGGTTTATTTGAAGCCTCAGCTTGACCGTTGCCCTGGGGATAGTAAGGGGTAGAGAATCGGTGTTGGATATTGAATCATTGGCATAACTCATGGACATCCCAATTTTTGAAAGGCGTTCCATTGTTTGAGATAAGGGCTTGTGGAACACCATAGCAAAAAATGAGGTAATTCAAGATGAATTTGGAGATTTTTTTTCCCATGATGTAGATCATAGGGATTGCTTCAACCCACTTCATAAAATATTCAGTGTCTGTAATGATAACCTTGTGACCATTAGATGAGGTAGGGGTGATATTTGCTATGAGATTGATTCCCGATTGTGAGAAAGGCCAAGGTGTAAAAATTGGTTGGAGTTCTTGAGCTGACTCATGAATAAGGTCCCCATATTGTTGACACTGCATGCACTTCTTGACATACTGATGAGCTTCCCATTCCATGGTAGGCCAATAGTACCCTTTCCTCAATAGTTTCTTAGCTAAGGTCATACCACTAAAATTTTATCCACATATGTCTTCATGCACTTCTTTCAACGTAGTCAAAGCTTCCTCTTGGTTAATACATCACAATAATGTCCCTTCGAGACTTCGACAGTAAAGGGAATCACCTAGGATAACAAATCAGGATGCTTTTTTGACAAAGGTTTTCTTAAGATTTAGAGGAATGTCAGATGGGAGGATACCTTTGTGTAGGTAGGTAAAGATGTCACATGGTACTAGGGAGAATTAGGACCAACAATTTTTCACACAAATTTAGATTCAAGTACCTCGAATGCTGGTATGACAAGCTGCTCGATGAGGAATTCACATTTAAGAATGTTATGCGGTATGTCTAACAAGGACCCAATAGTTGCCATGGCACTGATTGCTCAATTATTGACACAAGGTATTTTCTCAAATGTGATGTCAATTAAGAAATCCTTAAGACTTTCCACCATATTTTTGTATGGTGTGAGCTTATCATCTTTGGTCTGATAGTCATCATTGACTTCATTTATAATCAGTTGTGAATCTTCGTAGACCTCTAATTCCTAGATTTTCCACTATATCACAATTCTCAACCCTGTTATAAGAGCTTTATACTCAACAATGTTATTGGTGCATGGAAAAGATAGCCAGTATGATTTGGGAATATAATCACCTTGTGGAGTGATGAAGAGAATGCCTACTCTGGATCTATGTTGTGTATGCAAACCGTTAAAGTACATCTTCCAATGATCTACCACATTGGGGACAAATATTGACTCATTAGGAAATTCAGACACCAATGGATTCTCTACATAGATAGGATCCTCTTCCAATTGATCTACGATGACCTACCCTTTGATAGCCTTCTAATCTACTTACTTTATATCAAAATCTATTAGAATCATCACCCACTTAGCCATTCGTGAAAGTTTCCTTGGATAACAAATATTTCAATGGATCGATCTTAGCAATGAGATTTATTTGGTGTGAAAGAATGTAGTGTCTAAATTTTTGTGAAGCGAAGGCTACTGCTAGGAAAGCCTTTTCAATGGGTGAGTAATTCATTTTGTATCCAAAAAAATTCCTACTGATATAGTAAATTTCTCTCTCCTTCCCTATTTTTTCATGCTAAGAAGAGCACCCAATACTATTGATGTAGTTGAGATATACAAAATCAAGGGTTTATTCGGTATTGGTGGCATAAGAATAGGAGGTGTTAGTAGATAGTCTTCAATTTTTTGGAAGGATTTGTCACATTTCTCTTCCCACTATTATGTTATCCCTTTGTAGAGAAGGTGAGAAAAGGGATGAATCTTATCTCCCAATTGTGCTATAAACCTCCTGATAGACTGTAACCTCCCTTGTAAACCTTGCATTTGCTTCAGTATTTGCAGTGGCTCCATATCCAAAATTGCTTTGACCTTGGCTGGATCTATCTCAATTCTTCTTTGTGACACTATGTACCCTAGGATCTTGCTTGATGTGACCCCAAAGACACACTTTTTGGATTTAACCACATCTTGTACTCTTCAAGTCTGTCAAAGATTGGTCCTAGTAATTCTATATGCTCCCTCCTCATTCTTGACTTGGCTAAAATTTCATCCACATAGACTTCAACAGTTTTGTGGATCATGTCATGGAAGATCAGTGCCATTTCTCTTTGATAAGTAGCTGTAGCATTCTTTAGCCCAAATGTCATCATATTCTAGCAATAGGTTTCCCATGGATAGGTGAACACTGTTTTGTGTTGGTCTTCCTTAGCAATCATGATCTAGTTGTATCCTGAGAATCCATCCATAAGTGATAGCATCTCATGTTCAATAGTCAAATCTACAATAATGTTAATGTTTGGAAGATGAAAGTCATCTTTGGGGAATGCTTTGTTTAAATTCCTGAAGTTAGTACATATTCTGATGCCCCTAGTGGGTTTTGAGATTGGTACCAGGTTTGAAACCCACTCAGGATAGTCTATTGGTTGGATAAATCCCACGTTAAGAATTTTTTGCAAATCTAGTTTAACCAACAACTCTATCTGTGGGTGCATCTTTCTCATCTACTTTTTGGGTTTAGATTTAGGATAAAATACAAGATGGTGGAAAACCAATTTAGGATCAAGGCTAGATGTATGTGTATAGGACCATGCAAAGTTTTCCTTTTATCTTTTAAGAAGGCTGCTAAGTTTGTTTGCTCTTCATCTAATAGTGATTTTTCATAGAAGGTGATTTGAGGTGCCTCATTCGTCCCCACATTTACTGGATTAGCTTTCTTTGCAAGTATTGTTGAATTCTTTGGAGCATCACACTAAGGGGAAGATTGAATCCCTCATCCTTTGATGCCTTAGAGAGGTTTTCAATGTCAGATGCATCCTTTGTTTTTACAATTTTATGATCAAACATTTCCATAGTGTGGTTTTCACTTAAGGATCGACATGTGATTCTCATATCATTTATTTTGTGACTGAGGGACTCAATTGTTTCCCCATAGTATGCCTACATATCCAACTTTATTTCAAAACCTGCTTTGTAATCCCTGTATGGCATGTTGTTATGAAGTCCCATAAACTCATAGATTGTTTCATCATTTTCAAATGAAGCTATAATAGGCAGTCCTCATTGGTCCCAGTTAATGAGTTGAGGGTAAAATAGCTTTAGTTTAGTGATTTGGCTGTTAGGAGCAAAGGATGTAGTGGTTATTATGAATATGGAGGTATCCCCAAATAAATACGTGATATCGATGGGAAATTCATCAAGGGTATTATCATGTGATGTAGGTAACCAAGAGGAAGGATCAAATTGTTTAATAGAAGAACCCTTGCCAAGAATGGTTACTTTGTTGGTGGTACATCCAAGACTAAGATTCTTTGGTTGTTTCTCAGGAGCAAGGGGTTCTAGCAAACCGTTGTCATTTTTCCCCAGCTTCTCATTCTTGTTGTATCCCAAACCCATCATTAGCTATAATCCTTTGTTGGCATCTTCCATTGGAAGAATGGGCATGGGTCTGTTATGTTGGTATAACCTGGATATACTCTCCTCATCGATGAATTTTTTTTTTAAATATCCCCACTTGGTGAAAGTGGTAGATGCTACCTTTATTGTCTTAGACACCTTGTTAATAGGTTGAGGCTTCCCGTGAGATTTAGGAGAAAGAGGAAAATATCCAATTAGAAAGGAATCCTTCTTCAAGTTATAGTCTCCACACCCGTGATCTTTGATCACTGCTTTGATATCCAATATGTTCTATATCATAGGTGTTTTGGATTTGGAGGTGGAATCTAGGGAAGATGGGTCAATGAATGAGAAAGATGCTGACCCTTCATCATTTTTAGGTACTTTTAAGATCTTGTAGTATTTTTCTTCAAGGTTCCTACAGTAATAGAATGGTTCAGGATTGCCATGGATTGTAACTTCTTTAGCTTCATAAGGAAATTTGACACATTGATGGTATGTGGAAGCTACAGATTGCATGGCATGGATCCATGGATGACCTAGAATAATGTTGTAAGGAAGGTCAAGATCGAGCACTTGGCAAGTAGTTTCAGCAATGTTGGGTCCTACTTGGATAGGGAGCTTGATTGTGCCTTGAGAAACCCGTTCTTGATCATCATATCCCTGTATGGTAAATTGTTTTTCCTTTTCAATGGAATCTTCAAAGAAACCCAAGTTTTTGATTAGCTAAAGGGTACAAATATTTAGACCAGCACCTCCATCCACTAGGACTCTTTTGAATTTGTTCTTGTGAACGATGAACTCAAGGTGAAATGCGCGATTGTGTGATGGCTACGTTGGGAGGTCTTGCTTAGGAGAGGTGAGAAGATGGGGAGTGGTGATGTGTCCTATCATAGCTTGGAATTTTTCAATATCAAGATTCTCAAGTATAGAAGAAGCCAACAAATCCTTTACTAAGATATCCCTATGCATGGGGGATAGTTTTAGTAACTCCAAGATGGAGATCTGGGTAGGAGTCTTCTTCAATTGGTCTAGGAGACTATAATCACTAGGGTTTGACTTTAAAAGTGTGGGTTGTTCCCTAGGTTGCAACGATGCTCCTTGGATTGTGACCTTTACTCGATGTGTGGTGACTCCACACTCTGCACTAGGCCCTTTGATTGTGATGATTGATATGAAATTATCACAATATTTGACCACATTGTTATACACATGACCTACATTGGAGTAATCCTTCCCTTTTCCATTGTCGTTTCCCTTGTTATGATCCGACATCAGGTTCTTGTATATTTCGAGGTCTTGGTTTCCTAATTGTTGATCAACAGTCACGTCTCCGTTGTCGATTAGATCTTGGATGATGTTTTTTAGGTTCATGTAGCTCGCTATCTTATGTCCCTTAATCTTATGGAAATCACAAAGATCCTTCTCGTTATACTATGGTGGTTTAACTTGAGGTTCTTGGTAATTTTGATAGTTGGAGAGCATAATTAGATTGGATTGCACCAACGTTTACATGACTACTTCAATAGGTTACCCCAATGGTGTGTAGTTATGTTGTTGAGGGTAGTTGTTTCTAGGGGGTGGTCCTCTTTGCATGCTGGCATTGTTGATTTGGTTGTTTTGTAGTTTCATGTTTGTTTGTTATGTGTTCTATTGTGTGTTCATTGTTTGATTGTTTATTTTCTCGAGAGCACTTAGGAACACTTTTGCATCAACGACACCATCATTAGTTATGTTCTTGTTCTTGGACCAAATGCAAGGCTTGTCATTAGAACTAGTAGATGTGTGGTTGTCCTTGTATGCTTGTGTGTTCTTTGTGCAATAAGGGCTCTTTCGATGTTAAGGGCACTAGGGATGAGTTCCTCATATGATGTGACACATTGCATTTTCAGTTGAAAGGATAGATATGTGTTTGGAAATGATGATCCTTATTTGTTGCTCTTCGAGAATTGGCCATTTGATTTTGCTAGCTCTATGCCTCCATCATTGTAAGAAATTTGCAAAGGATTTAACCTTATTCTATTTTATGGTGTACAATTCTTCCAAGCTTACGTCCATGTCTAGGTTGTAGGAGAAGTGATCCACAAACCAATCGATTATGTCTTGGAAGGTTTGAATTCTTAGAGGTAAATGTGAGAACCATTCTATTGTTGGGCCTCCCAAACTTCATGGGAAAAGGTGCATCAAATAGGAGTCATTGTACACAACTTCCATACATGCCATGTAGAACTCCTTGATATGATCCTCTGGATTTTCCCACCCTTTATATTTATCAAACTTGGGTATTTCAAAATCGGGTGGGAATGGTATCATTGCAATGTTTCTATCAAATGGACCGTATGGAAACAAGTCCCGTTGTGTGTGTTATTTCTTGGTTTTCCTCGTTTGGATGTCTTGGATTTTTTGTGTGAGCACCCTAATTTGTGAAGACAAATCATCTTGCTAGTTTGGTGGTGGAGCGTATGTGTTATATTGTGGAATGGTAAATGAATTAAATGTGGGATTTTGATATGGAGGTGTGTTATATGGGGTGTATGGTGGATTATGATATTGTGTATGTAATGGTGATAGTGGTGGATGTGTGTTGTATGATCCTTGTGAATTTGGGTTCAATACGTTTTGTTTCATGCTTGCATATGGTTGTTGGGGGTTGTAGTACAAGTCTTGTTGTTGTTGTGCAAGCACTTGTTGTTGGGCATATTGTTGTGCTTGTAATTGGGCTTGTTGTTATTGCAATTGTTGGGCTTGTAATTGAGCTGGTTGTTGTGCTTGTAATTGAGCCTGTTGTTGTGCTTGTAATTGTGCTTGTTGTTGGGCTTGTTGTTGTGCTTTTAATTGAGCTTGTTGTTGTTGGGATTGTAATTGAGCTTGTTGTTGTTGTGCTAACAATTGAGCTTGTTGTTGTTGCGCTAGCAAGTGATCTTGTTGTTGTTGATGATTGACAATAGGTTGTTGATAAGCCAATGTATTTATCCTTGTGATAATGGGATAGTGTTTTGGTTTGGGACAAATTTACTTGTTTGCATGTATTGGATTGAGATGTTTTGATTTTGTGGAATGAGTGGTGGATTTTGGGGGATAATTTTGGGATGGTTGATGCGTGATGAGATTTTGAGGGTTGGACATGAGATTTGGATTTGGTACATTTTTTCCTTGATTTTGTGCTATAATTCCTTGTAAAATCTAAGATTGGGGTGGAGGAAGTTAGGATTGAGGTCCCATTTGATTTTGCATTACTTGAGGGACCAAAGGTTGAGATGGTGCCACTTGGTGTTGCAATATTAGTGGCATATTTTGACTTTGGATTAATTGATTGGAAGAATTCCCTTGATTGTTTTGATGTTGAGGGACTAATGGATTGGATGCATTTCCTTGATGTGTTTGAATTGGGACTAATGTGTTTCCTTGGTTGATGGGATTTGTGACCAATGAGTTTCATTGATTGATGGGGTTTGTGACCAATGGGTTTGATGTGTTTCCTTGGTTGGTTTGAGTGGATTGTGGAACCAATTGATTTGATGTGTCAATTGGATGGTTTGATGTTTGACCTTGTTTTAAGGATTGGCCTTGTATGATTGTGTTCACTTGTCCTTGTTGATCCACTTGGGGTGCTTGAATCACTTGAATTTTTTGAAAAATAGGAATACTTTGGGAGCTTGTTGTAGTGGAAGCATATGGTTGGGTATGAAATGTTGGTGTCCAATTTTTGTTTTGGGGGATAGTTGTGTCTTGTGTACCCAAAGTTGTGTTGTTTCCTAGACTGGGAGTGAGACCAAGGTTTGTTCCAAGTTGAGTTGCAAGAGTAGTAGTCAAAGGTTGACTTGGCACATTTTATGAAGATGGTTCAGTGATAGATTGAAAAAAACCTTTTGCCAAAGGTTGTGTGATGGATGCTTGAGGAATAGAAGTCATATTTTCCAAGGGTTGTTCCCTAATTATTTCCAAATCAAATGTTGAAGGGAGTTTAGCTCCTTCGTTAGCCAAGGCTAGCATATATTGTGTTGGATTTAATTTCATCAAAGTGGTCATGATATGATGGGTTTTGGGATCTTGTTGGTACTCAAGTAATTCCTCTACGGTGAGCCCATGTGGGTTATTTGTAACATCTTCTACTTCATACCCCATTTCTACTGAATTTTTTGGTGGATTTTGTGATGGGGTTGAATAACTTCTAGTGTCAAATTCTTGTTGGTTGGGATCACTCATGGTGGATGAATTTTTGTTTCGTTCCATGTCTTTCTTGTATTGTGATCTTGTTGTTACTATAAATTTTGGATCAACTATGGGAGAAGTGTGTTGAGATTTGTATTGTTAGAACTCTTTAGTTGATTAAAATTTTGGTAGAAGTGAGCCTCTAAGGTGTTTAGGACCAATGATGTGAATGGATAATGAAAGGGGTGAGTGATTTGGATGATGAACTTCAAAATATTAGACAACACTAGTAGACTAAAGGTTTGATGTTTGTTTTTTTGATGAGGATGCTAATGAACTTGTGAAACCTAAGAGTAGACTTGTGACTTTCAGGATAGTCTTTTTCAAAAAGATGTTGGCTAATTTAACAAGATGTATGAAAAATGATTCATTTACACACATATATCTAAGCTAGGTGGTTTGATGAAAGATTAAGTCTAGGAGGTTGTTTGTGTCCAAAATCTAAAGTTGTTTGTGAGATGAGATGCCAAATGTTTTGATATGAATGTGATGGTTTTATCCTAATGTTTTGAACCTAAGAGGGGATTTTTTACAAGATCAAGGTGTGTAAGGGGGAAAATAATAGACACAAACAAGACAAAAGTAATTAAAACATAATCTAATCTATAATCAAGAACACTAATCTAAGATCTATTCCTACACTTACAAAATGCATAATTAAGAATACTAAATTCAAGAACATGTAAATGAAATGCATAAACAATTGAATTCAATAACAAAATTGTTACCCATATCGTATTGGAGTATATTCATGAGGATTTGGTTGCTCATATCACTGTGAAGCCTCCATAGTTCATGTGCAAAAGTTCGAAGAACGATGCGAGTGTTGGTTGATCAAAAAAATGTTGAAGCTCTATCAATGGTGTTTTGGAATTACTTCGTTGTCTAAATAGGTTGATTCTTTGATCCTTTTTTTGAGGAAAGAGGTTTGTTATATAGGAAATGCGATTTGAAATGGACAATCAGAATTAAACAATGTTGAATCAAGATCGATGGTTGAGAGATGTTAAGAGGATTTAGACATGAATAATCTATGCAAAGTAGTTTGCAGAATTTGTGTGATTGAAGAAATAGATTGAATGATCAATGGGATTGAGAAATAGATTGATTAGTCAGGGAATCATAATTTGCTCAATCAGGAATAGATTGATTTTTCAGGATTAGATTGAGAAATTAGGGGATCGTAATTTACTCAATCAGGAAAGTGGTTGAGAATGTTTAATTAATTAATTTAATTAATTAATTCATTTTGGAGTTGAACATGCAAATCAAGTTTGAATTTTGCAAACAAAGTTGCATTAGTTTGATTTTATTTTTTGATGATAATTTGAATAGTTTGATTTAATTATTCAATTTTTTGGAGGAAAAGTGTCGTAATTCAATTATTATGATTTAATAATTCCATTAACTTTAGGGGAATAAAGTAATTTAGTGATGTAGTTAAATAATTGGTGTTATTTAACTAATCAGGATGAATAAAGTGAAGATTAGAACTTTATTAAATAAATGTAATCTATTTAATTGGTCAAAATGATAGAAATGTGAATTAATGAAATAATGCCGTATTATTCAATTAATAGCAGAAATATGTTTTAGGACTTTGTTAAATAAATAGAATTTATTTAATTTGTCAAGAATGACGAAAAAGTGAATTAATTAAATAATGTTGTATTATTTAATTAATAGAGGAAATTAGGGTTTTGGGATGCAATTGATGTGAGATGTGGTGATGTTTGATGATAATGATACTGATGATGCAAAAATTTCATTTAGTATGTGTGATAGGTGTTAGGTCAATTTTACATGTCTACACAAGGTAGTGAAATACATGCTTTTCCCTTGGAGTGTTCAACCTAAGAAACTAATGTTTAATTGATGGTAGAAGTTTGATACAATGTTTTGGTATACATTTCCTTGTTTTCTCTTTTTTGTTTGGAAGTCGAGATGTTTTAGAAAATGAAACCAAGGTGTACTTTCTTTGTGGTTTCAATTGATTTAAACTTTGATTAATGAGATTTATTTTACCACATCAAATGTCTTGATTAAGTTTAAACTAAGAATGTCTATGACAAGGAAAAACATTTTCCACAAAAGCTTGACATTGTGAAAATGATTTTTGAATGAGGTTCCATTGTTCGTTATTATCGTATGGGGAATTTCATACCTACAGATCAGATAATTCAAAATGAATTTTGATATCTATTTTTTGGTGATATAGGTCAATGGAATTGCCTCTATCCATTTAGTGAAATATTTTGTTGCTGTGATATTGAACTTGTGCCCGTTAGATGAAGCAAAAAAAATATTACCTACTAGGTCTAATCCCCATTGCGAGAAAGGCCGTGGTGTTGTGATGGGTCTCAACTCCTGTGTTGGTGCATGAACCAGATCACTATGCTGCTAATTGTATGATAAATCGCTTGATGGATTGCAACTTTCCCTATAAACTCCTTAGCTGTTTTAGTGTTTTTGGTGGAGGCATCTCTAGTATAGATTTTACTTTTGTAGGATCCACTTCAATCCACCTTCTTGACACTATGTACCCTAATAGTTTCTCAGATGTTATTCCGAACACACACTTCTTAGGGTTGAGTCTTAGATTATATTGTTCAAGCCGATCAAACGCCCTTGCAAGATTTGACAAGTGATCTTACCTTTTGATGAACTTTTCTAGAATATCATCCACATAATATTCCATGATGGTGTGTAGCATATCATGGAATATGGTTGTCATTGCTCTTTGATATGTCGTTCCTTCGTTCTTTAAGCCAAAGGGCATTACATTTTAGAAAAAATTCCCCCAAGCACATGTAAATGCTATTTTGTGTTGATCATTTAGAGATATTTTTATCTGGTTATATCTAGAGAAACCATCCATTAAGGATAAAATCTCATGCCTTGCTATTAGATCCATGATCATGTCGATACTTGGCAATGAAAATTCATCCTTTGGATAAGCCTTGTTTAGGTCTCTGAAATATGTGTAGATCCTTATGCGCCTAGTAGGATTTGACATTGGTACTAGATTTGATATCCATTGTGGATAATCGATGGGTCTGATAAAACCCACATCTAGTAGTTTCTTTAACTCTACCTTTACTAATAATACTATCTGAGGATGGATTTTTTTGAGTTTTTTCTTGATAGACTTTTCTCTAGGGACTAACGCTAAATGATGTACCATTAATGGAAGATCTAGTCGAGGAATGTCAGCATAGGTCTAGGAAAAATTTACCTTTCTATCATTAATGGATGCTGTGAAATTTGATTTCTCTTCGGGATCAAGTGATGCTACATGGTATGTGATTTTTGGATCCTTTGCTGTGCCAACATTTATGGACTCTACTTCTACTAGGAACATTGATATTTCTTGGTACTTAGATATGGGGAGATTGAACCCTCCATCCTCGGGTGCCTCTGAAAGGTTTTCACCTTCGGATGCGTCCTTTATTTTCTTCTTTTATGGGTTCGATAGAGCCACATTGCGGTTTTCTCTAGGGGATCTCACTTTAATATTTATATTTTCCTTTTCATTTTTTTGAATAGAAGGTTCAATCTCTCCACCAAAGTATGCATCTTGTTCGAGTTCCATGAAAAAAATTGCTTTTTGTTCTCTTGTTGGTATGTCTATTCGAAGTTCCATGAACTCTGTGATTGCCTCATCATTCTAGAATTGATCCAAAATAGGTGTCTGTTGTTGTTGGTCCCAATCAATTAGTTATGGGTAGCAGAGTGGTAGGATATCATCATTATCCACAAAGATTATGGAGGTTGTGGAAATGGTCATTATGGCTCTAGTATATTTTTCCCATTGGGTGTATAGATCATCATTACTAGAAGTGGGGGAGTCATATCCAGTGATAAAGGAAGGGGAATCACATTCGTATTCATTAGAGTTCATTCCAGAATGGTAATAGACATTGGGAATGGTTTGGATGAACTAGAGAGGTAACCTATCAATGCTAAAGTTGTTAAATAAGTATTCAACAGGTAAATCATTGTCCATGATATGGTATATATGCAGTGCCTTAATGCTAGTAGAAGTTTCTTATTTCTTAAAAGAGGTTCATCTAGTTTTTGGAGTAACCACATCTTTTGGCTTATAACCTAGTCCCATATTTTTATTTCTCTGTTCCACTATGATAGGATCCCACCTACCTTGTTTATGTAGCCCAAGGCTACCTGTTCCACTATATCCCATCTATTCAACTAGCTAGTAGCCTTTACTATTAGGGTCTATTAGAAGGGTTTGTGGCTGTTCTAGCTCTTTTTGGTCCTCTTTGAATATCTCTTTGTCTTTCATGTCTCCCCACTTGGTGAAAACCATAGGTTTGGCTATGATTTGCATTGTCTTAGTTGGCTTGATCTCTTTTGGACCTCCATAGATTTTTGGTGTTGGTGGGAGAATACCAATACAAAATGCTTGGTTAAAATGGTAGTTCCCATTAGCCCTATCAATTACTTGTACCTTGGTTTCTGTTTTCGATTGCTCACTTAATGTGGTCTTGATAGAGGTCGATGGAAGCGTGGAAGGGTCAACATATGAGAATGAGTGGAAGGATTTGTCATTGCTAGGTATGCATTGGATCTTATTATACTTTTCTTCCAAATTTGTACAAAAATGGAATGGATCAGAGTTAGCATATAAGGTCACCTCTTTTTCTTCATGGGGAAATTTTAGGCATTGGTGGAAGGTGGAAGGGACTACTTGTAATGCTTGAATCCAAGGGCATCCTAGGAGTAGGTTACTTGTCAATTCAAGGTCAAGTACTTGACACGTGATTTTTGTGATGGCTGGTCCTATCTACACTAGTAGCTTGATTGTTCCTTCTGAATTCTTTTCAAGGTCATCATACGCCCTTATAGTAATGCTCCTTGCTTTATCTATTGCATCGTCATAATACCCCAACTGTTTGATGAATTTTAAGGTACAAATGATTAGACATGCACCATTATCTATCAATACCCACTTGACAATGTTCTTGTGGACACCAATCTCTATGTAGAGGGATTAGTTGTGGAATGTTCTTTGTGGGAGGTCTTTCTCAGAAAATACTAAATGATTATTTGCTATGATCTTGCCAACCATGGCTTGAAATTGACTAGGATCGAGGTCGTTAGGGATCGATGTTTCCATTTCCTTTTCCAATATTTCCCTATGTGCGGGTGACAATTTTAGTAATTCTAGGATTGAGATTAGGATATGAGTTTTCTTCAATTGTTCCACAATACTGTAGTCATTTGATGTTTTAGTCATAGGTTTAGGAGGGGCTCCTTTTATTGTAACTCTCCCTCAACGGGTAGTTACATTGCAGTTGTGTTCTCCACCTCGTATTGTCACTACATTTTCCCTATTGTCATTTGCTTGTGAGAGGGTTCCTAAAACTGTATCACCATATATGTAATTAGAATTGTGGTACTCTTGTTCTTTTCCTTTGTCATTCCTTTTAGTGTGGTTTGGGATTGGGTTCATGTATATTTGAAGATCCTTGTTTTTGAGACGATGTTTGATGTCTACTTCCCCTTTTTCTATTAAGCCTTGGATGAGGTGTTTGAGTCTCATGCAATTTTTAGTTGTGTGTCATTTTATCTTATGGAATTCACATGTCTTTCTCGTTATACCATGGTGTATTGAAGCTAGGTTCCTCATAGTTCGGCTGATCATTGACCTTGATAAGGTTTTGCTGCACTAGTTTATGCATGATTGTTTCAAGTGAATCTCCTAATACCATGAACTGCCTCCTGGGTTGATCGTATTTCCTTTGTTGCCCTCCTTGATTCATTTGTTGGTTGACAACTTGATTGTTCTTGGGATAGGTAATTTGGTTGTTTTGTGTGTTATTTGGAATATATCTCATTTGTGCCACCTGCAGTTTGTTTTGAGGTGTGTTTTGCACATACCATAGTGCTCTAGTGTCAACTACTCCATCATTTGTGACGTTCTTGTTTTTGGCCTAGATCTTAGGTTTATTGTTTGAACTAGAGGGACTATCTTTTGAGGTGTTCAATTTCAGGACTCCTCTTGCAATAAGGGCTCTCTCAACATGTAATCCCTTTTCGATTATTTCTTCAAAGTCTACAAGAAATAACATAGTGAGTTGGTAGTTAATCTCAGGTAGGACATTCAAAATTAAGATATATACCAAATCCTTGTCTAGAATGGGCCATTTGCATCGACTAGCTTTGTATCTCCATCATTGTAGGTAAGAGGTAAAGGACTCTCCCTATCTTTGTTTGATCGTGGATAGATTTGTGATGGTGATGTCTTGCTCTATGTTGAATGAGAAGTGACTTATGAAATTACTAGATAGTTTGTCGAAGGTTTTAATTCTTGGTGTCAAATGGGTGAATGACTCCATAGCATGACCTGTAAGGTTGTCTTGAAAGAGCCTCATGAGATAAGTGTCATTGTTTTATAACTCCATACATGATACTGAGAAGTCTTGTACATGCTCCATTGGATCTCCTCTTCCTTTGTATTTGTCGAACTTGGGTATCTCAAAGTTTTTTGGAAAAGGTAATGAAGTTATGGAACGATCAAATGGGAACAAACATATTTATTGAAGAGTGTAGGTCTTATTTGTATTCCCTAACTTCATGTCTGCTATTTGTTGGGTGATGGCCTCTAGTTTTAGTTTCATCCCTGTTTTCAGTATATTTGTTTGCAAGCCTTGCATGTAATAGACTTGTTTTCCTATCATACTTTTGTCATAAGTTGGATAGAATGGGGGTATTGGACCTTGGTAGCTATTTTGAACATAGGGCGGGTTAGGTTCTTGCTGTGTGTAAGGAGGGTTAGCTCCTTGTTGCTTGGATGAAGTATACTAAAGGTTACCCTATTGATGCGTTAGTGGGTTACCCTATTGGTAGGACAAATTGGGAGGAGTTCCCTGTGGCACACCTTGTGGTTGATATGAACTATGTTGAAGGTTTCCCTTATGGTGCATTGACGGGTTACTTTGTTGGTGAGATGACTAAAGAAGGGTGCCCTATGGCACACCTTGTTGTGGGACAAACTATACTGAAGGTTTCCGTGATGGTGCATTGGAAGGTTTCCTTGTTGATGGTATGAATGAAGAAGGGTGCCCTATGGCACACCTTGTTGCTGGGATGGACTATAGTGAACGTTTCCCTAATTATGCATTGGTGGGTTACCTTGTTAATGGGACAACTGAAGAAGGGTACCCTGTGGCACTCCTTGTTGTTGGGACTGATATGTAAGGGGACCCTGTGGTCCACCTTGTTGGTGGTACTACTGATTTGGAAGGGGACCTTGTGGTCCACCTTGTTGGTGGTATTGATTTGGAAGGGGACTGTGTGGTCCACCTTGTTGATGACACTAATTTGGAGAGGGACCTTGTGGTCCACCTTGTTGATGATACTGATTTGGAGGGGGACCCTGTGGTCCACCTTGTTGATGGTACTATGTGTTTTGGGAAGGGTCGATATTCAAAGTGTTTTGAGGTACATATTGTCTGGGAGGTGGATTGTTGCTTTGCGGTATGTACTGGGATGGACCTCCTTGATATTGTTGTGCCAGTATTGCATGTTCAATATGAGTTGGTTTTCTATACAAGGGGTTTTCCTTGGTTTGACCACTATTTTGTGAGAATATGGGTGGCATGTTTGTGTAACTATGAGAATTTTCCTAGGGTTAGCAAATTAAATGCAAAACATAAAAACCCAAAGTAATAATGAAGTGCAAAGGAAATAACATGAAAACAAATGAAAATATCCCACCAAATATCTTCATTCTCCATGGATGACCTCCATTATACCTTCTCAACTTGCTGAAAATGTGATGTTGCCTCAGATTTGATGTGAGCAATCTATGACTATGACAAGCCCTAAGCAAATGTTGAAGGATTTTAACTAAATGACCTCACAAATGCAACTAGCAACTATGAAGTATGCAGAAAATAGCCTAAAATGACAAGATAGCAAGAGCATAAGATGATAGAACATGAGCTTGAGGTGGCAAGATTGCAAGATGACATGAAGGGACAAAATGAGACCAAAATTGCCATTTTATAGAAAATGCAATTTTGAGGGAATGGCCAAGATTAAAAGTTGACAAGTGCCCTAGAATCAATGGACAAGATTCAATATGACAATCCACAATTAGGGTTAGGGAAATATTAGGAAAAATTTGAAATGAAGGGATATGATTGATTTTTAGAAAATCAAATCAAGGGTTAACAATGCATGTGACAAGAGATAAGATTGACACATAAAAAGAGGTGGCTGAAAAATCAAATAATAATAGAAATTACTTGATTTTTGGAGAAAAAGACTATTTTGAATTAAAAATTAATTTAATTCAAAAGGTGGGGTCACATGAAAGTAAATAATTAATTTGAATTATTTACTTTAAAGAGGGAAATTAGAAAATATGACCATTTTAAATAAATAATTTTATTTAAAATGAGGGAGATGTCAAGGTGGCAATAATTAAATAAATTAGAGAATTTATTTAATTATAAGAAGAATTTTAAGCATTAGTGATGTATTAAATAAATAAATAAAATTTATTTATTTAATAACCAGGAAGAAATTAGTGGACAAGAATAATTAAATAAATTAAGAAATTTATTTAATTATAGGAAGACATTAGACAATTAGTGATGCATTAAATAAATAAAATTTATTTATTTAATAATCATGAAGAATAAAGGACATGAATTAATTAAATAATTATGAATTATTTAATTAATAGTCGAAAGTGGACCAAGGACATAATTAAAATGTCTTAATTATGCTAGGAAGAAAATGACGAAAATAGAGCTTGCAGGCCTAGGTCATTTTTATGTGTCTACATTTTTCCCCTCTTTGTCATAATGTAGCCTATCGCATTGTGACATATAAAATAAGTCAAAGTCATGCCCTAGTGAAGGTATGGAGTATCTATGCCCTCTTGGGAAAATTTTCAAATTTTGGGCCAGCGATAGAAAAATTTGGAAAGTGTCCCGATAAGTCAATTTGATGACCAAGAAGACAATGGCGCAGATGGTTTTAGATTTTAAGGAAACCAAAGGGGTGGTCAAAGTTGGTCAAAAGAGCCTCTAGTAATGAAAGGAGTTTGAAAAATCCCACTTTGACCCTATAAATAGGTTGAAAATGGGGTAAAAGTCAATTCATTTTCACATTGCCAATAGTAAATTTGAGAGCTCAGAGCGAGGACTTTGGCAAAGATGGTGATTCCAATGACCGAACACCACGGGGAGATTGTACGAACCTACAGATGGCCAGAGGGCTCAGAGCTAGCGGTATGTACATCTAACTTACTTTGTCATTTCATCGTTTTGCATGTTGTTTTTAGGGTTTTAGGTCAAAGAATGAATGCATTGCGATGCATATGCTTGTACGTAAGCCGCATTCACGTTCGTGTTCGACGTATTTGATGCGTCACGACGCAAAAACAAGGAGTCATTAGGATAAGTCAATTTGGTGTGATGCATTTGTGGAAAACTGAGACACATTTGCCAAATCTTGCCACAAATGAGGGATGTAATGTTGCATTCAAAAATTTGCGACACAATCGTGAACTCAAGTGACGCATGTGGTAGAAAGCGTGGCACAAGTGTCATGTCGAGATGCAAACGCAAGTTAGAATGACACAATCACCAAGTTGCGATGCAAATGAAGTATGGAATGACACGAACGCTTGATTGCAATGAAAATGAAGTCAACGCGATGCATTTGAATTTGACTTTGACCAAGGTTGAATTTGTTTAAGTTCAGATTTTGAAATCCTTTTGAGTTAGACAAATGGTAATGATGATTTTTAATAAGGTGCTGATGCATGTTTTGACATGTGTAGAGATAGTTAGCACCAATTTATACATGAAAGAGCAGGCCATCTACCTATAGATTTTGGAACTAGTTGTGGGTGAGGGAGTGACGATGATTGATGCGACTAGGACTCTACTATGTTACCTATATGCCCATTATCCAGGAAAATAGGGGACTTTTGACTGCACTTTGTGAGAGGTGGCACTCTGAGACATGGTCCTTCCATTTGCTGACGTGGGAGGCTATAGTCACTCTTAAGGACGTGTACTAGATCCTGCGCTTGCTGATCCAAGGAGAGCAGATCGTGTATGATCCACAACATGGGTACTAGACATTTACAACATATTACCATGACAAGATTGATGTAGGACTGGGGATTGAGGGGTATGAGATCCGCTGGGAGTTAATGGCAGAGCACTATTTGCGGTTTGATGCCCTGCTGGCGACCTTGATTCGAGGAGTATTGATTCCTAACCGACACGGATTTCCCATTGGTTGGGACAATGTGCTAGTTAGGATGAGATGAGATAGGACCATGTATGCCTGGGGACCTTTCCTACTGGGGATGCTATACCATCGGCTTCATGAGGTTGCCTACAAGAGAGCGCAGAGTATTGGCTATGGGATGACATTCCTTAGGATCTGGGTATGGGAGCATGTTTCCATCTTTTGTCCACCGATCCAAAGACCACAGTTAGCGAATGGCATGCCCTATGTATACTATTATGTGGGCATGTTGTAGCAAACCCGAGTCAGAGAGACGAACTGGTGGCGCCATCGTATTGACACTATGGTATCGTTCATTTGGAGGCTGTACAAGGACTATGAATAATGGGAGGATGAGGCTGATCACCTTAGTTTTTGTAGATAGTTTAGGTACCTGATTGGACAGACTGTTCAAAGTCAACTTATCATTGAGATGTATTTTCCGTAGAGGGTGTTACGACAGTTCAACGAGCAACAAGGAGTTCCTATGGGTACATCCGAGTATGCCAGGTCATCACGTGAGTCTTCATGGGGTCCACTGATAACAGTGCCATTTGTAGAGTAGCAGATTGATGAGCTAGTGGCTCAGTAGTAGGGATGGAGAGGAGGGTTTGCAGATCCAAGGACCACAATGAATTTTGATCTTTGGTGGTAGACGCATAGACCAGTCCCATTGACAGATCCAGATGGATTGACACTAGTTGACCAGAGGTTAGTGATACCACAGGTGCAGCAAGGTGGTAGGGGAGGCAAAGACGATGACAAGGATAGAGGCAGAGGCCGAGGGAGAGATGGAGGCATAGGTGGAGGGAGGGATGGAGATGACAGAGACGATGGTGGAGATGGTGGGAGATGGTGACGAGGAGGCAGTAGTGGGAGATAAGGGAGGAGGGTGAGGTAGTGTGTGGATAGAGTGACACTAGATGCCATCCCCAAGGTTCTAGAGGAGGGGGAGAGAGATGAGGTGCTGAGGCAAAAGGAGGGGAGATAGGAGGAGCATGCAGCGGAGGAGGAGGCCTGACAGGAGGAGCATGCAACGAAGGAGGTATTGCTAGAGATGGAGACTCGGCAAGACAAGGAGATCGAGGTGGAGGTACCGAGAGAGGAGGAGGTTGTCAGAGGAGAGGAGGATGTGGGGGATGAGGAGGAGATAGGTGATGATGATGAGGCCATAGATGAGGTAGAGCGAATGTTGAGGTGGTAGATGGTAGAGGGGGAGGATGATGCACCCACAGGACCACCACTACCTCATGATGTGACTATAGATCAGCGAGTGGCAGACCTTCAAAGGAGGTTGGATGAGAGAATGACATAGGTGAGGGCCTTGCAGGCAGATTTGGAGGTTTCTAGAGTAGAGCGGGATTAGGCAGTGATCCGTTAGCAAGAGTCAACTCAGTGGTGCAAAAAGTTTGCACAACTATGTGCAGGACTGTCAGGGGGCATGGCGAGAGAGCTGTCCAGAGTTAGTGAGAGCAAAGGACGTTACTGGTTATTATATGAGCAGGTTTTTCTGCTCGAGAGACAGGATCCTACTCTGACACGGTCTCAGATGAGGACAAGTAGTGGCAGCAGGAGAGGGAGTGGTAGCAGCAACAGGATAGTGAGCAGTGCAGGGGGATCCACTTCCTCAGGACACTCATTAGGGCACAGGTCTAGCCACTCTCGCAAGCATTCATCCAGTCACAGGTCAGGTCACAACCATGGTTCCACTAAGTTAGGGCACATGTCAACACACAACCAGCCTGTGATAGTTCCATCAGTCGCAGTGTCCTCACAGCCTCATGTTATTACATAGATGATGCCATCAGTGACAGTTCCCCCAGCTTCACAGACGCAGGCCACAGTGATAGATCCTTCAGCTTCCCAGGCATAGGCCACAATGACCTTGATGACATTAGTTCCCTTGACAAAGCATCGATCTCGTAGATCTTCTCCTTAAGGGGATGTGGAGAGCTCGAGATAGACATGTTTATTATTATCTTGCATTAAGGCATTTTAGACACTTATCTTATGACATTTATATTTTGACCATTGAGTCTGTGAGCTCTTATTTTTGGGATTTCTCATGACTTTATCCTATGACATTATATTCTTTTTGAGATTATATATGCGATGCAATTTTGATGTGGCCTATATGATTTATGTTATGTGATGATGCCTTATGTGTGGAATATGTGATATCATTTATGCATTTATGATTCCTATGATGATGTCGTTTATATGCCATGCCATGTATGCATTTATGTTGGCTAGTTATGATAATATTTCATGATGATGTGATGTTTATTTATGATTATATGTCCTAATGATCCTATGGATGATGTTTACATGAGGATGATAATGATATGCATAATGTTTTGATTGTAGTGGATGTCATGTTTTTATGATTATGTATGTTGATGTAGGATTATATATGTATGGACAATGCAATATGTGATGCAATATATATGGTTTAATGATATAGATGATGTATGTATGGACCTAATGCAATGCCTATATGATCATGTATGCACTTATGTTTTTGTATGTCACAGGATATCATCATGAGATGGACGAGACAGGATGACAAGACAAAAGGAGATGAATGTTAGCACGATGACCAAATCCTTCAACATATTACCATAGGACTCTAACAATTGTTGCTCTTAATCATCATTGGGCGGATTATTGTAATGGCCAAAAAAAACCATGATATGACATAGATCAAGGTGTGCAAGGTCGTACCATCACATAAGACAAGCAGTCACAGACAAGGATGATAATGACTCATACTAAGAGTGCAATTGCCCCAGTCTTTTTGTCATAACCAACCACAAGTATAAAAAGACCAAAAAGACGAGTCATGAAACGTTGTTTCTCCTCTAAATCTTGTTGTCAAGACATCCTCGAGGAACTAGCAACATGACTGGCAAAAAGATAAGACAAGACAATCATCATGATGCGTCACTACTTCTCTAAATCCTATTGTTAGGACATCACGAAGAAACTAGTAACATGATGAAATATCCAAAGACAAGTGCCAAGTGTTTTCCAAGTGTGTTTGAATGCTAGGTGTTTTGATGTCAAGATGTCAAGTTTGACGATGTCAAATTCCAAAGGTGTCATATTTGACCATGTATGAATGTCAAAGTTTTCCAAATTCAGGAAGGACACATCCTGAATAATTTTGATGTCAAGAGGATCGATCCTCAAATGTCAAGAGGACCCTCAAAATGCCAGATGACAATGACGATACCTAGGAAGGACACATCCTAAGGTATAAATGACAAAGGATATTCTTCAGAAGGACTCATCTAAAGAATAACCAAGAGTTGAAAGTTTGACTGGTTATGACAATTTGACTTGTTTTCACTGAAGTTGATTGAAGTTTGTTTGTTGTTAACTACATGTCAATGTTGACATGCTAATGTGTTTGACGTGTTTATTAAAGGATTGCCAGAGTTGGTTGCCAGAGCTTGCTTGTTTTAAGATGACTTGTTTGACTTGAAGATGTTTTGATGTGTGTGCTAGTATAGTGTCACGAACCCTAATGGGATGACCTAGTGTGGCCTCGGGGGCTCATCGATTGATGGCCTTGCCTACGTCATCCACTTAGAGACCTCGTAGCTCGACACAACGTAGTTCAAACTAAGGACAATGACAGACTGACATGATTGACTTGAATGATTTAATTGACATTGACTCTGTTTTGTGTTTTTGAGATATTTTGATTTTTTTGGATTTCTTCAAGACATTTTTCAATTTTTAGGTCTTTTTTCAAGACATTTAATGATTTTTTTGTCTTTTTTTTTTCAGGATATTTTATGATTTTTTTGTCTTTTTTTTAGGACTTTTTCGATTGTCAAGACCATGTGTGATACCCACTGCAGTCACATTATAAAAGTTTTCCCATAGTTAGGTATAGGACTAACCAACTAGACATATGCAAAAATGATGTGTGTGTGGTGATAGATGGGAGATATGCAGGACTTGATGTCAATTGTTTGTCAACCATGAAAGGAATGGTAGAGTGTGATGTCATAGCAAGTGTCGTGGAAAAGTATATTTTATTATGGACCAAGGTAGATAGAGTGACAATAGATGGCAGAGCAATGACTAACTACACATGGCACCTATTTTCCAGGGTTTCACCATGGTACTTATCCAAAGTTCCTGTTTACCAGGTTTTCACTTTTGGATGAATTATTTCTCTTTACTATTTTTCTCATTTTTTCTTCCTTTTTTTTGTGGTTTTCAGCCCGAATTTCTAATGTTATGCATAATTTTTTTGAAGATGTTGACTATTGATAGGCTCTGTTAGTTGTTCACCATCTAGAGTAGCCAGCTAATAAACTCTAGAACCAAAAGAGGATATGATGACGTAAGGACCCAACCAATTTGGTTCAAACTTGCTAGGTTTTTCTCTGTCAGCCTAATTTTTTTGGATTTTGCATGAGGACTAAATTGCCAATGTCAAACTTCCTGACCATGAATCTCTTGTTGTAATTGCAATAGAGGTGATTCTGATATGCTTGTAGATGGTTTAGGGAATTATGTCATCTTTCATCTAACATCTCCAGCTCGTGTAGTCATGACTGTATGTATTCTTCATCATCTATTAGACCCTTCACGAAGACTCTTAAGGATGGAATTTCAACCTTGATGGGAAATATGGCTTCAGCTCCAGAGACTAGGGTGAATGGAGTGGCTCCTGTAGGCATGCGGATGCTGGTGTGGTAAGCCCACAGAGAAGGGTTAAGTTGGATGTGCCAGTCACGACCAGTGTCATTGACAGTCTTCTTAAGAATTTTGAGTACTGTCTTATTGGATGCCTAAGCTTGACCATTTCCTTGTGGGTAGTACGATGTAGAGAAATGATGTTGGATGTGGAATCGCTCACATAACTCATGAAGGTCTTGATTTTTGAATGGATGTCCATTGTATGTGATGATGGACAACAAAATACCAAAATGATGTAGTTGAGAATGAATTTGGAAATTTGTTTTCCAGTTATGTATGTAAGGGGGATGGTTTTGATCCACTTATTAAAGTACTCAGTGGTAGTGATAATGAATTTGTGGCCATTGGAAGAGGTAGGGTAAATTTTTCCAACAAGGTTGAGTCCCCATTGTGCGAAGGGCCATGGAGATGTAATCGGTCAAAGTTCTTGTACTAGTGCATGAATCAAATCACTATGTATCTAACATTGGCAACAAGTCCTAACAAAATCAAGTGCATCTTTTTCAATGGTGGGACAATAATACCCAAGTATCGTTATCTTCTTGGCTAGAGTAAGACCACTCAAATGAGACCCGCATATACCCTCATGTACTTCTCATGAGGTCGTTCTTGCTTCGTTAGTGTCGAGACATCGAAGAAGGGTGTTGTCGAAGCTACAATGGTAAAGGGTGTTGCTGATGATGGTGTATTGGGTGGCTTTACGGATAAATGATTTTCACTGGTTGTTGGATAGGTTAGGGGGAAGGTTTTGGGACTTGAGATAGTCATAACCAACAAGCTCACAGACCATCTCTGATTCTAGGATATCATATGGAAGGACCAACAACTGTTCTACCAAGAACTCAAATATAGGCATATTGCTTGGAATGTCTAGGAGAGAGCCAATTGTAGCCATTGCATCTACTGCCTTGTTTTGTGCTCTCAGAACTTGCTCAAAAGTCATCATGTGGAAATATGTATGAAAGCTATCAACCATTTGTTTATAAGGCATTAAGTTCTTGTCCTTGGTGTCATATTCATCATTAACTTGGTGGATGACCAACTAAGAATCTCCATAAACATGAAGTGTCCTAATTTTCCATTTTATGGCCATTCCGAGTCTCGTGACAAGTGCTTCATATTTTTCCACATTATTTGCACATGGGAAAGCTATGAGGAATGACTTAGGGATGGAGTCTCCTTTTGGAGTGATAAACAATATTCTTGCCCTTGAGCCATGACTAGAATGAGACCCATCAAAGTATAGCCTCCAAGGTGACTTAGGTTCTGTATGAAATATGGACTCATCCAAAAAGTCTACTAGTAATGGATGTTCACTTTGTATAGGTGCATCTACCAATTGGTCTACTATCACTAGTCCCTTTATATCCTTTCATTCTACATATTGGATGTCGTACTCACTCAAAATCATGACCCATTTTTCTAGACGACCTGTCAATGTTGCACGTCTCAAGAGATATTTCAGGGGATCAATCTTTGCTACCAACTGTGTCTTGTGATTCAACATGTAGTGTCTTAATTTATGAGCAGCAAAGAAAACTACAAGTCAAGCACATTCAATGGATGTATAGTTTAAATCATATCCAACCAATGTCCGACTGATGTAGTATATGGTCCGTTCCTTTTCTTCCTGGTCATTTTGTGCTAGTAATGCCCCCAGTGTTGAAGTTGTTGCAAAAATGTATAAGATCAAAGGTTTCTCTTTGATAGGTGGCATTAAAACAAGTGGCGACAATAGGTAATCCTTTATTAGTTGAAAGGCCTCTTGACATTTATCTCTCCACACAAAGGGGATGCCCTTGCGTAGAAGATACTAAAATGGTTGAAACTTGTCTACCAATTGTGCTATGAAGTGTCAGATAGATTGTAACCTACCTTGTAATGTCCTGAGTTCACTTATTCCTTTTGGAGGAGGCATGTCTAATATTTCTTTCACTTTAGCTGGATCAACCTCAATGCCTCTATGAGAGACAATGTGCCCCAAAAGTTTTCCTGATGTCACACCAAAGACATATTTCTTTGGATTCAGGCGGACCTTATATTCTTCCAGTCTCTTGAAGATTTTTTCTAACACATTCAAGTGGTCTTTTCATGTCAAATATTTTTCCAAAAGGTCATCTACATAATCTTCCATTATCTTGTGCATCATGTCATGAAATATTGTCGTCATGGCTCTTTGATACGTGGCACCTACATTCTTAAGACCAAAAGGCATGATGTTCCAATAGTATGTACCCTAAGGACAAGTGAATGTTGTTTTATGTTGATCTTTAGAGGCAATGCAAATCTGATTATAGCTTGAGAAACTGTCCATGAGGGACAAAATCTTGTATCTTGTCGTTAGGTCAACTATGATATCTATGTTTAGCAAAGAAAAGTCATCCTTTGGACATGCTTTGTTCAAGTCTCTACAGTCTGTGCAAACACATATCTAACCATTTAGTTTTGTGACTGATACAAGATTGGATATCCATTCAGCATAGTCAATAGACTGTATGAATCCTACATTGAGCAATTTCTTGAGTTTAGCTTTGACTAACATGGCGATCTGAGGATGCATTTTACACAACTTTTATTTTACTGTCTTGGCATCTAGAAGTAGTGGAAAATGGTGTAAGACCAATTCTGGATCCAACATAGGAATATCAACATATGACCATGCAAAATTAATTTTGCGCTTTGCAAAGAATTTGTCTATCAAGGATGCCGCAAAGAGGACCATTTTAGGATCTTCTGCTGTAGATATGTTTAATTCCATGGTGTTCTCTATGAGTATTTCTGATTTCTCTTGAGTCATAGGAAGAAATTCCAGTCCTCCATCTTTGGGCGCCTCAGAGAGGTTTTCACTCATAGATACGTCCTTTATTTTTACTTTTTTGTCGTTAGAAGGTTCCTTTCGGTTTTCACCTAAAGACGTTTCATTTTTTGTTTTATTTTTATTTTTCATTTCATGACTAGAGGATGAAGCAGTCTCCTCAAAGTAAGCTACACAATCTAGGTCAATAGAAAATCTAGCCTTGTGATCACCACTGGGTATGCCCTCACGTAGTCCCATAAATTCTGCAATGGCCTCATCATTCTAAAATATGTCCATGACGGGCAGGCCTTGTTGATCCTAATCAATTAGTTGTGGGTAGACTAAGGAGATACCATCGTCATTATTGGTGAATTGTGGAGAGGATGCGAAAAGCATGTAGACAGATTCAAAGACATTGAAAATGAAGTTGTCATCATCCAATTCCCAATCAGATTCTATCCAATATTCTCCTTCACTTGACTCATACTCATTGTCAAAATAAGGGACAAAAAGACTATCATTATGGTTGGTAGTGTCATGTGACAACTCTGATGAATTCTGATGATGGTCATTAAATTCAAATGATTGGGCAGATAGGTCAGGTGTATGGTTAATAGAACTAGAAGATGATTTAGGTTTTTCATGGTTCCTTGGGTCAAAGAGTCTATCCCAGTTTTCTCATTTCCTTGGGATCTTCGGATTGTCAGGTAGGTCAATTTTAAGGATAATAGAACTAGAAGATGAATTCTGATGATTGGGCAGATAGGTTAGGTGTATGGTTAATAGAACTAGAAGATGATTCAGGTTTGTCATGGTTCCTTGGGTCAAAGAGTCTATCCCAGTTTTCTCATTTCCTTGGGATCTTCGGATTGTCAGGTACGTCAATTTGTTCAGAGGTAAGTTCTCTAGGTTCAAGGAACAATTCATCAAGGAAACAGTCACTTAAGGATCGTTGGGAGCCAAATTCCCACTGATGGGAGTCAATTTCAGTAAGGGATTCCTCAATAGTCTCGACACTTTCCGAAGCATTCACACTCTCACTCAAAAGCCCATTGGTACGTCGATCGTCATTTTCGGGTAGGCCATACCCTTACCCAAGATACTTTGGTCGTTTGGAAGGTGCTATAGGTTCTCTTCGTCCCATTTTATTTCTGCCAGGGACACTAGTTCCATCATAGCCTTTTTCCTTTAGCATGTCATATCCTTTTCCATATATCTTAACTGGTAATGGGGGTAAAAGTCTTCCATTTCTTTATAAAGCCATCCTATTATGTCGACAATGTCTTCGTTGTTCATGTCTCCCCATTTTATGAAAATTATTTTTGGTGGAACCTTAAAAGTTTCTTTAGGTTCCATTTTGAAACATGACCAACCATAAACCTTAGGAGACTTGGGTATTATTGTGATGCAATATGCTGTATTCAGTTTGAATTCTCCACAGCCTAGGTCCTAGATCTTGACATTGGAATCAGCCTTAGGAAGCAAGGAAGATGATGGCATGATGGAAGATGTAGAAGGAGTGAACGTGGATGATGATGTGAGTGTGGATGGGTTAATGAATTTAGAAGAAGAGGAACGAGGAGCCTCTCGGTTGATGGGCACTTGATGTTTGGAAATACCCCTTAAGTTGGTACAATATTGAAAGGGATCAAGGTCTCCGTATATGGTGATTTCTGTGCCGTCAAAGGGGAACTTTAGGCATTGGTGTTAGGTGGATGGAAAAAAATTTAGGGCGTGAATCCAAGGTCGTCGAAGGAAGATGTTATAGGGTAATTCAAGATCCAGGACTTGGAAATTTGTGTCTACAATGACTGGCCCAACTCTGATGGGAAGAGTGATAACACCTCGAGAGGAATGTTCTTCATCATCATATGCTTTTATGACTATGATCTTTGTTGCGTCTGTTACATATTTTTCACCTCAGCTCAAATGGAAGAGTGGGCTGACTTTTATTTAACATTAAGTAGAATTGCAGTGTCATGTTCGAATGCTGTTTCGCATCATTATCATTATGCACTGAATATCAGTTATGCATTTTTAGTGAAGTTATGAGGTTTCAGAGTGCCATTCATAAGTTGCAGTTTTAAAAGAGATACAAAATTGAGTATATGAGAAAAATTGCATTTTAGATGCTCTTATTCATTTCATAGAACTCATATTTTTTACAAGGCTTCATTTGATTTCACAATCAGAATGAGTATTACAACATTGCATAAATGCATTTTCTTTTCAACTGAAAAGCAGAAATTGAAATCAAGGATCCACACAAGCTGTGGATATAACTATAACTGTTCCAATACATTTCTAACAGCACAATGCACTTCTGAAGATGCAAAAGGAAAACACATAAGTGGCAGCATAGTCATCATTGCCTGATTGTCGATGCTTGATGTTGAATGGTGCACCTCGTCATCTCGAGCTTTGTCGACCTGTAAGAGGAAAATAAGGGTATCAGTGGCTCTGACTATGACATAACTCATATGATGCACCTACAATAGTACAATATACTATTAGCAATGCATTGAAACAATCATTCAATCAAATGCAGTATGAAAGAAGTGAGCTGAAGGAGAAGTATCAACATCATAATCGTGTTCCTTTTTATGCTAACACTGTTTGTTTCCTTGTGCAAGTATAGGTAAAGTCATGAAGCTGAACATTGTTTGAAGACCGAGCATGTGGAGTAAAATGGGCTCCCACAAGGGTAGAGCTTGGCATGCTGCCCTATTTGTTAAATGGGCTGATTTTAAAAAAAGATACTTCATTATATACATTAAATGAAATGAAATACAACTGAAGAGTAAAATAGAGAATCCATCAAGCAACGAGGCCAACTGTTCATTCATAACAATCAGGTTGCTTCCTGAAGGCTATAGGTGAACAGTGAGTTTAGTTCACTTAAGGAATTTAACTAAGTGCATTTACATCAGAAATTGCTGAATCATTTCATTTTCTGTGCTGATTGTAATCATATGTCATGAGAGTTTCAATTCATCATTTCTCTTCGGATAGTGAACACGCATATATTATGCCCTAATGTTTTGTTTTAATTTTCATCATCAAGAGGACAGATCTTAAGAGTAGTTTGTTCAGTGAAATATAAAATGCATGAAGAGTACCATGCAGCCCAGAGAATACAAAAAACAGACAATGCATTTGAGTGATGAATGAATTTCCAGTTCTAGTTGACCGATAAGCAAATGTAGCTTTTAAAATTGCCAGGTGGTTCGCGGTGCTAAAAGGTTTCAAGTTAAATCTCTACAAAGGCACAAAAATTTAGAAGAGAGGTTTGCTGTGTGTCGATATTTAGATGATACAAGTATCTGGATATGGGGTATTGGTTAATGAAAAGCTACAACATGGCACAACTAGTTCACTTTAGCTGAGAAGATGTTCATATAGAGTTATGTATCAGTGTTTGGTGAAGGAAGACAATCAAAATGAGCAATAATAATTCAAAATACATCTGCAAGGGAGTATAGGTATCAGATTGATAAGTGTGCACAGTTTTGACAAGATTTTGAACACAAGAGTTGTTTTCATAATGAACAGATTATACAGTGAGCTAGTAATCTACAAAATCAGGTTTAAAAAGGATTTCAGTGTGCAAGAGAGTTTAGTGTAAATGATCTGGAGGATAAACGTAAACGAGAAACCAGAGGAATAATCGGGTTTTCAATGCAATTCAAATGGAATGTGTGCATTCAGAAGCATTATATATTTTAGTTTAACAGAGTTCCTATAGTATTTCCATGAAGAAAGCTAAAGAAGAATCAGACTTTCAACATTTTTCAATTTACCCAGTTGGGTGTGTTTTCTGAACAACAAGATTAAGTGTTTTGTCATACGAGAGTTCTCAAACAATGCTTAGTTCTCTTCTCGCTGACAAGCACTCGTATGGAGAAAATCAACAGGCACATAAATACCAACAAAAACAGAAACCACTAATCATACAGGTCAAGCCATACACTGAATATAGACAAGCACACAGATTCTTGTTTTTCCAATCATGTTCTTTTATTTTTTTGAAAGTATTTTAAATGCAACATCAGTGAATGCAAAGTAAACAACTTTATTGCAGAACGATGAAAACTTGAAGAGGGCATAGCAAGGGTATCTAAAAAATTGTTAATTTTTGCACTAAGGAGAAATCAGGTGACTTTTAGGCCATGGTGTTGTGCTTCAACTTAAGGTTTAACATGAGTCCAAAGGTGGAAGGCAATGTTGCTGTTTGGTAAGGTTAAAGAATCTAGAATGAGACAGTGTGAAATGCAAGTAAGTATACAGTTTATCATCATTTCAAGCAAATATGAGAGATTGAGTTCTGTCAAAAATTAAAGACATGCTTTTGCTTTGAAAAATTTCCAGAAACCCATGATATTGTTTTGCTTCAGAAGTGTGGGGTATTCATTGTTTGTTCTAGCTCGAGCCATATAGATAGAATGAATAACAGTTACTTCATAGTCTCGAATGCTTTTAGAACACAAAAAATGCATTTTACTTCAGAAATTTTGAATACCCACATGAGGGTTTCCTTTCGAAGAGTACAAAAGTATGATAATTTGTGATACCCATATGGGTTTTTCATGAAGTCAATAGTGAATTACAAATGTGAAGTTTTTGAGCTAGGCCGAGCTTCAGAAGGATAGAAAAAATGATAATCTACAATACCCATATGGGTTCTATTTTAAACAGCCTCAAATACAAAATATGCAAATCTCTGTATTGATTCGAGCCTCAAAGTAGAAGGAATGCAGTTTTCATCCGATTTTCAATACTGTCAAAAGAGATGACAAACATAGTAATGAAGATACAACAATGAGCATCATTTTTTTCAAACAATAAATGCCAATATTGGTTTTCTGTTACAGCTATCTATTTCTGTAGGTAAGTAAAGACAAACAACAGTTACCCACGATGGGGTTTCCAATAAAACACACGGATTTCCACTATTTTCTGATACCCATATTTCAATTGGGCTTCAAAATGCAGGAAAATCAATTACAAAGACAACCTACAAAAGAAAGTGCAGGGAATTGCAATAAAGTGTAATTTCTACAATGAATTGAGCAACAAAAGGAGGAAGGGACAGTGTTATTCAAATTTCTATATTACCCACAAACATAAATGCTTTCAAATGAATACAATAATGGGTTCCCTATTCTGGGTCGAGCCCAAAACTCAAAGGAAGCGCTCTCTACAATACACATCTGGCGCGGCCTGTGTGATGGCCAGAAATTGATAGACAAAATGATAACACACAGAAACATGAAGCTTTCTTTTTTAACAGAATAAATAAGAGCTTTTAGAAGCATTTGTTTGATAAGGAATGCGAATGAAGGAAGCTTTTACCAACTTTTATCAGAAAGGAATATATGACTCTTACCAGTTCATGTCACTGAAGGAGTGCTTTAGCCATGGCCAAAGGTTTCAGTTAACTTCCAAATGCCAAGGGTCCGAGTTTTAAGTGAAGGTCGAGCTCACAAAATGCGGCCGAATGGATTCATCAAGGAGAAAACACAGAAATACAATGATAAATGCATCAGAAATTGCATTGATACTGCAGCCTCAAAGTCAGAAGCGACTTAGAAATAAAGTAGGGAAGCTCAAAAAAGCTTGAATATAAGCTTACCATTGTCTCAAGAGGAAGGTCGAACAGATTGAAGGAAACAATCACGGAAATCAAGCATTTCATCTGGAACCCTAAACATGGTGGTGTCGGCACTTTTTGCAGATCGAGCCTTTCTAGAAGTTTCAAGTGCGAAATGATAGTTTAGGGTTTGACCCCGTTTTGTTCATGCCTTGATGTCAGCTGACATTATAATTGCCCTTTGAGTTTTCGCCTTTTGACAATAGCACATGGGAATTTCGAGTTAGGCATCCTTGTGACTTATTTATCAAAGTCTGAAATCAAATGCATTTGGGGATGGCCGAGACTTTTATGCCTAAGTTAAGCTTAGGGGTATTTGCCTAAGGTGTAGGCTTATTTATTAAAATTGATTGATAAGTGCCTTAGGGAGAACAAAGTATGTCATACCCTAGGTATTTATTTTAATTGATTTGAAGGAGGTCAATAGTGAATGCCTTATGATTTAGGATTAGGTCATGATGATTATCTACTGAAGGTTCTTTGTTTTTAGTTGATTTTAAAGAAATCACTGAAATTTGAAGATGTGAGAAAGGATGATATGTTTAATATTTTATGATTTTTTTGGAAAAAATCAATTATTGTAATGAAGAAATAAGCAGTTTTATTTTTGCAAAAGATTTCCAATCTTTGAGTTGCAAAAATAGACTAAATTGAAAAAATCTGCATCTTGTAAAGCAGAAGCATAAAAGCGATGTTTTATAAACTGCTTTATGTTTTCTTGCTATTTTTAGCAGATCCTTGGCTGACTTTTCTTCTTGGTCGAATTCCAAACTTATCTTGGAGAGATAAGGTGTTTTTTGAACTTTTAAAGTAGGATTAGCCTATTTTTAGGGGCTTGACAGTGTAATCATAAAAGCTTTGTGCTTTTTTCTGCTTTAAAGCAATTTTTGAGTTTGTTTGAGGCCTTTTTTCCTTGAGCTTTTTCTGAGCTTGGATTAGGGTTTCCTTGAGAGTTTTGATAGATTTAGTCTTTCAACTCTCCATTCTCAGTAGTTCAGATCAGTTTCTTGCCCTTACTCATTTTGGGAAGCTTGTAAACTTTTTGATACTCAGTTTTGTCAGATTGAAACTCTTCTAGTTTTAATAGAGCATCAGATTTCTTCTTATTTTTTGTTTTCGAATTTTGTAATAGCAATCTGATATACTTGTGTTTTCAAATTGGAATCCTTTTATATCTTACTGTTATAGGTTGTGTTTCAGAATTATATGTTTCAGGTTGCATGTTGTATTTGACTTCCAGATCTTCATGCAAATCACTGATGGGATATGTGCCAATGAGATTGTGAGGATTACTGCAATAAAGAAGTGGTTATGAGTGGTTAGGTATGAATTCTTATAAGTTTGGTGAATCATCTTTTTAGAAATAGGTTTTATGTTTAGTTATTCTTCATCCCTTTCCTCAGAAGCTATTTTAGAATATAATTCATCATTCAGAGAACCAACTCACTCTGGAGATTCCTCTTTCGCATAAGATCACCCACATCTGAAAGAGGTTTCCATGTTTCAGTAGTTTGCTGAATATTGCATTCAGCAGGGTGCAAAACTATTGATAACAGCGTCTATGCAAGCATTAGAAAATCCTAGAGCCTTAACCAGTTTTAAGGAGCATATATTCAGTCCTGCTCCACCATCTACTAAAAGTCATATGACCTTGTGTTTATGGATGAAAACTTCAATGTGTAATGTGTCATTATGGTTGGACTTTGGTGATGAGTAATCTTGGTCTAAGAATGTTACATGATGGGGTGTAGTGAGATATCCCACCATGGCTTCAAACTGATTGACATCAATGTCTTGAGGGAAAAAATACTCTTGCAAGGTTTTGTCAAGTATAGCCTTATGCATGGGGGAAATGCAAAGCAACTCGAGTATGGATATTTGCACAGGGTTTTTACCTAGTTGATCAATAAGGTTAAATTGACTCTTAGGTTGAGACTGCTTTGCAGATGAACCTAATTGTGATTGCTTAGTAGATGGATCAGGTATTGTAATTTTTGGTTACCAAGGAGGTGGAATAGCTATGGTGATTTTTTCGCTTCGAGTAGTGGCATTGCATTCTGGTGCTCTTTTGAAAGTTATGGTATTGACAAACTCATCATCGGTTCAGACGTTATTAATGACGCTTCCTCCTAAATAATAGAATGCAGCACGGGTGTAATTGGCTTGATTTTTATTAGTCTTGGAACCTGATGTGGAGGATTTATTATAACCATGGTCTTGCAGTGGGTTTTTGTGGATGGTGTGGTCTACATTTGATGCAAATTGTGGCCCACCCAATTCAATTGTGCAATTTTCAATGAGGTCTTGTACAATGTTTCTTAGTTTCTGACAAGAGGATATCTTATGCCCTTTAGCCTGGTGGTAATCATAGAAAGCTTTGTCATCCCACCATGATGGTTTAAACTGTCCTGGGTCATATGGCTTAGGGTCCTCAAGTGTGATGAGACCGTTTTGAAGGAGCTTCTTAAGGACATCATCAATTGGCTCTCCCAAAGCGGTGTATGTTTGTCTTTTTGAAAATTGTCTTGTCTGGTGGGGTTGTCCTTGACTTTGACTATTTTGACCATTTTGGTTATTTGGGATGAGATTGGTGGGGAGTGTAAGTATTCTTATTAGTTTATTTTTGGTTGAGCTTCTTTAAGAGTAAGTAACAGAACCCATCATGTTTATAGCCTTGGCATCAACAACGCCGTCATTGGTAACATGCTTATTTTTGACCCAATACTTATTTTTGTCCACAAATGAGTTTGTGTTTGTGTTTTTAGGACCATATTTTAGTTCTCCTTTAGCAATGAGAGCTTTCTCAACTTGAACACCCTTTTCGACTAAGTCTGTGGAGGTTGTACAACAATGAACTTGCAATCCATATTTCAATGGGCCTAGGAGTGTTTGAACAAACATGTCGACCTTTTCTTTCTCAGGTATGTCAATGTGGCAACGACTTGCTAGACTTCTCCATCTTTGGAAGAATGGGATAAAATTTTCACCAACATCTTCTTGTGTAAGAGTGCATAAGCTAGTGATGGAGGTGTCCATGTCAATGTTATACGCATAATTTTTTACAAATTTGTCTTTAAGTTTGTCCCACGTTTTTATCCCTTTTAATGTGGAGAACCATTCAAGTGAAGGTCCTGTAAGACTCTTAGAGAAAAGTCTCATCAAGTAAGTCTATTCATAGGCAATGTCCATATAGTTGGTCGTGAATTCTCGAGCATGTTCAACAAGATTCATCTTTCCCTTATATTTGGTAAAGTTTGGTGCCACATATCCAAGAGGGAATGGCGGCATGTATAGATTCATGTCAAAAGGATATAAGCATAGGTCATATGACATGTGTGACTTCTTGTCGAACGTTTGCATGTTTTCTATGGTCTTTTGTAAGTGAGCTACTTGAGTTGTCAAGGCATCAATTAGAGGATTATTTGTTGCATCACACATGGGAGTGATAGGTATACCATGGGTCCCCATTTTTTGTGAAAAAATGTCATTTTGTTGTGGGATGTGTTGTTGTGAGATGTACGATGTATTTTGATTTGCATGTTGTTGGTATTGGAAGTTTGGATTAGGGACTTGTTGATGGGTGCGAATATGTGATGAATATGTTAGAATGTGCCCTCCAACCATTTGAGTCAAAATTTGGGGAATATGTTGACCATGAATATTTTGGTGTCCAAATGATGCCATGTGTTGTGTATTCTGGTTGCCTTGTCCAAATTGTTGAAATTGTCCACGAGAAATGTTCATGTTTTGCCCTTGAGAAGTATTGGTATTAATTTGTGATGACGTGTTAACATTTGGTTGTGGTCCTTGAATAAAGACACGTTGTTTACTTCCTCCAAAGTGGTTGAATGAGGTACCAATGAGAGGATTTGATGATGATGCACCCATGGCACTAGATGAAGCTCCAAATAGAGGATTTGAAGAGCTTTCCCCCATTGATGAGGACCCAAAGGTGGCTCCAACTGATTGTGATGATATTGTTGACATTGTTGGCATTGATTGTGACATGGCTTGTGACATAGTTGGTGTCCCTCCAATGGATGTTGCATTGATTGCATTGGAATTGTTTTGATTAGATGCGTCATGGGAGGTGTAGACATGTAAAATGTATATGCACCTGATCTTGATTTTACTAACACCATTTCATCTTGAATCATCTCTCTGCTAATCATTTAGTTAAATAATCTCTATTTAATTAAATTCATCACATTTCATCTCTTAATTAAATAAATCAATTTTATCTAATTAAGTTGTTCTCTTCTATTAATTAAGTAGATCATCTTATTTAATTAATCCTATAGTCCCTCTTTTAATTAAATAATTCATTTTATTTAATTAATCTCTAAAGTCATCTCATTTAAATTAAATAAATTTATCTTTATTTGATTTAAAGCTAACACCATCCTCTTTAATTAAATAAATCAAATCTTATTTAATTAAGTCTAAAATCATTATTCCTCTCATTTTGATTTATTTAAATCCAAAAATCTAAATCAAATGGTCAAATCAACTAATCTCCTTTAAATTAATCAAATCCTGATTAATCTTAGTCTTAATCCATCAAATCTTCTAGATTTTGCAACTTGCACATGAAAATCAATTTAATTGATTTATAAATCATCTATTCTTTCAAAAAAGGCATCAAAGATGGAATATTCCTCAAATTTGAAATCTCCCCTCAAAAGGTCTTGTCCTCCAAACATGGCATTTAACATCTCTTACAAGTCCTTTTCTTGAGCCATGTGACATTAACTTTACCTTTCACCTCATCCTTCAAGCCATCTTTTGAATTTGAATCTCCCCCCTCTTTGCACATTCTCCAAAATGTGCTCAAGCTGCCTCCATTCACATCTTGACAAGTGGCACTTCCCCATTGGATGTTGAATGATCCCACACTCATCCATTTTGCTCATTCCTTCATCTTGTTATTCTATTTATAGAAGGCTTCTCTTTGTATTTTGCATCCACAACTTAGAGCAAAGTTACTCTCTTCACATTGAGAGCTAATTTTATCCATTTCATAGAAAAGTTCATCATTTTCATGGTTTCATAGCAAGGTTATGCCAAAATTTCACCAAGGAGCTTGAATCATCCACAAATCTTCATCAAATCTTACATAGGAGTTGGGAAAGGGCCAATTTCCACATCAAATTGGCACCAATTCCCCCATGGGATTGAGAGTTTGCATCTTAAAATAGGATTTCATTGATTTCTTGGTTCATTTCTTCATTGTCTTTCCTATTTGAGCATTGCAAATGAATTTCATGGGGAATCCTTGTTCTTGCTTGCATTTGATCTAATATTGTGTTTGTTTCTTGTATTTGTGCAGGTATAGAATTGGGGTTCTATAGGAGGTAGCATTAATGGTACTTGTGGTTGTTTGTGAGGTAGCACCAACAAAAGGATTGCTTGTATTGTTTTGAGGTTGACTAGTGTTGGGCATGTTGTTTGTATTGTTGAAATTATGATCGGGTGATGTTGGTCTCAAAGTGTTAATGTCAAAGCCACGTGGTAACTTAGCTCCTTGACTTAGAAGTATGGCCAAATATCTGTCTCTATCGTGTAAAACCATTTCTTCCACAAAGGAGGCCGCTTCTGGATTTTGGGCTGTGGCTTCTAGGTCTTCCTCAAATACTTGTCCATGTTCATCCCTATGTATGAATGGTTCAAAGGGATTATGTGACAAAGATGGTACATTCATGTTGCTGAAAGGATTGATGAAGGTTGTGTCTTGGTTCATGCTTTGATTTATGTCATTGGAAAAGATGTAAGTGTTGTTGTCTTGTCCAAAATTATCCATTTGTCTTCTCTTTCTTTGAAGCCTAGTCTCAACTATATAAGGAATTGCTCAAATTAGGAAGAGGATGGAAAAATGACAACTAAATGATACTATGTTTTTGGATTTTTTTAATGAAAGATGACAATGCAAGACTATGTTTTTGGATTTTTGATAATAAGGGATACAATATGCCAATGTTGTCTAAAGGAAATGACTAATGTCAAAGGATAATGAAGACTAAGATGACAAGCTATGACACTATTTTTTTTTTGTTTGTTTGTATTTTTAGAATAAAGGATGTCAATGCAAGGTGATAATGATGTTTGCCTAAGGAAAATGACTAATGCAAGGTAATAAGGTTGTCAAGAAAAAATGTCAAATGCCAAGGTGACAATGAGGACTAATATGAAAGTGTTGACTAAGGAAATGACCAATGCCAAGTCTAGATGCCAAATGGGGACTGAGATGGAAGTTATGACAATATTTTTAGATTTTCAAGGATAAGATATGCAAGGTGAGGACTAAAATGACTTGAATTTCTAAAGTATGCAAATGCAAAGGTTTAAACGATTTGGAAGAAGGTTGCTCAACCACCCTAAGCTTGATCTACGTCTCAATTTTGGAATATCAAAGGACTTGTTTAAAGGACTAAATGACAATGACAAGATGACTAAGTGAGGTTGCCTAACTTGAATTATGAGTTGGAAAGGTCTCACAAAAGGAAAATGACTAAAGAAGACAATGATGGCCAAGTCCAATGATAACCTACTTTTGAAAGCCAAGATTTTGCTAAGTGAGGTAAGGTTTCCTAATCAAAAATCTGAAAATGAAATGAGGATGCAAGGATTGGTTTATGATTGAAAGTGAAGATGATGATGTTCAAGGATGAAACTAAATTTTGCAAGGATGAACCTATGGGTAAATGAAAACTAATGGATGCAAATGATGAAAATTTTGAGCAATTTTTGATCTGGTTTTTGACAAAATCCTCTGGAAAAAGATGTTTGATGATAGTTTGGACAAATTTGAATTTAATTTTTGGTCTGTGATAGAGTTTTTGTTTTTGCTAGGCAAATGCATCGTTTCAAGTCACAAATACATCATAGTGTGGCAGATGCGGCTCAACTTTACCAAATGCGGTTCTTACAGAAAGAAAATGCGACTCAGTAAGGCGAGTGCGGGTTTTTGCAAAGCAATTATGGTTTGATACAAACAAATGCGTCTCCAAGAATGGAAAATGCGGTTTAGCAGAGCAATTGCATTGCAGGAAATGTCAAATGCAACATAGGAAAACAAATGCATTTCAAAAAGCAAAAATGAGCTATGGCAATGCGACTCAGAAAGATTCAAATGTGGTTTAGCCAGGAACATGCAGTTTAGAAAGCAACAAATGCATTGAAGCAAAGCGAATGTGGCACATAAAGCTTCAAATGTGTTTCAACAGAGCAAAAGCATTGCAAAGTACAACAAATGATTTGCAACCAGAATGAATACCTAGTTTGTTTGCAAGTTTGACCAAATTTTGAAGTTGTCTCAAGTTGAAAGTGTGTCTCTAGATTTGTGTAATGATGTTTTTTTGTTTGAATGTTTGAGAAAACACTTGGAAAACACAATGTTTTGTCTTTCATTCAAGCACAATGAAGACAAGCACAATCCTAGGTTAGGCAAGGACAATATTCGCTAGATTCCACGTGGGTTTCCCCAACCAAACTTATTCTTAGCATGTGAATCCAGAAGCTTGGATGCACAGGCTCCCCCTTACAACGCACTACTTCTCAGTCCAACCAAGCTTCCAACCCCCATAAATCTCCCATGGCAGGTTGATCACCTCTACTAAGAACTGCGAGAATGTGGATGCCTTCACAATGACCGTTGCTACACTAGCAAATAGAAGGATTTTGGCTACTACACAAAGGTGTTTAGTTTGGGACCCCTGTTTGAGTGGCCATACATAGGGAAAAGATTAAGCTCTATTAAAGGAGGAATTCTAGCTTGAAGAGGTTACGCTCAACAGAGTTTTTGGGAATCCTACTTTGTCCATATGACACATCCGCACTTGTAATCCTAGGCTTTCCCTTAGGATTCACATTTATATACTGATCGGGGGTAGCTTGGCCAAAGAGCTCTGTTGCTGGTTTGAGTTGCCTTGGGGTGAGTAATTTTTCCCACCAAGGAAGGCCCAATTTCTAGAGTCAATAACCATTTCTCTTACACCGAGAATCGCACAAGTGTGCAAGGGGAGAGGATACTTCGATTATTGAATCAGGGTAAACACAAAATAAGATGGGTCTGGTTTTCTGATCACCTAGTTTGCACAAGGTGAGAGCATATTCACCTACCACCTTCAAGCACAATCAAGTAAAGGACAAACAAATGTTCTTTTTAAAGCACCAATTGAAGTGTTTTCTAATCTAAAAAAGAACAAACACAATGTTTTCAAAATCAAAATCTTCGACAATCGAACCTACAAAACCACTAGTTAGTAGTTTCAAAGAGATGTCTAGGAACCACAAAAGACTCAAAGCCACATGCTGCAACAACCCATTAGTAACCAGAAAACCCCTAACTAACAAATTACAGAAAGGAAAAATAGATTGCAAAAAGAAAATAAGAAAAATCTCGAAAAACTTGAAAGTAAAAGTTTACCAGATGAATGCATCTCAGTAGAGCGATTGTGTCACTTTGTACAACAAATGTGGCTCAATTCTGTACGTTGGAATTTGACAGAAAAATGCAGCAACCTGCAAGTCAAATGTGTCATGGGTCTGCAAGCTAGAATTTGACAGTCAAATGCGTTGACCTGCAAAGCAAATGTGTCGCGGAATATCAAATGCATCATTCTGCAAGTCGTATGCTTCGTAGGATGGCGTATGTGTCGTTTGGAGGAGAAAATATGTCATATTGTAGAGAAAATGCGTCGTGGCCATACCTATACTTGTAAAACAAAAAAAAATTGTACGAAAAAACAAAAAATGCTCGATTTTGGCATCGGGTTCACCAATGTAACTATGAGAATTTTCCTAGGGTTAGTAGATTAAATGCAAAACATAAAAACCCAAAGCAATAATGAAGTGCAAAGGAAATAACATGAAAACAAATGAAAATATCCCACCAAATGTCTTCATTCTCCATGGATGACCTCCATTATACCTTCACAACTTGCTGAAAATGTGATGTTGCCCTCAGATTTGATGTGAGCAATCTATGACTATGACAAGCCCTAAGAAAATGTTGAAGGATTTTAACTAAATGACCTCACAAATGCAACTAGCAACTATGAAGTATGCAAAAAATAGCCTAAAATGACAAGATATCAAGAGCATAAGATGACAAAACATGAGCATGAGGTGACAAGATTGCAAGATGACATGAGGTGACAAAATGAGACCGAAATTGCCATTTTATAGAAAATGCAATTTTGAGGGAATGGCCAAGATTAAAAGTTGACAAGTGCCCTAGAATCAATGGACAAGATTCCATATGACAACCCACAGTTAGGGTTAGGGAAACATTAGGGAAAATTTGAAATGAAGGGACAAGATTGATTTTTAGAAAATCAAATCAAGGGTTGACAATGCATGTGACAAGAGATAAGATTGACACAAAAAAAGAGGTGGCTGGAAAATCAAATAATAATAGAAATTACTTGATTTTTGGAGAAAAAGACTATTTTGAATTAAAAATTAATTTAATTCAAAAGGTGGGGTCACATGACAGTAAATAATTAATTTGAATTATTTACTTTAAAGAGGGAAATTATAAAATAGGACCATTTTAAATAAATAATTTTATTTAAAATGAGGGAGATGTCAAGGTGGCAATAATTAAATAAATTAGAGAATTTATTTAATTATAAGAAAATTTTTAAGCATTAGTGACGTATTAAATAAATAAATAAAATTTATTTATTTAATAATCAGGAAGAAATTAGTGGACAAGAATAATTAAATAAATTAAGAAATTTATTTAATTATAGGAAGACATTAGACAATTAGTGACACATTAAATAAATAAAATTTATTTATTTAATAATCATGAAGAATAAAGGACATGAATTAATTAAATAATTATGAATTATTTAATTAATAGTCGAAAGTGGACCAAGGACATAATTAAAATGTCTTAAGTATGCTAGGAAGAAAATGATGAAAATAGAGCTTGCAGGCCTAGGTCATTTTTATGTGTCTACAGTTTGGAATCTCTGGAGGTTCAGTTATTTGTCTCAAGCTGAGTTATCCCCTAAGGGAATAATATTAGGATCCTTTAGGGCCTCCACGTTAAAATCTATTGGTAGTTTAGCACCACTCTTTGCTAACTTAAAGAAGCATGAATTTGGGTCCTTTCTCAACAATTTGTCCACTAATTTGAGCACTTTTGGGTTGTTGGAATGCTCAAATATTTCCTCATCATTTATCTCATCCTCAGTATCTACCTCCTCTATGATTACTCTTTTTGGGTCTTGATTGTTTTGTTCTATCACTTCTTATTGTTTGTGGGTTAGCTCTTCTTCATTGAAGGTGTCTCTATACATAGGTCTCTTTTGGGTTGTTTCACAGTCACTTGCCCTATAGCCCCATGGGCCACCTTCATCATTCATGGTGTTTTCTGGTGGGATGCTGGTGTTGTTGTTGCTTGCTTCCATGTTCTTCCTGTTTTGTGATATTGTAGTTGTCATAAACAACTTCCAAGATTTTGTGAACGTTTTCATGACTCCTAGCTATGGAATAAAAAATGCTTTTGTTTTTGGATTTTCTATTTTAAGCGAAATGAAAGCTGCTTTTGTTTTTTTGGATTTTTAGTGCATTAGATCTAAGGGTGGTTGGCCCACTGAAAAATGAAAATAGAAATGGTCTATTGTATTTTGATGGGTACAATATCTTCTCAAGATGTACCCTTTGGCAAACTTTAGGGTAGGGTGGTTCTTTGAAAGTCATAATATGGATTTCCGCTTAAGGATTTTGCTCTTGCTAGATCTAAGGATTTTTCTCTTGCCGTAGATAATGAGGGGTGTATATCTATGGCCACACAAGAGGTGGTAACACAAGTCTTTCGACTGCTAGGTCTTATTTCTCTTCCTCTCCGTCTAAGATTTTTGCTGTGTTTCTCCACTAGTTGGGTGTTTAATTCTTATCAAATATGAAGGTTCTTAAAATGCTAATGATATCAATTTTTTCACCTTCATGTTGAGTAAGACTAGGTTGTAGGATTAGTGCTACAAGGTTTGGTTGTTGAACTAGAGCAACTATTCGCTAAATGGTCATATGGTGAAACCATGGATGTTTTGATATGGTTTGTTATGAAGCTCAAGACCCTAGGGTTTGAGTGCTATTTGGGGTGATACTACCTTTGGAAATCAAAATGTTGAGGGGCTTGGAATGATATCTCTCTTCTCCTTCTAGAGGATATGTTGTGGAAAAGCTTACTTGAACTATCTGCGAGTTCCAAGTAACAGTTGATATCTTAGAAGTGTGAATGAGGGAGTAATATAGGTTTGTGTGCTTTGATTTTAATTTTTGAAAGTAGGATGGAATGGTGAAAGTGGATGAAGGACTATATTACTTATTTGGTTTTCCAATTATTTTGTTCCAACAAGGATCTTGTTAGCAACTTTAGTTCATTTTTCCTAATCGTTAGCAGATAGAGAAATAGCGTTGGTTTCTGAGCAAAGGCACCAAACTATGAGCAAGAGCGGCCAAATTTATCAACTGTAGCCTAGAATGTGTCAACTGCGTGGGTTTTTGAGAAGCAAGTGTGAGCTAGAATGACAAGTTCAAATTTTGTGTGTTTTTGTCGAATGCAGTGATCACTTAGTAAAAAAGCAAGCTGTTATGACAAGTGTGAGTAGTTTAGTAGCAAGTGCGTTGGTTCTTGAGAAGCAAGTACGAGAAAACAAGAGAAAGTGTGTGGTTTCTGCATCAAGTGCGTAGTTTCTGTCAAATGCAACTTTTTTTCATCAGTGGATTTTTTGGGACAGAGAGAAAATGCAATGAAATTTTAGCAACTATGGCAGAAAATGGGTCAACTACACTACATTTTTTTGCAAATGCAGTCTGTGTGTGTTTTGTTTCCAGTTTGAGCAATCTTTCTCTAGATTTTTGTAGTTTAAAGTTGGTTTTTTCCTCAATTTCTTTGTGTTTAGAGTATGGAAAGTGATACAACAATACTTGATTGACTCAAAATGCATGGAATTTGTGTGACCTTCATGTCTATGGCTTTAAGTTATGAAATCATGACACCCAAACCATAGTTTCCAATTGTTTACTTTGATCCAATGCAACCTGAAAATAAAAGCCTGAATATTCAGAAACCTGTAAGGAAATCCTTTTGAGGAGTGAAAATATAGGGCTTCTTTTACAATACACTAAGTCAAAGGGTTTGTGATTCAACCATCATGTTTAGTGTTTGTTTGGATGTATTCTTTTTTCAGATCAAGCACAAAATTTGATGTCAAGTTTGTTTTATTTATTTTTGGCAAGTTTAACAAAAAAAACATTTACAACCCTAGAGATAGAAACCATTCTTTTAGGTAGGCCTGCCTCATGCACCAAAGGGACGATTTTACATGCAACTTATGGTGCGGTCCTGTAGTCGTACTTGGAAAGTAACTTCTGAGAATTAAATTCTAAAGCACCACTTTCAAAGAATATTTTTAGGTAAAGGGGTAGCTTCTACAAATATTTGGCTCTTAGTAATGTTTTGAGGTTATGAGTTTCGGTTGTCTATACATAAGGTGTTTTTCTCAATTAAGAGACCTCCTAGCCCTTTCGGGTTTTAACGTATCACACAAATATTGGGGGAGACTGACATTGGTATAAAACAACATCAACCAATGGGTGAGAAATTTCCTCACACCCACTTTTGTTTATATAGTGGTCCAAAATGAGAGTACTGCTTGGGTCGCCTATGAGTTCTCCAACGTGAGATGTGTCTCAATAGGTAGGCCCTCTAGAGGTATGTTTTGAAAATAAAGGTGTGAAGCTCAAGATGTTTTTGCTCACCCAAGATTACCAAAAGGTGCGAGGGGATAAGACAACCATCTAGCTTGCCAAACACTGAATGTACAACAAACAATTCATAGCAATTTGATTGTTTTTAAGCATCTCGAGCGGTGCTATCTCAAAAAATATGTGAATAAGATATCAATAATTCTTTTTAATTGCATCCAATGAAAGTGTTCTAGACATCATTCAATATCAGAGCAATGGTGCAAGACAAAAAGAATGATTTCTCCATTTTTAAGCCCAAATTGAAGTGTTTCTAAATTGATCCTAGTCTTATTTGGTCAACAAAGTGAATTTGAGTGTGTGTCAAAAAAAATAAATCGTTGTGGTCAATAGAAAAGAAATTGACACTCCAAATTTTTAATTTGAAAGCTTTAGAAATCTTTTAGAGCACCCAAATTGAAATGTGTGGTTTGTAGGGTTCAGTTTAAGCACTGAAATGAAAGATTCCTAACTTAATAAAGCTTTGGAAATGATTCTTTTTAGAGCACTAGAACAAAGTGTGTTGTTGTAGGGTTCATTTTAAGCATTGAAATGAAAGATTCCTAACTTAATAATCATAAAAAATCTGAAATCCTTTGACCGTTCGTCTTCCTTATAGAAAACATGTTAGTGGTTTCTCAAATCCTGCATACACAAACTTAATACCTATCACACATCCAAAATTAGACATTTGTTAGTGTGAAAATCAATTTTCAGTTTGTAGATCTCAGACACAGGTTTGACAGAGCAAAAGTGTAGAAAAATTAGCAAGTGCACCCTCTGCCAGAGAGCAAAAGCGTAGGAAAACTTCAAGTGTGCCCTTTGTCATCAGTCAAATGTGCTAAAAAATTATAGATGCATAGGTTTCAGTGTTAAGTGCATGGATTTCAAGGTCAAATGCATAGATTCTTTGATAGGAAAGTGGAAATTTTTTTGGAACAGTGCGTGATTTTTTTTCAAAAGCGCTCCAAAAACTTGCAACTTCAATTCCAACTCATAAAATCATTAGTATTTAGGATCGTGGTCCCACTAGGCATGCCAAAATGTGTGAGGGGGTAAATCATATACATAAACAAGACAAACGTAATTGAAACAAAATCTAATCTATAATCAAGAACATTAATCTAAGATCTATTCCTACACTTACAAAATGCACAATTAAGAATACTGAATTCAAGAACATGTAAATGAAATGCATAAACAATTGAATTCAATAACATAACTGTTACCTATCTTGTATTGGAGTATATTCATGAGGATGTGGTTGCTCGTATCACTGCTAACCCTCCATAGTTCATGTACGAAAGCTCAAAGAACGATGCGAGTGTTGGTTGATCGAAGAAATGTTGAAGCTCTATAAATGGTGTTTTGGCATTACTTTGTTGTTTGAATAGATCACTTCTTCGATCATTTTTTGTGAGGAAAGAGGTTTGTTATATAGAAAATGTGATTTGAAATAGACGACTAGGATTAAGCAATGTTGAATCAAGATCGATGGTTGAGAGATGTTCAGAGGATTTAGACATGAATAATCTGTGCAAAGTAGTTTGCACAATTTGTGTGATTGAAGAAATAGATTGAATGATTAGTGGGATTGAGAAATAGATTGATCAGTTAGGAATAAATTGATCAGTCAGGGAATCATAATTTGCTTAGTTAGGAATAGATTGATTTTTCAAGATTAGATTGAGAAATCATGGGATCGTAATTTACTCAATCAAGAAATTGGTTGAGAATGATTAATTAATTAATTCATTTTGGAGTTCAACGTGCAAATCAAGTTTGAATTTTGCAAACAAAGTTGCATTAGTTTGATTTGATTTTTTGAAGATAATGTGAATAGTTTGATTTAATTATTCAATTTTTTAGAGGGAAAGTGTCGTAATTAAATTATTATGATTTAATAATTCAATTAAATTTAGGGGAATAAAGTGATTTAGTGATGTAATTAAATAATTGGTGTTATTTAACTAATCGGGATGAATAAAGTGAAGATTAGAACTTTATTAAATAAATGTAATTTATTTAATTGGTTGAAATGATAGAAATGGGAATTAATTAAATAACGTCGCATTATTCAATTAATAGCAAAAATAGGGTTTTAGGACTTTGTTAAATAAATGGAATTTATTTAATTTGTCAAGAATGATGAAAAAGTGAATTAATTAAATAATGCATTATTCAATTAATAGAGGAAATTAGGGTTTTGGGATGCAAATGATGTGAAATGCAGTGATGTTTGATGATAATGATGCCGATGATGCAAAAATGTCATTTAGTATGTGTGATAGGTGTTAGGTCAATTTTACATGTCTACACAAGGTAGTGAAAGACATGCTTTTCCCTTGGAGTGTTCAACCTAAGAAAATAATGTTTGATTGATGGTAGAAGTTTGATACAATGTTTTGGTATACATTTCCTTGTTTTCTCTTTGTTGTTTGGAAGTCAGATGTTTTGGAAAATGAAACCAAGGTGTACCTTCTTTGTGGGTTCAACTGATTTAAACTTTGATTAATGAGATTTATTTTACCACATCAAACTTCTTGATTAATTTTAAACTAAGAATGTCTATGAAAAGGCAAAATGTTTTCCACAAAATCTTGACATTGTGAAAATAAAAGAGCTAAACCATAGTGTTCTCTAAGTTAACTTTGGTATAAGTGAGTAGAGATATGGTAAAATATGTTGGGAAACCACTAATATATTGTTTTTAAAAAATAAGATATATTTAGGGGCATGCAACAATATATTGTCCTTGAATTGCATTCACTCATAAACAAAGGGTTTGAAATTTTTGACCATGTTGATGTTTATTTGAGTTGTTTGAATTCCAGTCAATGTGTTTGACTGAATCAATGTGTATGGTAGATATTTCACAAGTCTTCTTCCACAATACTTACTAGTTTGGCTATAAATATTAGTCACTTAAAAATCTAAAGGAATAAAGGTATGTCACTTCTTAGAAGGCTTACCTCGCCCTCGAAGGAATGGTTTTAAATACAAAATTATAGAGGGATTAAATAGGCCATATGAAGGAAATGTACCATCTTGATACACCTAGCTTTGTACAAGAGAATTAACTCTTAAGTTTTATGCCTCAACTATAAATCGGATGTGGTAAGTAACTTCTGGGAGTGGTGCGCCTCCCATGCACTACTTCAAAGGATGTTTTGGGAAACTTGGTTGGCCTCTAGACAAAGGTGTGCAATGATAACCGTGAAAAATGGACACATGCATCATATGTAAGCTACTCAAGGCTAAATAGCCGTCTTGTACTACCCATTACGTTCGTACGAGGATTTAAGCACACCATGGAATTCCTACCTAGATTTAAGCTACTTTGTTTTGATTTTGCAAACTTTATATAGCCCATTGATAAATGTTCTTTAGGGTTGCTTATGAGTTCTCCATTGCAGGATGTGTCTCATAGGAAATCCATTATCTAATAAAGACAATAAAATGCTATTTGTCTTCACCCAAGATCACATGGAGCACAAGGGGAGTAGATACGTAGAAAATCCTTGGGGTGACTAAAAAAAATATTGTAAACTTAGAGTGTTTCTCTTCACCCTAGATTGCATGAAGCATAAGGGGAGAGGATAAGCACTAAAAGGTTACACAATCATGACAAGCACAAAATACAATGATTCATTTTAATGCACCAAAATAGATGTTATGTTTATTTTAATTGCACCAAAACGAAGTGTAAGTTTTTGTTGTTAAACTTTAACCAAATTGCAATGTGTGAGGATGTTTGGGTTCAATTTTAAGCCAAATTTAAAGAAATCATAGCATTGTAAGTTTTAAATCCCAAATTGAAAGATTCATAGCATTGTAAGTTTTAAAGTCTAAATTGATAGATTAAGGGTTTGATTTTAAGCCAACTTTGAAAAACTCAGAGCATTATAAGTTTTAAAGCCTAAATTGAAAGTTATCTACTCTAAAGCATGACATGCGTTAATGAAAACTTTGCTCCTCCACCTTGAATCTACAAAATAGTTAGACTCAAACAAAAAAACCATAAGTCAATGAGTGATCAAAGAGTAGATAAACTTGAAAAATTAAAGCATACATGAAAATTTAACTCTCTATTTTACCTGACAATTGCATCGCTCTGTCAGTCCTACAACTACGTCGTTATTTTTTAATTGCATCACTATTTGAAAATTGTGTCACTCTATTGAAATTCAATAGCATTGCTTTGTCAAAAACTCAAAAGGTCAATTGTGCTGGAATATAGATAAATGTGTCACTATTACAAATACGTCACTCTGGTTCATCTGCAATCACAAAAAAATGATCAATTGCATCAGTGAAACAAATGTGCTGCTACAATAGCGTCGCCATATTTCAATTGTGTCGTGATATGCAATTGTGTCACTCTGGCTAAATGACAATTGCATGACAATAAAAACTATTGCATCACCCTGCTTTAGAGAATTTGCATTGCTAGGCCCTGCAAGCTATAAAGCATAGAAAACTCAAGGAAACTTGGTCAAATTTGGTTAGTAAACCCTCCTTCTAGCGCCATAATGTGAGCATGATCATAACCTAAGATAAACATGGTTGATCCATAAGAAATAAACCAAGATATAACTAGTTAAGTCAAGCTCCCAATGAAATACTTGAAAACATCAAACAAAGAAGCCATTACACAATAAACTAACTAGAAATGCATACTGGAAACTAATTTAATGCCTCAAACCTCATCCCATTGGCGGATTGGTGCTGAATTGATGTGGAATGTCAACCCTTTCCCAATCCCTAAATTGAAACAAGCTTTCAAATGGATACCATTGTTGAAGATTGATGAAAATGGATGAAAGATAAGCTAAAATGGATACAAAGCTTAACCAAAATGATGCTAAATGCTAAAATTCTTAATGGATAATGCTCTAAAATTGAGTATAGTATAGTTACTCTAAATGAAAGTGGACCCTTTTCTCATAGAAATGAGGATTATTTATAGGAGAAATAGCTGAATCAATGGGCAAGATTGATTTGATCAATCAATGGATGAAAAGCCATGAGAGGAGATGACATGGATCAAGGATTCCCATCAATGAATGAGATTCAAAGTTGACAAGGATCAAATATTTTAATCAATGGCTCTCATTGATTTAAAACACACTTCCTAAAAATTAGGAAGTTGTTACAAGATATTTCCCATTGGAGAGAGTTGGTTACAAAGGAATATTCCATTGCAAGTGGGAGGGTGAGAGAAATTAGCTAATTAAGTAATTTTAAGAAATTACTTAATTGTGCAAGATGGATGAAATTAAGATTTTAATCAAATAATTGACTTATTTAATTAAAGGGGGATAATGACATTCAATTAAATAATTAGGATTATTTAATCAAATGAGAAGACTTAAGGGGTTTAATTTAAATATTTTGCATTATCCAATTAAACATGATGAAAATTAGCATGAAAGGGGATGAATTAACCTGATAAAATTGATTATTCGATTAATAGATGAAAGTGATAAATTTAATTAAATAATTAAGATTATTTAATTAAACAACTGAAAAGAGGCGATTGAGGATGAAATGGTGTTAGTAATAAAAATTAGATGTGTAATATCGATCAAGACAATTTTAAGTGTCTACAACAACCCCAATATCAAAGAAATTAAGACAAATTATGACAATCTATTGATAACCCTTCATCGAGCCACTATCAGTGGCTGTTTTATATTACTAGAAAGAGAGGTTTTTGTATATTTTAAATTTACATTGTCATAGTGTTTTTTTAGTGGAAACAAGGGATATTTTAAAAATGTCATTTCTAAGGAGTGGTTTGCAGTCCCAAAGAGAGGGAAGTATAAATTACCTAAAAACCTACAAAGGTCAGACTTCAAGGATGAGATTTTTGATATTATTGTTTTGTTACATAAATTAAGTGGTAATGTAAATTCCCATGATTTCAAAGATTGGATGTATTTCTTTTCTTAGATCATTTGTGTAGGGATGCAATACTTGGATTGAGAAACTTTAATCAGTGATATATTGCATAAAATGATAGTTATCTTTGTTGTTCGTAAATATTTCTATATATCTTCATATCTCTTCTATTCCTTGGCATGCACTAGGCCTTGGCCAGGACTTAATCTCGTTGAGGAATTCAATGACCAGATTCAAATCTACAACTACTACCTTGAATTACAAATGGAGAGGAGTTGTAGAAAATTTAGGAGGGTGAATGATGTATTCACCATGAGTTTATTCAAGGAGTTGCAAGGTGATTTAGGGAAAATAATTTCTCTTGAGGCCATCTAGATCATAAAAAAATATGGTAGCCACTCCATCCAGTTTCAAAGTTTTACTTAAGGGTTGGAGGATATGATGGATTGCCCAAAAAATTACTTAAGTATGCAAAGAAAAATTCATCCTCATTGAAATCTGCAGAAAAATTGTAAAGGTTAACAAGAGATGTGCTGAGAGGAAGAACATGAGCATTCCTTTCTCCATTGGTCTCAGGTATTATCTATGTAAGTCTCAATTAGATTCCCTCAAAATTGAGAGGGATATTGTTAAGTACAATGTTTCTACTTATGAGATGAGATTTCCTTTTGATAGTAAGAATTTTGTGAAAGATAATCTTCATCTTGGCCTTGGATTTTATCATGTTCCACATATGGAAGATTATTGGGCTAATTGTTTTGATGACTATGAGGTCAGGAAAAAGAGCTAGATGAGAATGACCTTGAGACAAATTGTCTCATTCAGAATAGGCTGGGATATAAATGGTTTTGAAGATAATGAATCAGACCTAATAGATCCTAACTACATCAGTCACATACAAATGCAACCCATGGTACCTATTGATTGGGTTCTCATAGAACCCAATGAATTGGAGACTAGAACTACAATCATCCTAAAAAGGGCTCAAATATGGATTGCTAAGAAGAAAGGTGAGGCTTCTAAAGATCAACCTAAAGGTAGGTAAAGGACAAGAGAACAAGCCAATCTTGGTCAAGTAGGGACATCTTCATCAACAACAATGTCACCTCCTACACAACACACAGTGACACCTGTAATTAGGAAAATCAAAATTAAAATTATTAATCACAATAAATAAACTTGAAATTCCTAATCTAATGATAGAGAACAAAGAAGTGCATGAAAGGAAATAATAAAGAACAATTTCACCATAATCTTCATGCCTCCATTGAATGACCTCCATCATCCTTCTCCATTTTGCTTTGAAGCTCCAAGTGCCCTCAATATTGAAGATGCTACTAAAGCCTATGATTAGTGACTAACAAAATATTGAAGATTAATTATTATCTCAACAACACGATAGCCTATGAATTCAAGATTTTCTAAGATTTTCTAAGATGATCAAAATGATAAATGACGGTGGTATTTATAGAGAGACAGATGGAAAATGGACGATTGGGATTGAAAAGACATTAATTTGATCAATGACTGAAATTAGACAAGACGAGATGAGATAAGATCAGAAGTGAAAGAGCAAGAGGAAATTAACTAATTTTCTAACAAAATTAGTCAATTCGAAAAGGAAATTGCATTTTGGAATGATGGAAACGTTATCTCATTGCAAGAGGAAAAGGCAAGTTAACTTTTTGATTTAAATAGAAATTTAATTCAAAAAGTGAGAGAAAAGACAAATCATTAATTAAATAAGATTTAATTAATTTGTGACAAAAAAGCTGACATTGAATAATTAAATTATTAATATAATTATTTAATTATAGTAGAAGAGTGGAAATAATTAAATAAATATATCTAATTATAGAGGAAAGAGGACATTAGTTTTATAATTAAATAAATATAATTTATTTAATTAATCATGATTAATGGAGAAATGAGTTAAATGAATTAATTAAATAATTAAGAATTATTTAATTAAGAGCATAAATATGACCTTAGACAATGGAAAAAAATGGTGTTAGCAAGCCTAGGAAATTGTTCCAGTGTCTACATTTTGCCCCTCTTTGATTCAATGCAGTTTATCACGTTGTGTTAAAGAAAAAGATACGCCCTAGTGAAAGTAAGATGATGAAGGATGACGATGAGGTAGTGGTATGCCCCCTCGAGAGAACAGGTAGGTTCAAAGAACATGAATGTGCTCTTGAAATGGATAAGATGACTAGAAGACGAAGGAAAAAAAAGGATAGAGGAAAATAGATAAGGATGATGAAGATGTAGACTAGAAGATATGTTAGAGTGAAAAAGATAAATGTTAGCATGGAAAAGATGGATGTTAGCAGAGAAGAAATGGATGTTGAGATAGTGCTAGTTGAGATAATTTGCAGATATATATTTTTCTATGCAAGGATTGTGCATTTAATCATCATTGGGCAATAAAATATGACAAATGGAAAAAAAACACCATGGTATGACATAGACCAAGGTGTGCAAGGTCATCCATTTGTAAAATAGACAGTCGTAGATAAGGAATTTTCTGAATCATACTAAGGGTTATGTTGCCCCAATCTTTTTGTCAAGACAAACCACAAACAACAATCAAATAAAAGATGAGTCATTAGACATCATTGCTCCTTTAAATCCTTCGTGGGACATCCTCGAGGTGGCTAGTAACATGACTGAAGTAAATCCAAAAGATAAGACAAAATAGACCAACAAGATCAACAACCAATTACATTGTTTGCTGATAAGTGTTTTCTAGTTTGTTGAAGGACGAAGAGTGACAGGTGGACTATTTTGACAAGGCCTGGTTTTAGGAGATGAAACATGTCATATAGGACATCAAGTCTGGTTTCGATCATGTAACTACCTATATAAGGCAAATGATAGAGTGTGATAGTGATAAGGTCTGGTTTCAGGAAGGACACATCCTGTATAAGACCATTGGTTTTGATTGATTTGAATGGTTGGATTGATGTGACAAATGATTAATTTGACTTAGATACTTGTTGGCTTTCTTATCTGGTTGATTCAAGATTTTTGTTTGAAGTTTAGATGATGATGTCACATCTAAGTTGACAATGTCTGATTTATTTTGACTGATCCGATGAACCCTAAAAGACCAACCTAGGGGGCCTCGGGGGCTCATCTATAGATGGCCTTGCCTACGTAGCAATATGCAGAGACCTCATAGTTTGATAATGATAAAGACTGACACGACTGACTTTGACTCTGATTTTGAGATTTTTTGAATGTTTTGAATTTTTTTGTCTTTTTTCTGAATATTTAATTTTTTGGATTTTTTCAGGACATTTTATGATTTTTAAGGATTTTTTTAGGACATTTTATGATTTTTAGGGATTTTTTCAAAACATTTTATATTTTTAGGGATTTTTATGATGGAAAGAGATGATTCACAAGCGAGCAGATAAACAAAGGGGATAGTTTCTCTGGCCACAAGATGTTGAGTGTCCCAACCCATAACTAACATTGAGGAAATGCCCCAGTGAGGGATAGGACCAACCTAGTATGCATGGAAAAGCAAGTAAGTGAGGGGAATGTCGAACAATTCAAAAGCTATGATGAGTGTGAAACAAATATTTTGAAGTGGAGGGTGAATGAAAATGGGATGAAAAGATCAAGTAGAGCTCCAAAGGAAAGAGGAGCGAAGCCTCTACACATGGAGCCGATTTTTTGGTTTTCACCATGGTACTTGCTCAAGGTGCCACCGAAGTGGTTTTCACCATTGAATGAATTGATTTCTCTTTACTTTTTTCATTTTTTATTTATTTATTTATTTTATATTATTTTTTTTAGGAATTTTTTCCATTTTTTTGGTATTCTTTTTAGGAATTTTTTCATTTTTTTGTATTTTTTTAGTTTTAGCCTAGCTCTCTAATCCTAGGTATAGAATTGATAAGTGCCAGATCTATAGACTACCTTGAGGATGCCCCGATCCTGTGTGGATGATCATGCTAGATGAAAGGACCCGATTAGAATGAGGAGTACAAGTGGCAAGTATGAAGGACGATAGATGTGGTGGATGAAAGAGGCTATGGTAGGATCCCTAATGTGCACACTGCGTGGGCCATGAGGCTTTAGAAGAAAAGGAGCTTGGGTGACCGATGATTTAGAGTACGTGAAAGGGTCATCATCAAAGATCCATTGAAAAACATTGCCAATGGAGGGATATGTGAATATGGATGGATGAAATGGAACATGTGGTACGAGTGAGAGTGATGTGGATGGAGACCTTGGATCAAAAAGTTATTTTTTTAATTTTGTTCCTTGATAGATGCCCCTAGTGATTTTTGATGGAGAGGCATACTTGGAGATCAACTTTTTCTTACTTTCAATTTTGAATTTTATTTTTGATTTGTCCGAGAGCTTTTTATTTTGGCTAGGGGACTTGTCTTGATCTTTTTTTATTTGATTTGTCCAATAGCTTTTTATTTTGGCTAAGGGAATTTTCTTGATATTTATTTCTTTGCATGCTTTCTTTTGATTCTAGATCTCCATTTGAAAAAGGCACTTTTACTTTTGATTCTTGAATTACATCCTTTTTATTTTCTTTGGGTGATACTTGTTGATCCATGTATACAAGGTGGATGGATTTGGGTGAGATGGGTGAGGTGGATGGAGTGACAGGAATGTTTAGTGGATGAATGGAAGTGGCAATGTCCTCAATGGAGTCTTTGGGACTATCCTTTTTAGTATTGCTAATGTTAAAGGAAGCTTGCACATCCTTAATGACTTGTCAAGATGGCTTAGTAGAGGTGACAATAGGAGATTCATATCCTATCCCAATGTAGGTGGGATGGAAGGATGATGATTGGATATCCTTAGCAGGGTCATGATCAAAGAGTGGGTTATTATAGATGTCTTGGTCAAATAGGGGGTTATCATGGATATGAAAAGCTTGAGTGGAAGAAGATATGGCAAAGGCAGGTGTATCATCAGGATCCCAAAAAATTTCAACCCAGGCATGACCATCTACTTGCAAATTTTCTAAAGTTGAATTAACATCATCATTGGAGGTATGAACACTTTTAGCCTTATTATCATTGTCACATGTGGATAAATTATCCATACGGTATTATCCACATCCCATGTCATGAATTTGGACCTTGGTTCTTGATGGTGCGGTAAATGAAGTGGATGACTTAGGCATCTGTGGCTTGCCATAAATGTGGGGAGATAAAGGTAGCTTTCCAAGGAAAAGAGTACGATCTAGGGTATATTCCCCTACTCCTTGTTCTTTCACTTGTATTTTGATCTCAACTTCATTGGATTTTGAGGTGGATTCTTTTAAGGACTCAGGATCAACATATGCTTGAGAAGGAGGTGCTTCATGATTGCTTGGGATTTTGATTTCAATTTTAGGACTTAGATTTTGGCAATACATGAAAGGGTTAGGATCCCATTTTATTGTGATTTCAACACCATTGTGTGGGAATTTAATGCACTGATGGTATGTAGAAGGTACTACTTGCATTGCATGAATCCAAGGTCTTCCAAGGAGGATGTTGTAGGTCAAAGGGAGATCAAGAACTTGGAAATCCACATCCTTTATCACAGGGTCAAATATGATTGGTAGAGTAATTGATCCTTTAGATGAGCGTTCCTCTTCATCATATGCCTTTATGGTAATATTTTTCCTTCACTAGTACAAAAATAGCAATAAACTACTAAAAACTGCTTATAAATGACTACAGTTGGTCACATGACCACTAGTAGTTTATTTCCAGTCATATATAACGCGACCAAATTGATGACTAAACCATTTTTATTCATTTATTGGCTGTTTTTATTGATCGATTTGGTAGTGTATTTAGTCATCAATTTAGTCATTCATTTCTGTGATCTGGTCACTTATTTAGTCACTTTTTTTCCACTGATATATTTAGTCATTGATTGCTATAATGTGGTCACTTATTTAGTCTTTTTTTATTCAATGATATATTTAATTGGTCACTTATTTAGTTATTGATTTAGTCATTGATTGCTATAATGTGGCCACTTATTTATTCCTTTTTTATTCACTGATATATTTAGTCATTGATTATTGTTAACTGGTCACTTATTTAGTCATTTTAACTCACTGATTTCTGTGCATTGGTAGTGTAGTCATTAATTTTGTAAGAACTTATAAAAAGCAACAATAGGATCAAAATACCAAAGTAGAACAAAAGAGAGAATATGATGATTGTATTCTCAATATGCATGAAGTTCAATTACAAGTATGTACAAGGCTTGCTTATAAAGGAAAGCTAGGACACAAGGAAGGGTCATGAATGAGACAAGTGTCACATTCATGTGCAAGGGTAGGTAGAAAGAAATAATAGATAATTCCATGAAAGGTGGATCACCCAACTAAAGTAGAATTATCATGCCACGATAAGTGGAGATAAAAATGTGATAACTAGATCACACCACAAAGAGTGGGATTTCTCCTACACACACTTCCCTAAGTGTCTCAATCACATCTCTCAATGTATGCACAAACCTAGAAGAAAGATACAAATAACTAGGCATCACAAGTGCAAACTACAATGACACCCATTCCCTAAGTAAGCTTAACTAAAGTTTAATAAGTAAAATACTTAATTACACCAATACCCCACTTAAGTACAACTGGGGGAATGAAGACTCAAGCTAAACATGCAAGATAAGATGCAAGATGGGTCCTAGAAACTAGGCCATGCTAGATACCCATGTACAAATGGAATGCAATCTCTCACAAGTGAGGAAAGGGAAAAAACCTCATGGGAAAAACTCTCCCTCAAAAGAGAGAAGAAAGCAAATAAATGTACAAATGGAGAAGGAGAAAACCCCAAGATGAGGAAAAATTCCCCCCCATGAAAGAGAATGGAGAAGTCAAGTAACTCCCCCTGACACATCCCTCACCCCCAAGAGAGATCACAATTAATGGTACTTATTCTTAGTAAAGGGTTTGGTGAATATGTCCACAACCTGCTCTGTTGTCGGACAATAGCATAAGTCAATGACTCACTCCTGAATCGGCTCCTTGTTGAAGTGCATATGAATCTCAATGTGTTTGGTCCTTTGATGTTGGACCAGATTCTTGGAGATCACAATAGCTCTCTGATTGTCACACCGAATGACTGTCGGATGTGGAATGGAAAAACCAAACTCAAAAAGAATGTGTTGAAGCCAAGTGGCCTCAGTGGTGGCAGTAATAGCCTCCCTATACTCAACCTCTATCGATGAAAGAGAAATGACATGCTACTTCTTGCTTTGCCATGAAATAGGTCCTGACCCAAGATGGAAGCTATAGCCGAAGGTGGACTTGCGATCAACAAAATCACCAGCCCAATCTGAGTCAGTATATCCTACTAAGTCATGCTATGCACCTGCTGCATAATGAATCCCATGCTAATGAGTACCCTGGATGTAGTGCAAGATGCATTTGGTGGCTTTCCAATGAAGCTCATGTGGTTCCTGCATAAAGCAAGATACCATGCCAACTGCATAAGAGATATCAGGGCGTGTATGAGTCGACAAATAGATGAGACTTCCAACAAGCTGATGATACAAAGTGGCATCAACAAGTGGAGTGGAGCACTTAGCCTCAAGCTTGACTCCTAAAAAAAGGGACTTGGAGTGGGCTTACAATTAGTCATGCAAAACCATGAAAGAAGATCAAGAGCATACTTGGGTTGTGACAATGTAATCCCAAATGAAAACTGTTGAATCTCAATGCCAAGAAAGTATTGAAGAAGGCCCAAGTCGGTCATGGAAAATTTGTCCTGCAAAGCAGTTTTGACACTGCCAATGATGGATGAGGTGCTCCTTGTAATGATCAAGTCATCAACATAGAGCACAATTATCAAATGTGCATCCTCCTGTTTCAAGATGTAGACATTCTGATTTGAATGACACTTAGTGAATCTTGTGGAGAGAAGGAAGGAATCCATCTTGGCATACCAAGCCCGAGGGGCCTGCTTAAGGCCATAGAGGGACTTCCTCAACCTGCAAACCAATGAAGTATCTTGGATGAAATCCAGTGGCTTCTCCATATATGATGCAGTACAAAGGAAGAAAACCAACTTTCACAATCTGCTTTGTCAAAACTCAAAACATCTTTGTTTGATTCTTCATCATTAGTTTACTTTTTCCTTCACAAATCACTTATCTCAAGCACTCAAACACCAATTTTGTTTCCCAAGGATTAAAAAATAAACACAAAGCTTAAGACATCTTAATTAAATTTATCACAACATAGTTGGACCCCTCATACAACCCAAAAACACAAATCATTCATTTTGAAGATAAATCCTTCGCATATTGACTTCAAAACTAGTAAATCTCCTCTTAGGTCTGCTAAAGCTTTATTTTCATTTTAGGCTTCATCTCCAAACTGTGATATAATTTTTGGATACCCATTTAATATTTTTAAAACATATCAAAAGATCAGTATAGGTTGCTTTGAAAAAAGTTCTCAAATCAAGACTTTACCGTCTCAAACTAGGCATAAAATTTTGTATTTTTCTAGACTATAGCAGCGTTTGGCTTCAATTATCCACACCTAAACCTTATTCCTTCAACCTAAAACTCATTGAATATGAAAGATAATGCATATAAGATTAATCTCACAAAAATAATTAGGAGATTCCACCAGGTAATCAAGGAGAAACATTAATTTCTTGCTTACTGGCTACCCTAAACAAGGGTTTCAACTGCTTTTAGTAAAAATCCAATATCTCACTCAAAACGAGGCCAAATTGCATGAAAAGAAAATAAATAGAAGGTGATTGAATCCTCTAACATTTAAAAACATTGAAACTTGCATATGAGTCTGTACAGATCTCTACAACCACGAAAATCATAGAAATTCTAAAGAAATATGCAGAAAACTATGATTTTATTCATCTAAATTCTTGCCTTCAATCACCCCCGCCTTAAAAATGATTTACAAGGCCTTTATAAAGGAAATTCAACTATATTTTAACCTTCTAACTACTTCCTAACACTTAGAACTAATAATGACCCTTCAACTTCTTAATGCAACTTTTACATAATTGTGTAATTTTGTCAATATTTGTTGACAACTTTACATCTTTTACATTTTTTTACATTTTTCCACACAAAAAAATAAACTTGAACCCTCCTAATGACCTTGAATGACCTATAAATATACAAGGTGACTCTTTTAATCTCATTACAAAGTAAAGATATCAAATTTGCACAATTGTACCAAAATAGGAACATGGTTTTACAAAGGTGCTCCTGTACGAATATAGATCTCCTCATCAAGATCCCCATGTAGAAAAGAAATCTTAACATCCATCTAATGTACTACCTAACCATGTGAAGTGGAAATGGAAAGTGTCACGTGAATGGAAGTCATCTTTGCAACAGGTGCAAAGGTCTCAGTGTAGTCAACTCTTGCAACTTGTGAGAAACCCTTTGCAACAAGTCATGCCTTATACTTATCAACACTCCCATCTGTTGCATATTTGGTTTGATAGATCCACTTGCATCGAACCATAGTTCTCCCCTTAGGGAGAGGGAATAACTCCCAAGTTTTGTTCCTCATCAAGGAACTATACTCTTCCTCCATAGTTTCATCCCATTTAGGAACCCTGAAGGCTTCCTTAAAGGATCGTGGATATGAAGTTGAGGCAATGAGAGCACGTGGAAGAGGCTCATGCTCATGCTGTGACCTAGTCCTTTGAGTATCCAAAGGATTCCCAATAAGCAAACCTGCTACCTCAAGATTTTGACGAGCCCAACGAGGTCTAGTAGGGGTAGAAGGGTGAGGCTCCTCAACTAGAAGTGGACCTTGTGAAGGTGTAACCTTGTGAGTCGGTGAGGAAGGAGAGTCATCATCATTTGAATTGCTATCATTGCTGTCAACTGTGGAGGAAGGAGGAGTAGAAGAGTCAAAGCTAGGTGAGCTTTCCTCAACATGTACACTCCTCTCAAAGAAAATCTCATGAGTTTTAGGATCCATTAGTCTGTATGCCTTAACACCATCTACATATCCCACAAAGATACAAGGCCTGCTCTGTGGCTCCTATTCCCTACGTTTCTGTGGAGGAATACGAGCCCATGCTGGACTCCCAAAAACTCTGTAGTGTTTCACAACAGGTTTCCTAGAAAACCAAGCTTCAAAAGGAGTGATACCCTTCAAAGCTTTATGAGGAACCTGATTCTGGATGTAGGTGGCACAACTGATTGCTTCTGCCCAAAAAGATGGACCAAGAGACCTGACATGTATCATGCAACTTTCCATTTCCTTGAGGGTTCTATTTTTCCTTTCCACCACGCCATTCTATTGGGGTGTGTAGGCAACAAAATGCTGTAAGTAAATTCCCTCAAGTGTGCAAAATTCATCAAGTCTATTGTTCACATACTCTCTGCCATTTTCTGTACGAAGGATATTGACTTGCTTCCTAGATTGCTTCTCAGCATGTGCTTTGAAGTTGAGAAACTAGTAAAATACTTCACTTTTGTGACAAAGGAAGTAGAATTGAGTGTATTGTGAAAAATCATCAATGAAAGTGAGGACATAATGAGATTTTCTAAAGGATGACATTGGAAATGGGCCCGATACATCACTGTGAACTATCTAAAGAAGATCCAAGGCTCTCCAAGAGTTCCCTCTATCAAAATTCTCTTCAAGATGCTTGCCCATGGAACATCCTGAACATACACCCTCAAAGAAATTGAGTTGAGGAAGCCCTTTGACCATGTTCTTGATGTGAATTTGTTGTAGATAGCGGTAGTTGAGATGACCAAACCACTCATGCCATATCTTACTCTATGAGTGTGAATGAGTGATCAATGCTATAGAAGGAGCATGAGGTACCCAATTAGAGAATGATTAAAGCCTTGCATTGTGATTAGCTTGACCCATTGCAACCAAAGCATCAATTGCAAGTTCCTTTACCATAACTATGTTAGGAGTGAATTCAACTTTCTTACAATCTACATGATGTGTGACTTGGTAGATGGAGAGAAGATTGGTGCTCAAGTTTGGAGCATAGAGCACATCCTCAAATTTCCATTCACCCATCTCAATTGCACCTTTCCCCTCAGCTTCCACTTGTGTATTATCACCAATGAAGATGTGAGGCACTGGAGAGGAATCCAAGGAGGAAAATTTCCCCTTTGAAGAACACATATGTTGAGTAGCCCTTGAATCAAGAATCCACTACTGTGATGAACCTCTTGTTGCAATGAAAGCTTTTCCTTTTCCCTTAGACTGAGATGAAGTAGAAGTGGAAGGAGATGAGTCCTTCTTCTTATAGGAATTAGGCAAATTGATGTTGTTCTTCTTGTGGTCAATCATCATTTTTCTTGGCATGACAACGATGATCCTCATGTCCAACCTTTTTACAATATACACAAGTTGGTTTCTCCTTCTTGCTTGAGTTGTTATTTTTTGAAGAAGATGATGATAAGCCTTGTTGTGGAGGAGTGGATTGTTTGTTTTCTCCTTGTGGCTTTGGTGAAGATTGCTTTTGGCCTTTCCATTTTCCTTGCTTGTTGTTCCATGATTGACCACCAATGAAGTTGAAGACTTGAGAATTCACATTTTCATCAACTTATTTTGCTCAAGAATCAAAAGATTTGTGAGAGCCTCAAAATATGGTGATGTGAAGTTGCTAATTGTCAATCGTTGAGTCTGAAAACTTGAAACAAAGGCTACATACTCGGTTGGAAGCTTGTCCAACAAGTTGAAGACCAATTGATCATCCTCTTTCTCAGTACCACAATACTTTAGTTGTGCTCTTAGCTCATTTTACTTAGTGACATAATCCTAAATGGTGTCAAAATTCTTGGGATCAAGTCTTAGGAGATCATTTTCAAGCTTGAATCCCTTAACCTTATGAACCTTTCCATACAAAGTAGCGAGCTTATCCCAAGCTTCCTTGGCTGTAGTACATTTATCAACATGGAAAATGAGATCATTTGAAATGAACTTTCTAGGTGTACCCAATGACATAGAAGTTTTAGTGAGCCAATCCATATATGTAGTTGCATCCGCCTTAAGATCCGTAGGTGTAGTTATGGTTCCATCAATATAGTAAATTAAACCTTTTTCCATTAGTTTACTCCATGCACATACTTTCCATGTAGCATAATTATGTGCAGTTAAGAGTGGGAATTTAGATGAAACCATGATGGAATGCAATATTACAAGAGAGAAAATAGGCACAATCACACAAGAGACACCCCTCCAAATTCACTCAATCAAAGTACCCCCCCCTAAGAAAAAAAAGATGATTGTGGCACTTTATAATTTAGTGTGTGTACAATAGGACACTTGCAAATTGGCTAAGTAGACTTATGATTTTTGATTTATAGCTTGCCACAAATAGGTTGAGAATAGACTAGAACAATGAAGCAAAAACCTAAATTGAGATCTATGCAATACAAGTGCTAAATAGGCCAAAAAAGACCATTTGATGAAAGTACAAAATACACTCAAGATTGCTTTAAATTGATTACAAATTCAAGAAGTAGATGAAAATTCATACAGTTTAAAAAACAACAACACTTGAAAAGGAGTTCGTATGTGCCTGTACGGAGCCCCAGAAGTTGTAGAAATGAGGATTGGACAAGTACAGTGTTGAAAAAATGAAAATTTTGGAAAATATGTTTACCAAAATAAAATCCTAGCTACATGGCTGTGAAATACATGAAAAATTATCCCAAATAAAAAAAATTGCTCAGAAAAAGGAATTAAAATGAGCAAGTTAAGGGCATTTAAAAATTGACTGTAAATTCAAAACACTCAATCGTGAGGGGGCTAAAAATTTGAAATGGGCATTGACGTCATCAACAACTGAGCTTAAACTTGATGTCTAAATGGATGTCACGCTGAAAAAAGCTCCTCAGCCGAAATATTCCTCACTATGCTGGTATATGCCCTCTTTGCCAATGGAATCTCTAAAGAATACACCAGAATATTCTCCAAGGAATATTCAGTTGACTTGTAGCCCGAATTTTGACTGAGCACCAGATTCTTTTTATTTTTGCCAATTTTTTTGTATTCCGGCCGATATGGGAGAGTGGGGCCCGCCTACCACGCGATGTGGATTGACCCACGTGGTACCCTGCAAGGGTACAAAATACCTTTGCAGGTACTTATAGTTCACAAAACAAACTTTTTTTTTTTTTTAATTTCTTTATAAATTTTTTTTTACAAACAAATAAAATTGCGAATATAAATTTTTGATTTTTTTAACAAAAATTTAATTCGCAGAAAATGAAACTATTTTTTTTATAAAAAAAAATTTGTACTGACATCATTATGGCTGGGCTATATGGCTTGGCCAACAATTTTTTTTTTTGCCTTAGCGGACAACTTTGTCCAAATTCGATGATTTGACAGTTGATTTAGGGGTTTTTAGCCCTTCTAAGCATGATGGCGATGCCATTTTTGGCTAAAAATACTCCGAGAATATGGCTACCTCTTGGATTTGGCAACCAACATCAATCTTCAAACCCTTGTACATTTGGCCTCTAATGTCCAACTGGGACAAAACAAAAGGAAAAATTGACTTTCTCAAATGCTCCAAACACAATGGTGAGCTCAGATCTAATGCAACAAGCTCCCAAAATGCATCTGCAATAAAGAGCCAAAAATGGAACCCCCCTAAATCTGGTATTTCTCTCTTCAGAAAAAGACTATCCAATGGCACCCAACCTGCTCTAATACCATGTAAGAACTATAAAAAGAAACAATAGGATCAAGAGACCAAAGATAGCACAAAAGAGAGAGAATATGATGATTGTATTCTCAATATGCATGAAGAAGTTCAATTACAAGTATGTACAAGGCTTGCTTATAAAGGCAAGCTAGGACACAAGGAAGGGCCATGAATGAGACAAGTGTCACATTCATGTGCAAGGGTAGGTAGAAAGAAATAATAGATAATTGCATGAAAGGTGGATCACCCACCTAAAGTGGAATTATCATGCCACGATAAGTGGAGATAAAAAGGTAATAACTAGATCACACCATAGAGAGTGGGATTTCTCCTACACACACTTCCCTAAGTGTCTCAATCACATCTCTCAATGTATGCACAAACCTAGATGCAAGATGCAAATAACTAGGTGTCACAAGTGCAGACTACAATCATATACATTCCCTAAGTAAGCTCAAGTAAAGTGTAATAAGTAAAATACTTATTTACACCAACAAATTTTAATCATCATTTTGATCAATTTGGTAGTATATTTAGTCATTTTTATTCATTGATTTCACTAGTAATATATCTAGTCATATTTATTCACTGTTAACACTAATTTCTGTCAATTGATAGTATGTTTAGTCAATTTAATTATTAATTGATGTCATTTAGTAGTATATTTAGTCATTTTAATTGACTGATATTTATGGATTTAAGCATAAAACACAAAAATACACATCAATCATCAATTGCACACAAATATAAGACAACCATTGATAAGGAAAAATCAGTGAACTTTATTAATAAAAGAAAGGTGTTCTAGTTACAACTTAGAAATGTTGGAATTGTGAAACAAACACAAAACCACGAGCCATAGGATCAAACACAAACAAATACACCTTCCACGCAAGAGATCTGCAAACAAATGTATGCAATTAACTTCAACAAGAAAAAGCTATAGAAGAGAGAAAACTTTCAAGAAGATATGAAAGCTACAAATATTCTCCTGTTAATAATTACAATGAGATCAATCCTTATAAAAGGAGATCAAGAAACCCTAAAAGGGAAACCCTAGTGTGCACACTTAATAATTAATAATTAATTAATTATTAATGTGCCTAAGTTTAGCTTAAGTAACTAAAGTGACAAGTGACTTAATTAATTAACCAATATGATTAAATTAATTAAGTAAAACAACTTATTACTCTAACACCCCCCCTTAAGATGAACTTAGGAAGTAGCTAAAACACTAAGAAAAAGATGCATGCAAGCAAAGATGGGTCCCGAAAAACAAGGCCAAGAAGGTACCCATGTACAAAAAAAAGATCTCTATAAGGTAGAGAAATAGAGAAAATCTCATGGGAAAAAAAAACTCTACTCCAAGAAGAAATCAAAGGTGATTGAAGGTTTGAAAAGCCTCCAAATCAAGGAAATGTCCTGAAAAAGAAGAACATGTAGAACATCACAGAAGCATGAAGAAGTTGCAAACTCTGTCAAAAGATGACTGCTACAGTGTCGAAGAACCTCCTCTGAAGATAGGATGATCAGGATCAAGAAGACAACAATCTGCATGAGTGCCCCCAACGACACTACTCGAATCTGATGGCAAACAAAGGAAAAACATCTGGAACAAAGATACAAATGGCACAAGTACCAATAGTCTGAAAAAAACTGATCAACTGAAGATGAAAGATTCCTTCCAAGGTGAAACCAAGGAAGCATTAGCACGAACAATATAATACCGCCCCATAATGCTGAAAAGGGAGAGGCATGATAGGTACACTGAAACTGAATGCCATAAAGTAGTGCATGAAGAGGAACCAAGAGCATCTGAAGGTGCAAACATGAAAGTACAAGCTGATAGAAAGGATGTGAAACCAAAAGTCACATTTGCATGATAAAGGTATGAAGGCTAACAAAGGTAAACATCAACCCCCATGGCACTTTATATCATAGCGCGAGTACAATAAGGCACAAAGTGATGTGCAAGAAACCCAATACTACACACAATGTTGAGGCACTTTATCTCAGTGCGTTTACAAAAGAGAAATACATGCAATGTGAGCCCATAATGTCTACAATGTCCAAATAAGACAATATGCTGAAAATACAATTCTCTTACAGAAAAAGAGGAAATTGGTAGCACCATGATGAAGTACACAAAAAAAAATGCACTTTCCAAAAAAATAGCACCCAAAAAAGTGTTCGGATGCAGAAGATATGGCCCGTCAAAGTCTCCAAAACGAGAACTGAATAGCTACAACACTGATAAAAAAGAATTCTGGAAAAAACTAGAAGACTAGAAAAAACCTACACCACTGCAAAGAGCATGAAATTCCACCCCATTTCAAAAAAAATTGCACGCAAAAAGACCACCGTAAGGCTGAGATATGGCCTCTAGAAGTTGAGGTGTAAAACTAAAAAGCCCAACGAAGAGGGGCTAAGAAGAGCAAAAAGTGATCTCCGCCAAATTTAGGAAAAACACCTCCAGATCTGGAGGTCCGCCAATTTTAGTGATGTTGGAAAAATTTCTCCAATTACAGTGCATTATTTTGCAAAATATGAGGCTATTACAAAAAAATGTTTTTTAATAAAAAAAAAAATAATTTTTTTTACTTCAACAAGAAAAAGCTACAGAAGAGAGAAAACTTTCAAGAAGATATGAAAGCTTCAGATATTCTCCCGTTAATAATTACGATGAGATCAATTCTTATAAAAGGAGATCAAGAAACCCTAAAAGGGAAACCCTAGTGTGCACACTTAATAATTAATAATTAATTAATTATTAATGTGCCTAAGTTTAGCTTAAGTAACTAAAGTGATAAATGACTTAATTAATTAACCAATATGATTAAATTAATTAAGTAAAATAACTTATTACTCTAACAAGAAATAGAGTATTACAATTGTTATTTTTAGTCACAAGAATGAAAATTTGAGTTACAATATTGCAAAGAAATGACTGCAAGAAAGAAACTTCTCCAAAAGAATTTTGCAATGATGGAAACACATGTTTGAAACCCTAGTTCAATGTGAGCACATGCCCCTAATTTCATCTCTTAAAACTTCTACAACATGGGAAATCTTCCTGGAGAAATTTGTAACGCTTAGAATCCAAGGAGAGTGTTGATCGTGTCCCATATATGAAGCTCTCTCCTTCAATGCAATCAACAATAACCCAACTAGAATATTTCCTCCTTTATATGCAACGTGCCATTTGATATGAGCAATGTTAGGGTGTTGCCTTTTCTACCATGAATGAAGCTGTGCCTCAATACAACCAACAAAATTAATATTAGTCTCAATTCAAAAAGAATAAAAGTGTATTGTATATTACAAGTTTACAAAAGAAAGTACAAACACAACAGAAAGATAAATCAATTAAAAAACTGTAGCCTTGTCAACAAATGCCTTAAACAAAGTGTTCAACATAGGCTTGAAATATGCATATTGAACCCTTGATTTCAGAACCTTGTTCAAAATTTAAGAAAGGTGATACGCTCAGATTATAGAATGAATTTGACATATTATAGAATGAAGGCTATCAACACTAACCAGACTAGAACAACTACATTATGAACAAAAATTTCCTAGAAACTAAGCCCAAGAATTCCATCAGACTTGGACAATAAAAATATCAACCTTGGTTCATGTGTTGTCTCAGTAAAGACCTACACCATTAAAGAATCCACTTATACATAAATTCCAAATTAAGTTGATGAGAAAAGGTCTTTGATATCCAACTGGGAACCCTTAACAAACAAAAATTACTAATATGATGTTTCACAAAAAGTTTCCCAACTGTGACATCATCTTCCCCATTCACTTTACAAGCACCGCCCAATTCAAATTTTGAAGGCACAAACACATAAGGTACTTTCTGCAATGGTAATTTTCAAACTAATGATTAATAACAAAACTTAAGGCATCCATTAAACTTGCAAGAAAACAACTACTTGATCAAATACACAGAAGCATCACCAAATGGTTCAAAAATCATCGTCAGTATAATTACAACAATTTGATGTTCTTGTGCAAGTTATTTAGGTTTATTCTCTTACAATTAACCAAAACTAGAAAAAAGGGTAGCAAGTCAGGGAATTTGATTGTGGGAAAACTTCATAGTTAAAAGGGTTTTGTACTATGTCAAACATCATTTCATTAGTTTCAATCCCATCATTTTACCCATGTGCTTACTGCCCTATACAATAAGAATCAAATTTTGTTTATTTTATTGGTTTCAATCCCTTCAATCCACCTTTGCAACATCTACATGATGTAAAGATTGCTAGTGAATGGTTGAAACATATCAGAGGTGATTGAAGGAAGGCCTCTCACAAATTAAGGAATGATGCAGGTATTGCATGACACATGGAGTTAACCTAAAAATGTTGCAATGCCCATCTAACAACTTAAAAGGTTGCAATAATGTCAAAATTCAAAATGGTACAAGGAGAGAGAAAAAATCAATACCTTATCTTTGACCAATGAAATCAAAGGATCAAGAATGATAGAAGGATCTGTATCAACCGCCATAACTATAAACTCTAATGTTCTAAAGTATAACGTCTTGGTTGCTGCAACACCCTAAACTCGTTTAGTATTAGAAAAAAAGAAACAAAATATTGATCCACTGCCATATTGGATCTCATAGGATTCTCCTTCACAAACAACAAATGATATATATTAATTGTTTAGGAACTTCCTTAATATCCCCATGTAAGTAGACTAAACTAAGTGAGGTTGAGGGTTTGAAGTAGAGTACCCTCTTCTTGGTATGTGCTTGACTTTGATCATGACTTGTATCTTGAATGAAAATAGCAAGCTAGCTGCACTATAAAATCATTGTTAGAAAAATAACCACGAAATCCTCTTTAATTAAAATAATCCTTCTAGATATTTCAAGACAAGATATTTCAGTTAATTTCTAAGAGAGCTAATTTCACTATCCAAACAACCTTCAATCTATTTACTGTATATAATTTCCCATAATTCATAATTTGAATGTAATGAAAATAACCATAATTACCAAAGATTTGACACCAAAATGTAGTACACAATGAATTGTTTGACAACAAATGTATTTTGATAAACCAGATATACCCTTGATATATTGATTTAAATAACAAGGGAAGATCAAACTAGAGACAACAAGATAACATTCATTAATTCACTTCAACAAACAATTGAAACCAGAGTTCGACCACCAATTATAACTTCATTCTATTGATCTTCAAAAAGATTTTACAATACATTTCAAAATTTTGTTCTGACTGACTTGTCAAAAAGTGTCTTGTCAGTTACCCAATTTTAACATAAATAAAAAAATCTTAATTATCATTGTTTACATAAAAAATTAAAAGAAATGAAAGATGAGAAGTGAAGAAAATTTATCAGATGTTGAAGTCCACAACACTCGCAAGGTATGAAAGTCTGTTACTCATCATAAGGTACCTGTGATCATTCAGATCTGGCAAGGTCCTCTCTCCATGATAGTATCTGCAAGGCTTGGTACTTCACTGCAAGGCCTATTCTTCTAAGGGAGCTAGATATGTCTACTCCCATTGGTACATCGTGCAATCATGAGGCCATTTGTACTCCTAGATTTTTTGTGCATTGGCCAAGTGACTCTTCCATCTATTTTCCAATAACCCTTTGGTATCTGTGATGAATTTTGAGTACCCAACATCCAGTGCAATTATTCCATCCAAGGTTAAATTGAGGTGGTGAATATTTATGTCACCATCCTTCTATTTATTAGTGAGGTAGTTGGGAACAATTTTGCTAAACTCATCTGTCCAATCCTTGGAGCCTTTCAGTTGATCATCATCCCTTAGTATCTTAGGCATAGACCACTTCTTTAGCGTGTGAAATGAATCCATTCTTTCCTTAATCTTTTGGTATTTTGTAGACATGTATTGAAATTCATTTGTGATCATTCAGACCATTTGCTCAGTAGGCTTTAAAGCTGTGGGGGCCTCAACACTCCTTTGTAAAATTCCACACAAAGTCATTAAGATGCAATGTATAGGTTTTCATTTCTTGACTAAGGGGTCCAATATAGGTACATGGGCCTTTATCTAATCAACTGCTTGTGACAAGGAAACATAACATTCATAATTTTTTTCCAATTTGTCCATAATTAGTTTAACCATATGCTCCAAGATCTATTCCAATATCCTGAGGGTTTCTCTCTTTGCTCTTTCCTTTGTTTCTTCATTACTCTTTTTCAACTTCTCAATTTCTTGTTTTAGCACATTAACTTGTTTAACATTGATTTCACCTGTATCAGTCTAGATGGCAGGGGGTTGGTATACTATTAATTCTGTGATTTGGGAAGGACCTGCTTCCTTCAACTGCTGTTTCAATTTCACATTTTCTATGAATAACCTATTCACTTCATCATTTAGAGCTGTCTTTGCTTTATGATATTCTGCCAATCTAAGCTCCATAGCTTTAACCGCATCGCTAGTAAACATTGTTGAGTGCATTGTCATAGTAGCTACCTCTAATGCTGACGTTTCTTGAAGTGTCTTTACCATGGTAGTCCCTCTCATTTCTTTTACAACATCAAGCAATCTTGGTTTTTCTATTCTTTTTTGCTTTTCCCAAAAGGATAGGGTTTCAAGTCTTGGATTGTAACCTGTGCCACTCATTCCCTCATCTAAATTGAGTTCAGAAACCAACATGGGATCTTCTTGGCTTCTTACTTGATCCAATAAGAATAACTTTTTTAACTCCATCCCAAGAATAATTAGTATATTGCTTTCTAAGATCAATTTTCTTGCTTCTTGGGGGCTAACAGTAATTTCATTAATCCTAAGTTCTTCAAGAGTCTGGGCAACAATCTAGTCATGCTGTGACTCCTCAGTTCCCATCTTATTAATTTGGAGTCTCTCCTCAAATTATTTCATTTTCATCTCAAACCAAAAATTCTTAAACACGAGAGTTTGAATAAATTCATCATCTTCAATAAATCTAAGGGCATCAATCACCCTTTCATCATCATGCACTTCTTGATCATTATGACCATGTACACCCACTCTTTATTTTGGTTTGTGAGCATTAGTTGCAAGCTTAGGTAGTGGCTGATCAACTTCATCATCTTTAAAATTCAAAAGTACATCAACTACCTCTTCTGTATCCCCTACTCCTTCACTTATTTCATATGCCACTAAGGGGGCCACTCCATGTGTCTTCTTCCTTTTAGGACTTGGTTGCTTAGGGGATGCTTTTGATTGTATTATGGTAGTGTCTAGTAGGGGCTTTGTGATTACAATACCTCTTGGTTTAATGGGAAGCTTGGAGGGTTTCAAAGACTCACCCTTAGGTTTCTTTTCTGGTTGAACATATAATGTTTAAAAGTTGTCAATTATTACATTCATCCTTTTGATAGAATCCTTTTCTTCAACATAGAATCCTTGGAATCCAGTGTCCCTTTTCTTCTCCTCCTCAAGCATCTTTATGATTTCCCACTTCCTCTTCCTCTGAAAAACTTCATTAGGTGTAAAGTAATTTCTTATTACATCTTCTTCATAATCCATTACATGGGTAATCCCAACTTTAGTGAGAAGTTTCTACTTTATAAAATTAATATTCCCTTCAGGATCAAAGACCCTTTCTCCTCATGACTTCAATGAATACCAAATCTTCAAATAGTTCTACAATTCTTCAAGAGTGTCAAACCCTATGTATAACCCCTTACATTCAATTAGGTTAGGGAGGAATGTCCCCTTTTTCTATCTTTTCATAACATCCTACTCCATCCATAACATTTGCCACATAAATTCTAAAAATTCAATTCAAATAAAAACAAATTTAGGTAAAACATGTGGGGCTTGAGGACACCCATAGACCCTTATTACTGTTTGGTCTGCTAAGAAGAACCAACCAACGAAATTGTGAGTGTGTCCCTGCTCTGGCTTCAATGCTAAAGGTCTTAATACTTGCATGATTTTATTAGGAAATCTTGGTGAAATATGACCAAGAGCAGCCATGAACTTTACTACGAAATCATCATGAAATATTACATAATCACTATTTTTACATCTACTATCCCAAATGTAACACCAGTTTTGTACATGCAACCTATTCCCTTCATCATCAGGTATTCCCAAACACATTCTTTTAGTCCATTTGTTTCTATTTTGGTACAATATTAAGTGACACAACATAGAGTATTTCCTAAAAGTGATGGAAGCTAAGTTCTCTCTTACTTGCAAAAATCCCTCTTGTAGCCCTTTCTCAATTTCAGCAACAAAGTCATACTCAATGTTGAATTCATGATTTTGTATCCTCATTGCCATCATCATGAGATATGTTGGCATCCTCTCTTCAACATCTATTCCAAGCACTTGGCACAAAGCAAAATAAGTTCTTTGAAATATACTTGGAAGTCTTCTGTGGCAAATGACTCATTTTGGGAGGGGGAGATAGGTATCCTCCTATTGTTTACACCCTTTTTCATGTGTAAACGAAGTTCATCACTCCTGTAGGTTTTTCTCAATCTCCTATAATCCTTCTCACTTCTATCCAAGTCAATCTTAGTGATAGCTTGCTTGTTTAACATAAAAACTCTATAATTGCTTCTTTAGTTAGCACCACTAATGGTGAACCATATGACATTCTTATAGTCATAGTAGTCGAGTGATAATATTGTGCTGATAATTTAATAAACTCAACATCTACAAAGACATTTGGGACTATCAATTTGGAAAAATATAAGGTCCAAGGATTTGAAATTGGTATCTTCTCAACCCTTTTTTCATAGAAGTACCAAAATAGATCCCACCCTGAGATAGGGATAATTGGGTCTCTACATCCATGGGCTGTATCTTTAAACACCTTTTTGGATCCTTTGTCTATAGAATTAGGTAACATATATCTAAAATGGATTGTTGTAGGGACCTCTTCTTTGATTTAAAAATTATGGACTCTTCCTTTTTACTTGCAACTTGACTTCTTTTGGGTGGCATGATGAAGAATTTAATCCTACTTGATTTTTTAAGTGTCTACTTGTATAAGCAAATTCAGTTCTTATACACTTGCTACAAAGGGTTTATGTGAACTTACTCAGTGAAATAATAGCTGCAGAGTTTTCCCGTTTGAACTCCCTTGCCTTTGGTATGCCGAGCTTTGTGAACGATTGCCAAAATGTCATCAAGTCCCAAGTAATATTTTTTGTTGAGCTCGGTCACCTCACTATTAATGTTAATTCATGCAAAATATTTCAAAATTTGCCCATATTTCGAGTTTGAATACATGTCGTTGATCTTGGGAAATCAAATGGTGTAATCATTTAATGATTTGACAGCTTGTACTACACTACCACTAGGACATTTAAAGACTGCTATAGGGTAGCATTAGCAGTACCACCACCCCAGTACCACCACCCCATGCACACCCCTTTAGATTCCCGCCGGATGACGGGTTAATTCTAGCGGTTGAGTGACTATCCACCACCATACCACTTTGCCATATAGAGATCGCTGCGGGGTAGAGGTAGAAGTATTGCCACCCTGCACACACCCCTTTGGACTCCCGCAGGACAATGGGTTAATTCTAACAATTGAGTGATTGTTCACCACCATACTGCTGTGTCACTGTTTACCCCTTGCAGGGCTACAATTTACTTTAGTTGTTAACACGTTATCACCGCCACCCTACGGTATTGATATTTGGTTGCCGTGGTATTGCGATAAGCATTTGTAAATTTACTTATATGTCCCACCATCCCACACATACCTCTATTGAATACTGCGGTAGTGCGGTATTAGATTTTATTATGAATGCAGTATTTTAGATATCATTTTATTGAAAAGATTGAACAATTTTCTAATTTTGAAGTCTCTTAGTTTTAGTTTTCAGTGTCAGTCAGACCTAAGAGATCATTTCTTTATTTGTAGTGGGGAGGCTTAGTTCACCTAATGTTAAGATATCTATATGTATTATTAAACCATAGATGTTCATTATATATTTGCATCTAGAAAACATATAGGACATAGAAGAAATTATATTCTAACTAAGCAAAATTAATTTCAAAATTTCAACCAAAGTAAGAAAACTAAGAAGAATGATTGAACCTAACTTTAAATGCACTTCAAATGAGCAGTGAACATCTCAAGTTTTATATACAATGTGCTAGCAAAATAATGATGATTACATTCATAAATGTATCAGTAAAATAACAGTGAATAATCATACCTATACTTAGATCTTTATTACATTCAATAATAAATTACACCATACATATAACCAAATTTTAGGTGACAAGCTAACCTCTTAAGGTGAAAAAACATCATCATAATCATCTGCATTGCTAGCAAGATCAGAATCTTGATCATTCATGTCTACATCTACTTGATTTTCTTCCTCATCCTCATCTATGACATGTAATGCACATTCTCTCTCCCAATCTCTTCATTAGTAATCAAAATTTTTTCTTCAAACACTCCATCATTGTCTTCATCCACTTCTTCAAATGTTTCTTGTGAATTAACATATTGCCCATCAGGCATTATATCAACAACTTCCATGAATTTTCATTTTAAATGAGACTTTGTTTAAGTGACATAGGACCATTCTGGGCTTCGTACATCATCAATTAGAAATGATTGGTTAATTTGAAGAGGGGAAACATATGGCTCATCCGTCTCAAATAAAAAATGTCTTCTATTTACATGTACAAATCCATACTCATCATATTGTACTGCAGATGGTTGGATCCACTTACATTTTAATAATATAGGACTATTTTCACCATAGTCCACTAGAATAATTTGTTGGATGAATCCAACATAAAATTTCTTCTCAGTCTGTGAAGAAATTCAACACTAACAACACCATCACAATTTATCTTTCCTTTGTCTTTTTCTTCCACTCTTAAATGACTACCATAGGCCCACATTCCACTAAAATGCGTAGCCCATAAATGTGGAGATTATGAAAGCTCACTTTCCTTTGTTGTTATATCTTGACCTTCTTCTTTTGCATCACTGACTACATTAGCAATCCATTCTTCAAATTTTGGAAAAGAATCACCTTGAATCAAATCAGCATGACATCTGCACCTTTGAAGTCGATGTTGCATCCAAGCTTGATTGTCTTCTTCATATTTTCTACATAGAATATTAATGTACAAATAGTAAGATTGATAATGTAAATGTGTAAATGCTATTGAGTAAATAAATTATTGTGTAAAATATTTTTGACTTGTGCCACTTATTGAAGGAAGATGTGTTTTGAAGAATATAGGCATGTATCACACTTATTTCTTGATATGATATCTTGAAGTGACATCCATTGCCTTCTAATACTTCACCTGCAACTGTGTCTTCTTTGTCATTGTCCCATACAGGCCGATTGACATTTTTAAAATCCTTCATATATTTTGTGCAAAATTCCATGGCCTCTTGCATTGAATATCCCTTAGACATGTTGCCTTTTGGTTTTTCCCTAGTATGAACAAATTTTTTCAAAACCTTCATATATCATTCTATAGGATACATCCATCTTGTTCTTATTGGGCCACAATGCTTTAGTTCATATTGTAGATTTATCAAAAGATTCATAGAATTTATGTTAAAGATTGTTGGTGGAAATTCCCATTCCAATAGGAAAAGGAATTAAACAACCTCCTCCCTCAAACTATCAAATTTTGAAGGATCTAATACATGTAAACTCATTCTCTTTAATATTAGGCCTAACCTTATAACTGCCAATCTTGGCCCCTTTGGAAAAATTAATATATTTACCACAATACGTAAAATATTCTCCATTATGACATGATAGTTATGGGTCTTGAGGCCTCTTAAGTCATTAATGTCAGTTTGGCTTCTAATACTACTACTTACATATCCAATGGGAAAGTGAGTCTAAGAGATCAACTGTAAGAATTGTGCACATTGTTCCTTTGTCCAAACATAAGGAGCACTAGATTTTCTATATTTTTCATCATCATATTTTTCAACACAAAGATTTCGATGAATCTTTAGTTGTCAAAAGTCTTCACGTGATGAAATAGTATCAAAAGCACCAAAAATAGTTTCTATAATAGCATAGGCTATATTTTTCTTAGTATGCACAAAGTCAACAGTATGCCTAATGGCTATATCCTTAAAGTATGGCAACTTATAGAATATGAATTTTTTTTTTACACCACTTTCATTACATGGATCATATCTACTACTAGCAATCCCATCATTTTCAATAAATGACATTCTTTTTTGTCCATTCTCAACAATGTAATCACTTGTTATTAGCAATGGTGCTTCACAATTATCTTCTTGACCATTGAATCATGTTTTTTGTTGATGATATGGATGATCCATTTTAAGGTAAGCACGATGTCCACAATAAATACACTTACAAAACTTCTTGAGTGCCTCACAAAATCCTTAAAGTTGCAAGTAGGACATCCATGGTATCCATGAACATTGAGACCAAACAATGTGCCATATGCAGGAAGATCATGAATCATAAACAATAAGGAAGCTCTTAAAGTGAATTTGATTGAATGACCATCCCTTAAAGATTGAATTGCTTCAATTCCTTTCCACAATTCCATTAGCTCATCATATAATGGCTCTAGATAAGCATCAATTGTATCTGAAGTCACACTTTTCTTTCCTGGTATAATCAATGATATCATTAAGAAAAATGGTTTAGTTGCTAACCATGGAGGCAGGTTATAGTTTATTAAAAACACTGACCAAGTTGACCATTTAGTACTTTGATATGAGAATGGGTTCACCCCATCTAGATCCAAACCAACCTTATATTACGAGGATCTTGAGAAAAATCAAGCCATCTATTATCAAATTCCATCCATGTCTTACAATTAGGCACATGTCATTTTCCATCAGTGCTCTTATTTTGGGCATGCCCTTGCATAAGTTCAACAATGTCTCTACACCTATACATTTGGAGTAATCGTGGGATTACCAAAAAGTGGCAAAAAACCTTTCTAAGAACCACAACTGATTTCAACCCTTCTCTATACCTCGCTTCATGACATTTTGGACATTCACTCTCACTTGCAAGATTCTTGCGAAATAATACAAAACCATTCACACATGTGTGGATGTTTTCATAACCTAAGCCTAGCTTAGTGATTTCCTTTCTATATTGACTTTATTTTGTTGGCAATGTGGAGTCAGATGGTAACAATGAACTTAATAATGCCAATAACTGATCTACACTCTCATTTGTCCAACCAAACACCATTGCAAGTCAAGAATTTTAAGGATTGTTGTCAAATGACTTAACCTGCAATTAGCATACAAAGGATTTGAAGCATCCTCCATCAACTTGGCCCAATCATCGTTTAGACCCTCATTCAACATTCTATCAACTTCAAACCCTTCGTCTAACATTGCTGCCTCTTCATTTATGTTTGGTGCCACTTCATTAATGTTTGGTGCCACTCCATCTATGCTTGTTTCCTCTTCATCTCTCACACTCTGCCATTCTATCATATCTTTGTAATAATTGACATTCCAAGGGCTTATACCACTATGCCCGTATCTGATCATATGTTGATAACTGTCACTTCTTTTTTTTCACCTTTCCACTAAGACAATAATTACATGGACATGGATATTTTTCCATTTCCCTCTCATCGACTATTCTCTCATCAAATGTATGGTATTTATCCCTATTCAACCTTCGATGTTGATCCATCTGTAATGTTCTATACATAACAACAAAAAATTGTAGATTAACAAAAAAAACTATTTTTAATTGAAAGGCATTTCCATAGCAATAAAGTTATAGAGAGAAAATAAAATAGAGAGTTTAACTAATGAATTGTAAAAAATAGATTTTTGTAGTTTATATTCAAATTGATGATTACATTGCATAACTAATAACTAGATGCTGATAGATGACAAAATTTTAATTACAATATAGTTTTTACAAATTCAACCTAAGCAGTTATGCAATTACTTCACATTGCATAATTAATAACTAGGAGTAGCTTCCAATTGCATTTGCTTGTCATGGCATTCCATGAGACTGCATTTCTTTGAGGAATTTTTTCAAAAAGTTCATTGCCTTGTCTATGCTACCACATTTTTCATACATGTCTACCAAAGCATTTTATCAAATGGTTCACTGCCTTGTTGCTAAGGCTAAAAGCCTAAAACAAGTGCTTTCGAACAAGCTAAGGATGCTTGGAAAAAACCTATCAAAGCATAATAGTAAGCAATAGCATAGACAAGGAAGCGAATTGGTTGAAAAAATGCCTCAAAGAAATGTGGTCTCATGGTGATGGAAAGCCATGACAATCCATAAAAATTCACTTGTCATGGAATTCGTCATGGAATTCCATCACCATGAGACCACATTTATTTGAGGCACTTTTTCCAAAGTTCATTTCCTTTTCTATGCTACCACATTTTTCATACATCTACCAAAGCATTTTATCAAAAAGTTCATTGCCTTGCTGCTATGGCTAAAAGCCTAAAACAGAAAATTTAAAAAAATCTATGGATGCTTGGGAAAATAATATCAAAGCATAATAGTAAGAAACAAGCTATGGTCTCATGGTTTTTTTTTGGCACGGAAATCAACGTGATTTTATTTGCATTTATTTGTAGGTTTTAAACACATTTTTTTTGGAAATTTTGTTGTTTGAAATGGGGAAAAATCTTTGTGGTCAGTTTTGTGCACTTTTTAATTTTAGGATTCTCATAGTTAGTGAAAAAGGTAGTGTTCATGAAGGAATGGAAAAGATGGGTAGAGCCTTTGAATTATACCTATACTCTGCAATGGAATTGAATCATTTAGAAAACTAGTTTTTCTTCACAAGGAAACATTTTCTTGTGGAACAGTTGAATGAGATAGCTCTTATTTCAATTGACCACCCTCTCATGAAATCTCGTTCATATTATAATCTTGCACGATCTTATCATAGTAAAGGTGATTATGACACCATTGGCCACTACTACATGACATCAGTCAAGGAAAGCCAGAGACCACTAGATTTTGTTGATAGGTTCAATTGAAGCTAGGAGATCTTAAGAGTTCTCTCTCAAATTATGAAAAGGTTTTGGAGGTCCACCCTGAGAACTGTGAGAGCTTAAAAGTTGTAGGCCATATATATGCTCAACAAGGGTAGGCAGAGAAGGATTTGGAAATTTTAAGAAAGGAAACTCACATAGATCCACATGATGTCCATACATTTATCAAGATGGGCGAGTTGTTAATATCATCAGACCCCAGTGCAACCTTAGATTCTCTTAAGATGCCAAATTCTCTTTTGAAGAAGAGCAGAGAAGAAGTACCCATTCAATTGTTGAACAAAATTGGGGTTCTTCTTTTTGAGCATGATAAACCAGAGTTGGCTCAACAAACTTTTATGGAGCCATTAGGAAATGATGTTCTACCTCTACATAAATCTTTGTGGTCAATTTTGTGCATTTTTTACTTGTAGGATTCTCATAGTTAGTGAAAAAGGTAGTGTTCATGAAAGAATGGAAAAGATACGTAGAGCCTTTGAATTATACCCATACTCTGCAATGACATTGAATCATTTAGCAAATAATTTTTTCTTCACTATAGGGTAGCATTTTCTTGTGGAATAGTTGACCGAGACAACTCTTGTTTCAACTAATCACCCTCTCATGAAATATCATTCATATTATAATCTTGCATGATCTTATAGTAAAGGTGATTATGACACCACTAGCCGCTACTACATGACATCAGTCAATGAAAGCCAAAGACCACAAGATTTTGTGGATAGGTTCAATTGAAGTTGGAAGATCTTAATATTTCTCTCTCAAATTTTGAAAAAGGTTTTGGAGGTCCACCTTGAGAACTGTGAGAGCTTAGAAGTTGTAGGCCATATATATGCTCAGCAAGGGCAAGTAAAGAAGGCTTTGGAAATTTTAGGAAAGGAAACTCACATAGATCCACATGATTCTCATGCATTTATCAAGATGGGTGAGTTATTAATATTGTCAGACCCTAGTGCAACCTTAGATTCTCTCAAGATGCCAAAGTCTCTTTTGAAGAAGAGCAGAGAAGAAGTACCCATTCAATTGTTAAACAACATTGGGGTTCTTCATTTTGAGTGTGATAAACTAGAGTTGGCTCAACAAAATTTTATGTAGCCATTAGGAAATGATGTTCTACCTCTACATAAATCTCTGTGGTCAGTTTTGTGCATTTTTTACTTGTAGGATTCTCACAGTTAGTGAAAAAAGTAGTGTTCATGAAGGAATGGAAAAGATGCATAGAGCCTTTGAATTATACCCATACTCTACAATGGCATTGAATCATTTAGAAAGCCATTTTTTCTTCACTGTAGGGTAGCATTTTCTTGTGGAACAGTTGACTGAGACAACTCTTGTTTCAATTGATTTCCCTCTCATGAAATCTCATTCATATTATAATCTTGTATGATCTTATCATAGTAAAGGTGATTATGACACCACTGGCTACTACTAAATGACATTAGTCAAGGAAAGATAGAGGCCACATGATTTTGTGGATAGGTTCAATTGAAGCTGGGAGATCTTAAGAGTTCTCTCTCAAATTTTGAAAAGGTTTTGGAGGTCCACCCTAAGAACTGTGAGAGCTTAAAAGCTGTAGGCCACATATATGCTTAGAAAGGGTTGGCAGAGAAGGCATTGGAAATTTTAAGAAAGGAAATTCACATAGATCCACCTAATGCCCATGCATTTATCAAGATAGGTGAGTTATTAATATCGTTAGAACTCAATGCAACCTTAGATTCTCTTAAGAGGCCAAAGTCTCTTATGAAGAAGAGTAGAGAAGAAGTACCCATTCAATTGTTAAACAATATTGGGGTTCTTCATTTTGAGCATGATGAAATAGAGTTGGCTCATAAAATTTTTATGGAGGCATTAGGAAATGGCATTTGGGTTGAATTCATAAATAAAATCCCCAATGCTAATTTTGTAGTTTTTCCTATACTCTTTAAGGATATGAAATTATTCCATCGACTAGAAGAAGGTGGTGTTTCACTTGAGTTACCATGGGATAAAGTCATAACACTATTTAATCTTGCTAGGTTGTTTGAACAACTACATGATACTAAAAAAATAAATATTTTATACAGGCTAATATTGTTCAAGTTTCCTGATTATGTGGATACATATCTACGTCTTGCAGCCATGCCTCAGGCTTGGAATGAGATCCAACTAAGCCAAGAATTGATTAGAGATGCACTTAAGGTGGATAAAAACTCATCAAATAATTTATCTATGCTTGGAAAAATGAAACTGAAAACAAATGACTAGCTTAAAGCAAAGAAACAATTGAAGCTGCACAAAGTGAATCGGATACAAATAATTCTTATGTTGACATTTCACTTGGAAATTGGAATTATTTTGTAGCTTTTCACAATGAGAGGAGGGATCCAAAGGTGGAGGCACAACATCTTGAGAAGGCTAGAGAATTGTATTGTAAAGTGTTGGCACAGAGACCAGGAAATTTTTATGCTACAAATGAGGCAACCATTGTGCTAGTTGAAAGGGGTCAATTTGATATTGCAAAGGAAATTTTTACATAGCTACAAGAAGTTGTAGTAGGAAACATCTTTGTTCAGATCCCTGATGTGTGGGTAAATTTAGCACATTTTTACTTTGCACAAGGACAGTTTGCGCTTGCTGTGAAAATGCATCAAAAATGTTTGAGGAAATTCTAATTTGGCACTCACACCCAAATTTTATTATATTTAGCCCAAGCACATTATTAAGCAGAATAGTGGCAAGATTGTAAAAGAATATTATTAAGAGCAGTAGAACATTATTAAGAGTAGTATATTGTAATGAGAATTTTGAATTTGTGTTTAATGTAATGAGGGTTTTGAATTACCTCTGAATTCATTGTAGAGGGTGTCCCCAAATTTGATTTCGCTACAGAGGGTCTCAGAAAATTCAAATTTATAGCAGAAAACTCTAAATTCCTTTCCCTTGCTTGCCTTTTCATAAGTCTGCAGGTTCTCTCCGAATCCTTATTGCCCATGCAAGTAGTTGCTATAACTGATCAAAATGCCTCATGCCAGGCTAATGAATGAAGTGAGGTCTTCAATGAACAAATGAAGCAAGGTCAAGCGAGATGAATGAATCTACATTGAACGTGAATAATCATGCCAATACATCACGCACATGAATACATCGCACCAATAATTGGCCGAATTATTTTAATTTTTTTTTTGTCTACTTTGGATTTGAGGACTAACTCTTTAGTCATTTTTTATTTCTGTGACTAAATAATTTTTTAGTCAATGACCAAATTAGTCATTTATTTACTCATTTATAGCCAAGTTGCAAAAAATGAGAAGAATTTAGTCATTTATTTTCCAAATTCTACTAGTGATTGGATCAACTGTATTTTTAGAGAACCCTAATTTTGTGATCAATTCTTGAGTACAAATATTAAGACTTGCTCCTCCATCTATCATAACTCACTTGATCTTGACATTATGGACAATGACATCAATGTGTAAGGGTGCATTATGTGGTTATTGAATGGATGAATCATCATTCTCTATAAAAGTGAGATTTTGAGGAGAGGTGATGTGTCCCACCATAGCTTGGAATTGATCTACATGTAAGTCTGTAGGAACTGTAGCAATAGAAAGCACTTTATCTAGGATAGATTTATGCTCAGGAGATAGGCGTAGTAGCTCAAGTACAAAAATTTGTGCAGGTGTTTTACCTAAATGCTCTATGAGGTTGTATAGTGAAGTTGGTGCAATGGGTTTTGAATTAGGATCTCTAAGGGTAACTGTGCCTTTGCGGGTAGCAACATTGCAATTAGGTTCTTTTCTTTTTATAATGAAAGTGTTTACATGATTATTAGCCTCATTGATGTTATTTATGGTATAGTCATACTTAGCAGTAGTATAGTTTACACCATCACTAGATTCAAGGGCCTTTCCTTTATCCTTGTCATGCTTAGGGAAAGGATTTTTAAACATCTCAGAATCAGAGTTACCAGAAGGAGTGTGTCCATAAACTTTTATCTTACCGTCATCAATAAGGTCTTGTATTAAATGTTGAAGTTTATTGCAATTATTAGTATTATGTCCTTTATGTCTATGATAGTCACAAAAGTGATCCTCATTCCACCATGGGGGTTTGATTTGTGGATTATATTCCTTCATTTCAGGTAGCATTATAATATTGTTTTCAAGAAGTTCTTTTAATGTGGATTCGAGTGATTGTCCTAATGGTGTAAAATTTCATTTAGGGAAGATTCTTTGTTTTTATTTTCCTTTATCTAAAGATGAACCTTTAAGGTTGTAGATATGTGATGATGTTTTAGTTTTTTTGCATCAACAACTCCTTCATTGACTACATTCTTTTTCTTTACTCAAAAAGATGTCTTGTTGCTTGAGCCTGATTTTTAATCTTTGTCATTATTAAGTTCAATATTCCCATCGTCAATGAGAGTTTGTTCAATTTGAAATCCCATTTCTATGGATTCATCAAAGGAATCAAAGTATTTAAGGTGAAGTTTCCTTCCAATTTCTTTGTTCAAATTTTGGAAAAAGAGGTCAACCAATTCTTTGTCTGGAATTTCATAAGGTAATCATTTTGTTAAATGTCTCCATCTTTGTAAAAATGACACAAAAGATTCTCCTTGTTTTTTTTTGGTGTTAAGAATATTTTTCATGGTCACTTTAAGGTAACATTTGAAACTATAATTGGAGATAAATTTATTAGCTAATTCTTGAAAAGATTTGATGGTAGGGAGTAATCGTGAAAACCATTCCATAGCTTCTCCTCCTAGACTGCGAGGGAATAATCTCATAAGGTATGTCTCATCAACTACAAATTCCATGGTAGTAGTACAAAATTATCTTAAGTGGTCTTTAGGATCTCATTTTCCCTTATATTTATCAAGTTTTGGTATGTCCTAGTGGCTAGGAAAAGGTGTCATTGGTATACTCGGATCGAAAGGATAAGGACATATATCTTCAATGGAGAACTTGTGAGAGATGTTTTACTATTCTTGAAAGTATCCCATTCTTGTTTCAATGCTCTAAGTTCATCCAAAATAGGGTCATTTGTAGGTGTAGGTTTTGATGTCTTTGAAGATCTCTTATAACCAGGTTGTAGATAAAAGGGTCTGTGATCTTTGATTCTATCATCATTATTCATTTTGGGATGCTTAGATTCATTAGATTTAGGTTGGTCATTCATCACGAATAATGATATGTCAAAATCAAGAGGCATTTTGATTCCTTCGTCAACAAGGGCCTTGAAGTATTGTTGTGGGTTATGTTTGACTACCTTTGTAAGCAGTTTAGTGAATCTATGATCCTTAAGTGCTTTGTTTATATGAGATTATGTTATTTCTTCGCTATTAGTTTCATCAGTTTCACTAGTTGAAACATTAATGTGATCTTCCTCGTCAAAGTATTTTTCACAAGGGTTCCCTTCTTGAAACATTTTTTCTCTTGTTCTAGGGGTCATAGGCGATTGTTCTGATCTTGAATCCAAGATAAGATAATGTATGCGACCTAAGACTAGGATGCAATGAAAATTATATGATTCTAAGATGAGATATGAGAATGGTATCGTACAATATGACAAGCTAAGAATGCAAGAGCTCAAAGGAAACTCTAGGTTTGAAGTTGGTTATGATGCAAGGCTTTACTTGTGCTATGATGGATAGAAACAAGGAAAAATGATCAAGAGAGGGTATGTAGGAGATGATGAACTCCAAAATGATTTCCCTACTCAAGTATAATGGTATGTTACCTAACTCAAAGATGATGAACCTCAAGTGATGTTGGTGATAGATAGCCAAAGGTTTAATTTCAAGACCTAGGAAGAGTAACCTAGAAGTGCAAGCTAAAGGTTTATTTGACCAATAATGGATATGAAAGGGTGGAGGATATGCAAGGACTAGGTGGAATGCAAGGATTGAAAGATGAGAACTTAAAGGTGATGACCCCAAGAGGTTTAAGTGATAGGTTAATTTTGAATTTTTAGGGTTTGCAAGGTTGAGATGTTGCAAATTACTAGGTGTGATGTTTTTTTGAGATTTATTTTTGAACACACATGCAAGACACAACCGACATAATGTTTTTGGATTTGATCTCTGGACAAGTTTTTGAGATTCAATGTTTTTTTTTAATTTATTGTGAATGTTGTTTGATTGTTGCAATAAAATAACATTCAAGCACAAATCCTAGGGTGGCCAGGGCAATATTTACTGGGTTTCCACTTGGATTTCTCCAACCATGCCTATTCATAATTGATAGCTCAGGATTTTGGTGGAATTGGCTCCCCCTTACATGGCACTCACTTCTCAGGTGCACCAAACTCCAAATTCCCCAAAGAGGAATTTGCTATCTCTACTTTGAACCGTGAAAGTGTGGGGCGGCTTCAGAGGTTCGACCTCCTGTGCTAGCAAATAGAAGGATTTTGGATTTCTACATAAATGTTTCTAGTAAGGGAATCTGGTTTGAGGGATACTATGATAAACTCCCTAGAGAGGTCTCCCAACCCTCAAGGGACTTTTGCATATTAAAGATGCTGGGGGAGAGCTATCACGTACCACTTACTCATTGATCACAATTTTTATTGCAACCACACATTTATATAGTGGTTCAGAAGAACTTGGCTTTAGCCCATTACCACTTGGGGTTTTCCCACCTTTTGAAGTGGGGTAGCAGGCCCTCTAAGGGGTAAACACAAAAATAGATGTGTCTGGATTCTGATCACCGAGTTTGCACAAGGTGAGAGCATACACCTACCATCTTACAAGCACAAAAAATAGTGGTTTATTAACCCCCTAGTTAAATCCATGTGAAAACAGACAGTTGTTTTTAAGCACCAATTGAAGTGTTCTCTAATCTAAAAAGACAATCAATTTTAGAAAATCAAGTCTTTGAGAAACGTCCTACACCAAATGTCATTAGTAGTTTTCTGATTTTCAACCTTGGACAAATGTGAGTTTATGTTTTTTTTTGGTTTTTTTTAATTTTTTAAGCCTTGGACAAACAAACCTAAAAAAAAAAAGACAAATTAACAAAGCCTCAAAATTAAAAAAACTAAACTAAAAAGAAAAAATAGCATTTAATCTAAAATTTGATTAATCTAATTTAAAAATTTAAATCTAACTAAATTAGAAGAATCTAGCTCTAAATTCTAAATTGTAAAAGATCTAAAATCTAAATTTTATCTAAAGTAAAACTAGATTAAGAAACTTAAATTAAAACTAAATTAAGAAAACTTAAGTCTAAATTAAATTAAAAACTCAAATCTACACTTAATTAGAAATTTAAAAAACTAAACTATATTAGAAATTTAAAAAATTAAATGAAATTAGGAATTTAAAAGCTAACTAAATTAGAAAGTTTAAAAACTAAACTAATTAGAAATTTAAAATTCTAAACTAAATTAGAAATTTAAAATTCTAAACTAAATTAGAAATTTAAAAATCTAAATTAAATTAGAAATTTAAAAGCTAACTAAATTAAAAAGTTTAAAAACTAAACTAATTAGAAATTAAAATTTCTAAACTAAATTAGAAATTTAAAAATCTAAACTAAATTAGAAATTTAAAAGCTAACTAAATTAGAAAGTTTAAAAACTAAACTAATTAGAAATTTAAAATTGTAAACTAAATTAGAAATTTAAAAATATAAACCAAAATAGGAAACTTAAATCTAAAATCTAAATTAGAAATTTAAATCTAAATAAAATTAGAAAAATATAGAATCTAAAAATATAAATTTAGTCTAAATTAAATCTAAATTAGATTAAAATTTTAAATTAGAAAAAATCTACACTAAATTAAATCTAAATTAAACTAAATTAAATTAAAACTCTATTAAATCTAAATTAGATTTAATCTAAACTTAATTAAATTAAAATCTAAAGTTAAAATCTAAACTAAATCAAATGCAAATAATGCACTTCCTACGATTAGCCAAATGTTAGTTATGGCAAGCCCTCATACACACGACTTTGATGAGAAGAAGATAGAGTTGCATGTTCACATCAGGTTCACCATTATGTAATCAAGAAAATTAAAATTAAGATTATTAAGCACAATAAATAAACTTGAAATTCCTAATCTAATGATAGAGAACAAAGAAGTGCATGAAAGGAAATAATAAAGAACAATTTCACCATAATCTTCACACCTCCACCGAATGACCTCCATCATCCTTCTCCATTTTGCTTTGAAGCTCCAAGTTCCCTCAGTATTGAAGATGCTACTAAAGCCTAGCACGATAGCCTATGAATTCAGGATTTTCTAAGATTTTCTAAGATATTCTCAAAGATTTTCTAAGATGATCAAAATGATAAATAATGGTGATATTTATAGAGAGACGGATGGAAAATGGATGATCAAGATTAAAAAGACATTAATTCAATCAATGATCGAAATTAGACGAGACGAGATGAGTTAAGAGTGAAAGTGAAAGAGCAAGAGGGAATTAACTGATTTTCCAACAAAATCAGTTAATTTGAAAAGGAAATTGCATTTTGGAATAATAGAAACATTATCTCATTGCAGGAGGAAAAGACGAGTTAAATTTTTGATTTAAATAAAAAATTAATTCAAAAAGTGAGAGAAAAGACAAGTCATTAATTAAATAAGATTTAACTAATTTGTGATAGAAAAGCTAACAATGAATAATTAAATAATTAATATAATTATTTAATTATAGTAGAAGAGTGAAAATAAATAAATAAATAAATTTTATTTAATTATAGAGGAAATAGGACATTAGTGTCATAATTAAATAAATATAATTTATTTAATTAATCAAGATTAATGGAGAAATGAGTTAAATAAATTAATTAAATAATTAAGAATTATTTAATTAATAATAGAAATATGACCTTAGACAATGAAAAAAAATGGTGTTAGCAAGCCTAAGACATTTTTTCAGTGTCTACAACACTAGGTGGCAGTGGAGATGGGGCCTCCAGAGAAGAGGGGAAGTCCTAAGAAGACATGCGGTGATGGTTATCAAAAGGATAGTGTTTTAGGAGAGCAAGTAGATAAAGAGAAAGAAAAGGAAAATAAAAATGAACAAGAACAAGAAATTGAAGTGATGAAAGTTGATTCTTTTGGAGATCAACCAAACCCATCTCAAATTGTGCTAGAGAAGAGCACACAGATAGGAAAATCTCTCACTTATTTTCCTTTTGTTTTGAAAAATATAACAAAGACTCCTCCCTTGAAGAGAGCTCTCTAATTTTCATCACCCGAATCTTCTCGAGCTATTAGTACTACTCCTTCCCCTTTATGGCTAGAGAACACATTGTCTAAGAAAAGGAAAATAGTGCCTTCCATCCTACCAGATGATAAAATTGTAGGGCAACTATTTCAAAAATCTCCTAAGCTCAAGAAACTAAAAACTACAATGTTGATGGAAGATAGTAGTTCTAGGAATTTGTTCATAGAAATTGCACATCCATCTACTTAGAAAGACCCTAGTTAGGCTACTGTAGTTGACTATAACATGACAAAAGTAGACTTGGGTCCTCCGAGTAGGGATGGAGATGTCCATAACTTCCAAGTGACTGTTGCTAGATTAGTTTAGAGAATAGAGAAGGATAAGAAGGATAAGGATGAGCTAAAAAAGGTAGTCGAGTTGCTATCTAATTTACTAAAGTCATTAATGGGTCCCTCTCCCCAACCTCTCAGTTAAGCAAGTACCTCCTTCAATCCAAATTCTTCAGTTGGGAAAGCAATGGTTAGAAAAGTGTAGAAGGATAGGTACTCTGTAAGAGTTACTTAGGATTAGTTAATAGATGTAAAAGCCAAAGGCCCTCCCTTAATTGAGAAAATGAAGAAAGTTCATGTTGAACTAATTCTACTAAGGAATGCTATTAAGACTGAAATTGCAAATAGAAAATAAGAAGAAGCTTTCTAACTACAAGATAATAAAGATTTTAGAGAAATTTTGGATATGGGTGTGGAGAAAGCTGTAATAGAAAAGATTACTTCATTTGGAGAAGATCCAAGGATCATAATGTGGAATAAAATAATTGAGTGGAAACTCTCTTTTTTGAAGCAAAACATCCAAGAACATAACAAGCTATTGAAAAAATGCAACCACATTAATACTGATCTCACTAGGGAGTTCTCAAAATTTGGTTGCCAACTCATAAAAGGCGACAATGATGGTGTAGCCACAGTGGATGAACTAAAGGAAGGATTCCTATAAGTTGTTGATATGCTATCTGTTGGGAAAACTTTTAATAAGGAAATTGTAGACACTGAAAAGTGTCTCGAGCTCACGAATATCAATTTTTACACTAAATTGCATCTTTTCCACATGATTAAATAATTATTTACTTATTCCTTAATTCCACATTCTACTATTAATTAAATAATTTGATATTATTTAATTAATTCACTTTATCTTTATTCCTCCTTGATTAATTAAATAAATTTGATTTATTTAATTATGTCACTAGTTACTTTATTCTTCTAATTTAAATAAATAAGTTATTATTATTTATTTAATTATCCACCTCCTTTTCAACTACAATTAAATAATTATTTAGTTATTGATTATCCTTTTCCTCTATAATTAAGTAATTATTTTAAAATTATTTGATTATTCATGCACCATCTCCTAAATTAAGTAATTATTTCAATTATTTTATTTATCTAAATTTATCCATTCTTTAAATTTAAAATTACTTATTTTATTTACTTAGCCTACTTTTCACATGCAATAATAATTAATTACTTTAATTAATTATTAAACCTCTCATGCAAAACCTAACTCATCTTCTATCTAACACTTTCTTCTAGTTCTTCTTTCATGCAATCAATTATCTCCATATTTAGCTTACTTCACTCATGCATTGAGTTAACTGATTTATCTCTTCATCTCAACAATCCTCCATTGTTGTTATTATCATTACACATCTTAATCCTCTCTGTTCATCAAATCTAAATTTCTATAAAATTAAGCTATTGACATCATTTCAATATAACCATATTCTTTGAGATTTTTCTATCTTACATCTACGTTTTGAGCTTATTGCAAATTGTGCACACTTAAGATCTAGGAGAAAACAAGCAAAATTGAGAAGAGAAATGGAGGGGAATCAACTTTGACATATAAGTTGAGGTATATCTGATTTATCATGTGATTTCTATTGTCATCTTGTGCTTCGTTGCTAGATTATGGTCTCTATGGTTTGAATTTAGATAGTTTTGTGGTTGCTATTGATGGTTCATGCCTTCCTCCTGATTTTCCAGCTGTCAACAAATTGGTGAACCCAATGTGAAATAATAACCTTCTTGATTAACATTTTTGTTTGGGAGTTTCTAGTGTTTTTTGTCTTGAAGGTTGTAGGTGCTTTTAATAAATATTGAAAGTCACACTTTTAGGAGCCTTTTGAGGACAAAAAACATCACAATTGTATTGGGAAGGGTTGAGGGATGACTGTTCTATATTATATCCCATATTTTTGTATAGGATAATGTTTTTAACTTGAAAAACATGATTTTTTGCATCTACAACATTGTGCACTGCATTTTTTCAATTATGCATTATATTTTTTAATTCTGCACCATATTTATTTAATTGTGCACCGCATTTTTTAAATAGTGCACCACAATTGTTAAATTCTGCATTGCAAGTGTATGATTGTTCCTACACCACAATTGTAAGCTTGCACATCACAATTGTAAGCTTCTACACCACAATTGTAACCTTTTGCATCACAATTATAAGCTTTTGCACCACAATTATGTGATTCTACACTACAATTGTAAGATTTTGCACCATATTTGTAAACTTCTGCACCACAATTGTTGAAAGCTACATCGCAACTATTCTAAACTGCATTTGATTGTGAATCAAAAAAATTAAAAGTGTTTGATTTCTACAATATGATTTAATAGATCAGGGGTTTTTAGTTACTGAATTTTGATTTTTAGCTATGTGGCAATTGTTTGTGAGAATACTTTGAATAAAAAAACTACTAATTTAATTTCCTACAGGGTGCGTGTGATTTTTTAATTTAGGAACATTTGGAATTAGTGCTTAAAAAGAACAATTGTCTACTATGTTTTGTGCACTTAAATGCTTGTGAGTTATTCTTGTCACCCTAGCTATTGTGTACGTATCCCCTCCCCTTGTGCACTTGTGCAATCTTGTGTGCATAAAAAATACGTAGTAGCTTCTTTTTATTTTCAGTAGGAGGCCTTCTTGGGAGTTCATTACCCTAGGGTTTGACCTCAAGCACGTTTTTTCGGTCGGCTATATAAAGGGGCAAGAGCGAAAGCTAAGCTCAATCCACTCATGACATGCCAGGAATTCCTTCATGGTCCTAGGTGATTCTAGACACAAGAATTTGAGATTTTGATCTTGCGTTTGTGTATGTGGTGGTGTTTATAGAGTACCTCCACTACACACCTTATTTTTTAGAAGCCTAAAGTCCTTTATGGCCATCAGTTTATATCGATACAACATGACATGATAAACATGTGAAGTTACTCACCATATATTGCCCCTTGTTGAAGCAATATTAACCCCTTGCAAGGGACATTTCCTTCCAGGGTAAGAGGTGTTAAGGTGGTATATGAACTTAGCATACTCTAGCTATCCATTCAAGGGCTTGGTATTTTATTGTGTGAGCCTAATATCTACTGATAAACCCACCTGAATAATTAGGTTGTGCTTATCTTCATACTGTCTTTCAGGGATAACTTTAGGAAACCCCCCCTCGGTGAAGGTGTAAAATCCTGGTGAATCTTGTATACTTCCCGATAAAAATGTTAATTTTAGTGGAATTTTTTTTCATTTTTCGGGAAAAAATAATCTCGATTGGCAAATCTTTTCTAATTGCTTGAAGTCTGTGGAAAATCTTGGAAAATTGCAACGTTTTTTAAACCAATAAAATATTTTCATTTAGCAATTAAAACCTATTTTCAAACCAATAAAACATTTTCATTGGCGAATTAGACCTGTTTTCAAAACAAAGAAAAAAATTTGTTGGCGATTAATTTTTTTTTTTCAAACCAAAAAAATATTTTCATTGGCAAATTAAATGTATTTTCAAATGAATAAGAAAAAACATTGGCGAATTAGCATAATCTCAAACTAATAAAAAAAATCAGTGGTGAAATGTCAATGCAAATCAATATAACCATGACCGTTCGATGAATTTTCGATGGACGACTGTAGTTGCATTCCAGAAGTAAATATTTGAAGCACTAGATTTGCAAATTGAAACCTCCGGAATAACACTAGAACTGTTAGATGCAGAAACGTGGCGAGATCAAGGATCATCGCTTATCGCGGTAATGAACCTGATGGGTTGAAGGATTTTGGTGATGAGCGATAGAAGAAATTAAGTGGCAGAAATATGCATGTGCATAAAGTTTGTTTTTAAAGAGGGACCGCCTAGGAAGAACGTAGGATCAAGGCTTAAAAACTTAAGAAATTTTTACACAAAGGATGTAAAGGCCAAACAAGGCTGAATTATCAACCTTACAAAATAATTGAATCCCTGGACCAAAGTAATGAAGGAAATATGTGCGAAGGATATTCCATATTTGTAGCCAGATACCAACGCAAATCAATATAACCATGACCGTTCGATGAATTTTTGATGGATGATTGTAGTTGTATTCTAGAAGTAAATCTCTGAAGCACTAGACTTATGAATTGAAACCTCCGGAATAACACTAGAACTGTTAGATTTTCAGAAATGAATGGTTGATATTTTATTACTTATTAAATCACTTAAAGTCATGACAACTAGAATAATATTAAGGAATGATCAGAACCGTCGAAGGAACTATAGCAAGGTGTGAAATATTAAAGAAATATTAAGGAACTAGTGTTAAAGCTTACGCTACTAAAGGAACCTTTTAACTTTTAAGCACATGCATTAATTTTGATAGTTAAATAGCTACTAAATGGGGCAACACCTTGTATTAATCAAAAAGAGTTTTTACATTCCTTCATTTCCAAAAAACATTAAAGACCCAAGTATTGAATGACATCAATAATTAAGAATTCAAGTGTTGAAATAAATGTTAATTGTCACATCAATGATAGTGGTACTGGTGAATTTAAAAATGTTAAGTGTGAGTATTTGATGTCATAATCATTTTCTTCATTCTAACTTCTATATATACTTCACCAACTTGATGTTCTTCATATCATTTATAATATATTTGGCTTTGATTTCTTTCTTCTCTATTCTCAATTTAACTATGATATCATGAAGTCCTCATGGCATGTCATGCTACCCAAATGTTTTTGGGAGAAAAGAAGGGACGATGCATATGACAAACGAAAGTTGGGTATGGTTTTTACAATTCCTTGTGTGCAGGTTGAGGATGCTATAAGAATAATTGTGGTAGGGAATGGCTTCAGAACAACCCTCGTGCTCTATATTCTGAGGTAGCTTCGGGTTTCTTGTCCAATTACATGAAAATTTTGCTCGATAAAGATTTGGTGAAGACACTAGAAATATGTTATTTGCATCCTTTCATTCACTCTATTTCTTCATTGGAGTTGGTGCTAGAGCATTACAATTTTGAAAGTGGGTTAGCGCCTATTGGTAGAATCTTTAGGAAAGTGGAATTACATTCTTCTACAACATAGGCTCTTGCCCTGGTTAATATGATATGGGGTTTGATATGTGATATGATTTAATTGAATCATTAAAGAGTTTGGAGTTTTGGAGTAAGGTTTTGGGTGTTTTGCTTTTCTTCTCTGCTGTTAGTTTGTTAAATTTGATTCACATTCTACTCAAATACCCAGTTGATGGCCTCAGCTAATGTTACAAAAAAATTTAGTAATGAATTGTGTGACGTGTCACGTGTCTATATTTTATTGTACAACGTAATAGTTCTTGTAATGTGTACTTTGTGACTATTTTTTGTCACAACTAGTGGATTTTTTCCTTTGGCCATGCTGGTTTACTATGTACTTCAGTCTTTAGCAATAGCTACTTAAATTAAAATAATTTTTGTGGCTCCATTCTTGTAAATCCTTTTTTCTTTGATCAATATAAAAATGTGGCTTTTAAAACTAATAGTAATTATCAACATATAGTTCTGATCATAAGTGAGCGGAATTTATTGTGACTTATTAGTGGACATTGATAATGATTAAAGTAAAATGTGTCATTTAATTATCTCTTTTCAATGTGTCGAATTACTCTACCTTTAATTTATTCTATTGAAATTCTCAATCTTAGTTAAATTTGAAGAAAGTGTGGCTGTAGTACTGCGGGCAGCGACACAGATTAATACCATACAAACGTCCAGACTGATTGATTGGATAGATTTATATTGAAAACTGCATGATGTACTGTAGAATCGTAGATGATGATGTCAATAATCTAGTGATCTAGTGAAACAAGATTTGTAATGATTTCATATTATTTGAGTGGCACTAGCGATTTTGACAATTGATAGCTTGTCAGCTTGAGGTATAGTTTTCACATGTAGCCAGGCTGTCAGAGTCTAGACATCAATCAAATTAAACATTTAAATTGTATATGTAAGCCTTAAGTTACACAAATCGATTAAGTTAGTTTTTTTGTTTGCACGAATCACGATTATGATTATACCCAACCTCACACATGACACGTGTGAGGTGTACAGAGGGATAATGCTAGTAGTGGCACTATTGGCCTATAAATAAGGATAGTGAGCACAACTAAAAGCATTCGTTGAAGGCTAAAGGATTTACTATTGAGTGCAATGTTTGTATTGTCATAAGGGTTTTCATTTTGTAGGGTTAATAAGGATTCAAGAAGAAGATGATGTGGTATTATTGGGGATACTCTAAATTCTCTTGCCTCCAGTTATGTAGTTACATAGTAAAAGACCAATTTCCTTCAAGTTCAGAATGGGTGGAATTGGAAACAAGTTGATTTGGTTGACCTGACTTCTCAGACAAGTTTTGAACTAGGATGAGGAGCTCTGATGGAGATAAGTGCTATCCTAGTGCATGGAGGCTACAAGTAGAAGATGGGAGCAATTTTACTACCCCTCATCTTTTTCATGACTTTGATTCTCAAAGGGGATAAGTACATTTTGTATCTTTATAGCTCTCGGTTCCCTAGCATGGTTGGCTAGGCAAGCCCCATGCATTTATTTTCAGTGTCATGGCCTACCAGGCAAGTCCCATGCGTTTATTTTCAAAGCGCATGGTTGAACCGAAAAGTCCCATGCATTTATTTTTAGAGAGACATTTGTATTACATTGTCACCAACGGTCCAACAAAAGCTTGGCACTTACATTTGTATTTGTACTATGTAAAGTAGCATATGTTTTTTATACCAAATAGGAGCTTGACACTTGCATGCTACACTCATCTTTAAAAAGATATATAATAATGTGACATTGTAATTCAATTGCAATAAAATAAATGGTTGTGTTATTCTTCATTATTCATTTACAATAAAGAATTATTTTCTTAGTTCAGTGTCTATGAATCTATTCAAATCAATTTTTTTCCTTTAAGAAATTAAGTATTATCTTGTTAGGGTTTACAAAAAACATTATACATTGAAAGTTGTCACTCTTGTTAGGGTTTACGGAAATGTTATTGATTTCTAATTTTTTTGTTGACCTTCTCCCCTAGTTCCTGGTATCATTATTAATTTTATAAAGTCCTTGACTCCTTTGCAATGTTAAGTTACTACCCCCTTGGCCTTGATGTCAATCCTAGCACATTAAAGTTTAAAACACATGTTTATTATTTATATCATAAATTACTCAACCATTCAATGACCATTTGATGTATGGTTGTAGTTGCATTCCAGAATAAAATGCACAGAGTGCTAGGCTTGCAAACTTAAACCTCTGTAATCACCCTATATCTGTTAGATTTACAAAGATCAACGGTTTAGAATTTGCTATCAATGCAGGACTAAATGGCTTGTTTTAAATGCTGTCAGCCATGTACTAATTGTGTAGTCTAGAAGCAACACATAGACGACGAGATGTTTCATTCACTTTAATGTTTGAGAAAAAAGAACTTTCTATTGCTAAGTGATTTTATTTTTAAGTAGAGGGTGAACACATGGGGAGATTTCAGTCTTCAGTTTGCTCATTGTAGTGCACCACCCTGTTTTGGGTTCTATAGTTCCACTTCCAACAAAGCCATTCTAGTAACCCATTTTCCATGACTGTCAGCATTAATCTTTTCAAGAATCAAAATCCAGGTAAGTGAAGGAATTCTTGTGGCTACATTTCATTGTTTGGCGTTTCTTAAAATATTATTTTTTCAAACTTTGAAGTTTAGGTAAATAGGGTTAAGAGACTTAAGAATTAAGAAAAAATAAGGAGGACTAATAGGGAATTCACAATTTCACATTGTATTAGTATGTCTACCACCAATACCACTAGAGCAATGTCAGATAAAAGAATACATTATGCAAAATTTCTTAAAACCTGAGGTTTCACTAACGAATACCATGATATTTATGATCTTGAAACCTATGGTAGGCTACCTCAAAACTTAGATTTTCATCTCAGAATAAGGATACAAAGAAAATGCAAGTTAATAGTATCAGTGCACCATGGGTAACTAGATTAGGGCACATGATGTTGCATGCAGTTTTCCCTTTCCAAAAAATTATCATGGTTTGTGCCAAAAATTATGATGATAACAAAAGAGAAATTGTTAATAAAGATAGCAAAAAATAATTGTTATCCATTAATGTAGAAGAACTTGGAAAAGTGTTGGGGTTTAGAACCGAAGAATTTAAAAATGTCCACATTGGCCTAGAAAAGCTTGCTAGTGATTATGAAGTAGTGGATAGAATGGAGAAAAATTCTTTCTTAAATAAAATAGTTTAGGATAGAAACAAATTGAAAGGTGATAATAAGCCTCCTTATGATTTGGATATTTTTTAAGCATGGGTTCAGGATACTATTTCCATGCTAGCATTTTTCCTCGGATTGGATAACAATTTGGAAGTGGGTGCAAGCCTCCTTGAAATAGTATATAATATCCATCATGGTGTTCCACATGTCAAATATAATTTTATTGAGCACATTGTAGAATCCATGCATAAATAATTTTTAATGATTAAAGGAGGTTCCACCAAGACATTTAGGTTCACAACTTACTTGTGCTATATTTTTCTATTCAAATTTAGAGGAACGTTTCAAACCAACAAGCTTTAGATTTAGCCCTATAGTAATGTCGAGGAAAAGAAAATGGATCCAGTATATGAATGGACCATTGAGATAAGGATGCATGATTCTCGAAGGAAATACCGTCATTTTGTAGACTAATTTTTGGCTCCATTGCATCAAGAAATTACAAATACTCCAATGCCTAGATTGCCTATGTCATGTAGAAACTGCATTCAACTAGGAAAAGAAATACAATTGGCTGATTGGTACTTAATGGAAGAATATACTATGCTAAGATTTTATGGATTGGGAGTACAACCATACAAAATTCTAATACATGTGATAGAAAAGGTTTTTGCATTGGAATATGTAAGGCAGATGCAAAGTACTGATGAACTACACTTTCACAATCAATAGAAGAAGACCTTATTTCCTTCTTTACCTTTTTCGTGTGGAGGGTTCACATTTGAGAGAAAAGAATTTAGTGTGGCACATAATCTTTTATTTTTTTTTAAAATTTTGATCCTATCTGTCACACGCAGTATGATCCATGTGACACCATTAAAGAAATGATTGTGGCCAATAGGAATGTTGCAAGTAGAATTCAACATCAAAGTAAACCCTTCCTTGAAAACTTGAGAAACAAGGATTCTTGGGATGAGGTCAAAATTGCAATGGAGAAAAGTGTTGCTGAGAATGGTATTTCTTTTGAACAATTGTTAGCAGAAATTATGGCATTGCATTGAAAGAAAATTAGGAGGTACAACAATTTTTATGAAAAAAGTGATAAACCATCCAGTAGAGTAAAAATGAAAGATTCTCTAGAGAAGGAAGTTACAGATAAAAAATTACTGACTTTTGGTCTATGAGGAAGGAGCTAGGTGATCCAAGAGCTCTTGCAAAGTATGGAGATAACGAAGAAGATCACGAGTTTAGAAAATTGTGGAATATAGAGCATCCCGATAATATGAAAATAAAGAAACTGATGATGAATGTCATGATGATAGGGAAGAACAAAGCCATGTCAATTTCAAACTTGGTTTAAGTGAGGCCACAAAAGAAGCATATACTTCAAGAGAAACCATAGCTAGAAAAATGGGTTATGAAGGTGGTCCTTTGGGGTCCCAAAGACAAGGCCCTTGGATAGTAACAAATGTAGAGCATAGAAAACCGGTTGATAAATATGGCCTTGGGCTTGGAGGTGAAAAATTAGACCAAGGGCATACAATTCAATTTGTTAGAGCTTCAAATCCTCATTCTCATGGTTAGATACATTCACAACTAGGACATGCCCATGGTGGAGACCTCTGGTAGCAATGGTATGGGTAGTAGTACTAGTAGTGGTCAACATGTGCTACAAAAAAAAAATTACACACAAGAGGACAACAATACAAGATACCACAAAAACACCAGGTGATCAATGCATATAAAAGAGGCAAAGGATTTTGACAGGTCCAAGCCACACTACCAATGGATCCACCGCAAAGGAGTTATTTCCAAGCACTCCCCCACTACTAGTTAGTGTGGCTACAACATCATTAGCAACTACAAGTACTCCTATTCCTTCACCATTCAAGCATTCCATTGTTCCTACATCCCTAGGTTTCGATTACATTGAAGAGTTTAAAAAGAAATCAAACTTGAATAAAAAAGAAAAGAAGCAACTAATGGAGAGTGCGTCTGCTATAACTTCAGAGCCTACAACAACCATGGTATTACCCACATTTGACACAAATAAAGAAATCATGGAGTAAACAATTCTTGTTCCCACAGTTCAAAACAAACCAACAAATCAGATGGCTCGATCTGAATTCCAGGTGAACAATATTCAATTGGATTTTTCTGGACTTAAAAATACTAACAAAATTAATGTATCAAAGAAGAACAATGAATTAGTGTACACATCATTGCTAAAGCAAGATAGAGAGAAAAAAAGGTTGCAAACTAAAATAAAGAAGTTACAGGAAAACCTAGTAAATGAGAAAGCAAAGAGGAAAGTAACAGATAACAAGAGAAATGAATTAGAAAAAATAATAACAAAATTTGCCTCTATACTAACAAGCAAAGATGATAAACAAAATGAGAGAGAAGTGAATGAATTGAAGCAAAGGCTAGATGAGAGAAACAAGAAATATGATGAGGAAAAATCCACTTCAGAAAAATTAAGACTAAGCATTGCGAATGGAAATGCATAGTGGGAACAAAAATTGGAGAAAGAGAGAAAATGAAATGAAAGATTGGAGGTAGAGCTGATGGAAGCAAAAAATGAAATTAAGTCTTGCCAAAATACGTTATCTGCATTTTGTAGAGAAACAATGAGGGATATGAAACAAAAGATCTGGGATGAAATAATGTAGAGGATTGATCATTTGTGTGACATGTTTGAATTGATTGATGCTATTAGACAATATTATAAGAAGCTCAACAAATATTTAGTGGACAACAAAAATGTGCTGGCATTAGAGAAATCTGCAAATCAAGTTCAACAAACAGTCTACAAAGCTAGTGACAATGTTTTGAAATAAAAAGGGATTACTGATCGGCTTGCCACACCAATGACATTTCCATCTATCATTGAAAAGTGTTTGAGAATGCATGAAACAAAGGAATATTTTCATTTGGCTGCAGACAAGATGAAGAAGGTGGATGAAAAGGTAAGGAACTACACAGAGCTTAGTTTTCCAAAGGCTTTTGACACAAATGAGTGATTCATTGGAAAGAATGATTTCAGAAAGAAGATGGAGGGTGCAAAGAAGATTGATTTGGACCAGTTTCCTCAAAATCCAGATGTGGTGAACTATTTGGATTCTATCAAACCGTTGCTAACCTTGAATGAAAAATTGACTGAAGAATCCAAGACAAGTTCCAATTTCAATCGTGAATTGTTAACAAATCTTCAAGTCAAACAACATCTGATAGAACAAATGACAATTCCACCACCTGAACAGTGGAAGTTGCTAGAAAAGGTGATACAATGATTTGATTTTTGATAATATGAGTTTCCAAGTTCCAACTCAGCTTTGTGCAAAGTTGTCTTTGAGCAAGATTTTGCATTGCCAATGCCTCTATGTATTCCTTCATGTGAAAATCAATAAAAAAACTCAAATTCAGACTTCAGTAATGTCTTGATGTTCAATTATTTGTATTATTTATTTTATCATTTGAAGAAAAAGTCTGGTAGTGGTTTCAACTGCTAGATACACATTAAACGATTGTTGATGTTCATTGTTGTATATGCTACTAATAATATTGTTAATACGTTATTAAGCATTGAGTTGAGTGATGAATCATTGAGTACATGTTCAAGTTTTACTTTTAACACAATTAAAATATGAACTATAAGGTGATTTTAATTCTAGGCATCCATAATCTTAGTGAAATTGCATTACAATTCACACATCAATACTCAAACTCCATGACTACTTATTAGATCCTCTAAAAAATTATATGAATTCATGCTTTAATCAAGGTACTTTAACTGGTTCATTAAACCAGAGCTAAAATTAAAACATACATCAATGCATAATGATAAAGAAGATTAGTGAAAGATCATTGATCAAATTTCATTAATAATTCATGTAAAATGTTATAGTTGGAGAGACAATAGACTCAAAATAAGGGAGCAAAACAAGCTTCAAGATGAGATGTACACATGTCATATTTTCATTTGACAAGTTATACCGGTCATTTCCTTAAGAAATGGTTACAACAAACCAAAAGATATTCTCGTGAGCAATCATCCACTCCCTAGTTACAACATGACTTGAACTAGCTGGTCCTTGAGACCTTAATATAACCACTTGTTCTTTCCATAATGCTAGCTTTGTTTCAAGTTCAACAACCTTTTGTTGACTCTTATTATATTCATCAATAAGCTCATTATACTTCTTGTTATCCATAACTTTTAAACTAGTGCCAACAATTTTAAGCTAGTGTCTTTCGAGTCTTTTACCTCATTCATTTTCAATGCCTTGTTTATTTCTCTTGGCGAATGCTCAAAGTCATGGTTTTTATGATTTTCCTAACCTTAGTCTCTAGTCCTCCAAGTTTTATAACCTTGTCATGGAGTTCTAAATTTTCATAACTTCTCGATTCCCCGACTTGGTTCACTTTGTTGAGTTGCAAGTCTTTGTTGGTAATCTTTGGAGTTGGTGAGTCAAAGGTTTCCAAAACTTCAAAACTTTTGACTTTGGTTCTAAGGTTGCAAGTTTCTGTTACCACATGACATTATGGACTTATCTTGGATTTCAAAGGCGTCGTCATCTCATTGAATGCTATAAGTGGGTGTTGGAGTTTTACTCAGTCATTTAGCCTACATTCTCATTCTTTTCCAATGCTAGTGCTTCTGAAGTTGAAACATTCTATCTCCGTGAATTTGCACTCATGCAAAGTGGATTTCAAAATCACTGGTTTGGCGTGAGGGACATTGAAATTGGGCACCTCAATTTGGAGGAGTTTTTGGTGCGCTTGGAGCAAAGTAAGGGAACACCACTAGAAGATAAAGTCCTGCAGAGCGGTTTGGCACACACGGGAGGTTTTCTTGAGGTTGTACAAAGTGTCGACCTAGTGATTGCGCACACAAGGGGCTACATTCTAGAGACTCAGGAAATTAGAGCTATGGATGGGTCAATCATTGGAAGAATTACTCTTGAAGTGATTTCCCACACATTAAGTATTCCAGAGAGAGAAACTGTAGAGGAAATGTCTGTAGCTGTTGGTGACAATTTTTTCAGAATGAATGAGGAATGGTGCAAAAATTCCATTGCGAAGAATTGGTTGAAGTTCAAGAAAAAGGGTAAGTCTTAGTTGCCCTCAAAGATTAAAAGGGTTCATTTTAAGGATGAAATTTTAGATGCTATCACCTTGCTACATCATGTGGCTGGTAATGCGTATTCTGACTCTTTTGAATTTTGGATGTGCCATTTTATTCTGCTGATTTGTAGTGAAAATAAATTCATTGACTAGGCTGAGATTATTAGTTGCCTTCCACATGTGCTCATTCCTAGTTTACATTCTAGCTAGTCAAGAGGATATTTGGGAAGGTTTGGAACCGCAAAGGTCTTCGATGTCATACATGCCTGTGTATAGAAGTTTTCCACAACTCACTAAGGAGGTTGGAATGAGGAATTTCTATTGTGTCAATGACACATTTTTAATGGAAATTGTGAGAAGAATTGATGGAAAACCTGAGCTTCAGGTTTCACCTAAAGTGGCTACTCTGGTATTGAAGTTTGGAAGTTTCTACATTCAGTTCAACAAATTTAATTATCTTAGAATTGGAGGTTTTGAGAATGCTCCATTGAAATTGCCCCGTTACCCAAGTGATTTTCTTGAAGTTTTCTGGCAGATGGCTGTTGTAAATGTTAAATATTCAAACATGGGAAAGAAGGGGTATACTTTTCCATTGTCCATGCCTTCATTTTCTTGCAAAAGTAATAATATTGCTAGGGGTGTGGAGAAAGCCCTGAATGAATTCAATTTTCAGTGTTTTCCCATGAGAACTAATTTTGATAGCAAGGGTTATGTTAAGCAAAATTTGTATCGAGCTGGCAGCTATGAACATCACTCTGATATTGAAGATTTTTGGGAAGACTGTACAGATGAAGGTGAGGTGTATAGAAGAAATTTCATGAGATTTACCCTAAGGAAAATACAAGCTTTTGGTATTTCTTTCAATATTCCAGAAGATGCACAAGAAGACTCGATGATCATTTATCCTGAATATCAGGCCCTTGCTACTAAGCCCTTGTACAAAATTAATTAGTCAAAGGATGAATTTTTAGACTTAATGGTCCTTTCTGTCCCTATTTTGAGAAGAACTTCAGACTGGTTGAATAGAAAATGGCACCAAAGTATGGGTTCTCCCCATGAGCAAAGAGTTTCGCAAAGAAAAGAGCAATGGACTGTACAGGCCTTTGGCATAAATATATTAGTTGGAAAGAAATCAATTAAGCCATCTGGCACAGGCTCACAGTCAGGAGAAGATGGTGAGAAGCCAAAAGACACTGGGGCCAAGCTAAAATCAATTTGTGAATAGGATGGTGTACCCTTGATACCTAAGAAAAAGGCTAGTCAAGAAAAGCCAGTGCCTACAGACTTTGAGGGATTTTTTCAACAAATAATTGATGATAATTCTTTTCCCACATTCTTTGAAGTTCCCCCTTCTCCAATATGAGATAATTTTGTTTTTTCTCAATCAATTAAAAAAAAACAAAATGTAAGTGTTGAAAGTAGAGACATCAGATTAGTGGCATCTTCCCCAACATGGTTAAAGAAAGTAGTCAAGAAGAAAAGAAAGAATATTACCGTAATGAAAATTGAAGTAGATACAGTTGCCATGCTGTTGCAGGGTCACCATAAGCCCAAAAAGGCTTAGAGGATGTCATGAATTGTCACTGATTCCACTACTGGGCATCAACTGTTGGAGATTGCTGATCTAGAAAAGGACCTAAACAATTTTTTTGAGATAACGGAATCCAACTACAATGTTACTCATGTTGATATGGGGCCATCTACTTTAGAAGGTGATGTATATCATGTTGATTACTCTGTTAATGCATTGATCAAAAGAGAAAAAGAATAGAAAAAGGAGAACCTTCAATTGCAATCTCATAATATTTCTTTAATAAATTTTATTTCATCAATTATGACTCTGACCACTGAGGAAGCCTCAAGTTCAAATGTTTAAGGTATTGATTTTGACACTGTGCAACATGTCAAGAAAAAAATAGGTTATGCTAAAGCTGCCAGTGAATGGATAGAAGGGCTTTATCATGATGGTATTTTCTACATTAGTAAATTTAGGAAATTATTTGTTAATGTGTCTGATAAAAGAAAGGAACTAGTAGCTAAGCTCTAGCATACCAGGAGAGAACATAGTAGCACATTTTTTCTTTCAAGGGAAATTGCCAAATTAGTCTCCATGGCACACTTTGTTAATAAGAGAAAAATTGGTGGATGATCCTAGAGAAATTGATCCTAGTTGGTATGATTCATTGGAGTGGAAATTGTCAGTATATGAAGATTTTATCAAGGAAATCAATAAAGTGTTAGAAAAATACTTTGACATATTGGTGAAGATCAAGGAGAACTTCAATGCTCTTGAAGTGGACCTCATGGATGGGTTTGAAAAAAATGTACTGTATCTTGCAGGCATAATGAGGGAATTTAAAGAGGTGTATCATAGAGAAGTAGATGATCCTAAGACAACCACTTCAAACTCGTTCAAAAAATTGAGTAACTTATAGACCTATATGAGTGCGTTTAAGTTGGAAAGTGACAACATATATGAAACGCTAGATGAGTCAGACTATGGACTTTCAAGATGGAGGACAAGGCTGCAAATCACCACGACTCTAGGAAGAAAAAACATCACCACAATTGTCACCAAGTTCCAGGAATACAGGAAAAGAGTAAAGGCATAGGAGGTGCTACTAGAGTAGGAGGAGGTGGAAATAATTGGAAGCGAAAGAGTCAGTGCTAGGACCGTTGTTTAGTTTTTATGTTATTTTCTTTAATTTAGCTCTTGATACTTCAAAGTTTTTTTATTTTAATTTCTAAAATGGTTGTCTTCAAGAAACCATTATCAAGACAAAAAAAAATCTGCTATTTTTTTTGCTTTTCTATTATTTCAAGATAGAAAGACAATGGTGAAGTTCATGCATACATAATCTTTGAGTTATGGTGTGTGGATTTATTCTGATTTTGCTGAGTAGTTTTCCAGTGGATTATCTATTATTGGAATGATAGATTTTTTCTTAGTTTCATTGTTGTGGAATGTTTATCTATGAATACAGATTTTATGGTGATGGATGCATAAGGATTTCTCAATATAATTTAGGTGATTTGGTAGTTTAATCTTTTATTGTTTAAGTTGTGTGGATGCCTTTAAAAGTTATTTATGTTGAACTGTTAGCTTCTGTTAGCTTATAAGATATGGATGTTGAACTGTTAGCTTTTGTTCAAGGAATGGATTAATATTCCTTTCAGTTATTTATCAAAGATTGTGTGAATGGAAATGCAATAGGAATTTATAAGTAGTGTGATAAGTGTTTTTCTTTAAAAATGATGTAGAATCACATATCAAATTCAATACCATGGAATACAATATAAAATATAAAATATCACAATTTCATGGAATACAATATAAAATATCACAATTTCATGTAATACAATATAAAATAACATCAACTATAGTTTGGAATATTATTCATGAAGTGTAATGATTCACAATTTCATTGAATACAATATAAAATATCATCAACTATAGTTTGGAACAATGGAAACTGATTCATGAAGTGCAAAATAAATACCTAAAAGCTACTAATTCTCTTCCATTTCCCAAATGGAGTCAAGGTCCTCAAACCGACGTTCATCTTGAGATAAAGTAAAATTGTCTTGATTCTGAGTCTGTTCTTCATTTTCTTTGGCTTGTGTCTCAAATTCAACATTCATTGTGTGATTTGTGTTAATGTCATCTGTCCCAATCCCACTGCCACTGCCAGTGCCACCAGTACCAACATTTGGAATTGGAGTGTTGCACAACCTGATCCCTCTTCTTTCACATGTGGACCTCCAGATTGCGAGTGCCCTTTCAAAAGGAATTTTTTTTAACATTATACGTAGTTCCTTTCATCCTCAATAAATTTTCCAAATTCTTGTCTAGTTTGTTTCTTAACTTTGATTTCAAAAATGCCAATGTACTGAAAACTCTCTCATCCTCCACCAACCCTAATATCATTGTTTGACATAAATCAACAAGTTTGAAATATTCTGATATTGAATCACACAATATTTCACTCTAACCTAAGCTTGTCCAAACCTTTTTTATTGATCCCGGTTCAAAGGCCTTCTCCATGCCCATGGATTTATATTGGTCCTTCAGAGCTATTGCAAAATTTCTACATTGTTGTCTAAGCTTAGCTTCATTTAAAATTCCTTCTATTGTCTATTCATTGTATGTTATACTTTTTGAAAATTGTTCGATCAAGATTTTTAATTTTCATGAAAATATTTTGGGTTATCTCAGTTTACCCAAAATTGAGGATACACAATACCCATGGCTTCAAGTATTTCATGTCAAGGGAATCTTTCATGAATCTCTGAGGAAGGATATTTTGGAATTTCCTTCAAATTATCAATAATGAATTTAAGAATACCGTTAAAATCTTCCTTGTTAACAACTACTTCTCTGCTAGAGCACCTGGTTGTCTTACAATGGTACATTGGTGTCTCATATCCACGTACATAGATGCATAAGTTCCCATTTGCATTAAACTGTAAATAATTATTAGGATTATCCAAATTAGTAATTTTCTGCCACATGAAATAATTTGGGCCTTCTTGTGTTAGATCTAGATATAGATGATCAAGGGCCAAGCATGTATGTTTACATAGATTGGAATATTCATAAATATACATAGTTCTATCTTGGGATTTCTTCAAAAGATTGTTCACCACATCCAACATGGGGAGAAGACTAGCTAAAGTCAAGAGTGTCTCTATATCACTTAACCTATGTAAGAGGTCAGGAGCTTTGTCTATTGTGCTACAATGCTCGTACATCACTCCAATCAAGGATTGATATTTTGAAAGAACTCATTGCACTGGTCCATGCAGGGAGATCCATTTAGTATCAACATCCTTGAGAAGCTTGTTTCCTAGTGTTATTCCCTCAACAAAAATTTGAAATTATGTGAAACATTTGGGACTTTGACAAAAGTATGCATGGATCTCGCGGACTAGATTTTCAACTTTTGATATTGTAGGAAACTTGCTTACAATTTTGAATGCTAAATTCATTCTATGGGCCTTGCAGTGAATGCAAAGCATGTATGGTGCACAAGTAGTTTGTAACTTTGTGCAAACACCGCTCCTTTGACCTTGCATCATTGCAACTCCATCAACTTCTACACACACCAACTTTTTGGCAATTTTCAACTCATCCATACCTGCAATTTCATTCAAAGATTTCTTGAATAGTTCAAATAGATTTTACGATGTTGATTTGTCCTTCATTTTATGAGCATAGAGAAGATGAGCTTGGTGAACATGTCATTCTACAATATACAAATGCATACAGACCCAAGAAGTATTCTTTACCATAGTAACTTCATCTAAAGATAATGCAATGAAATTTGACTCTTTTACTTTCTCATTTAAATCTTCATTTTCCACTGTAGCAAGACAATTTTCCCATTCCCATCTAGTGTTTACTGACCAATGTGAGAAGGGATAGTGAGGAACACCCAAATAAGATAATAAACTAGAGTATTTTGGGTAGTTTTTCATAGGACATCCTCTAGACAAAATATGAAAAGCAACACACATCTAAACAATTTTTGATAGATTTGTTGCTTCCATTGCTTTTCCAAATTGAGCCTCACGTGTACCTTAACCTGCAACAAGCTTCAAAATTCTTTGGTCATGCTATTCATATTCCATGGCATACCTAACATGAAGACATTCTTCCTTTGATTTCCATCGTACAACTAATTGTTCCTTTCCGTCTATGATGTTTTTTCATAAACTTTACTGATATGCTTTTCTATAGTGTCAAGCTTTAGTTGCAACGTCTTGTCTCTCCCACATTTGTAACTATAAATTGAACATTTGGCCAATGTTGCACTTTCAATATCATTTGCTTTCCCCACTGGTACAATGAATGGGTACTTTGAAAATCAAGCAAGTTGAAAATTCCTTGTCATTTCCCACTCGCGTCCCATTTTTTATTTTCTTTTTCTTTTCTTGCTACCAACATCATCCTCATCCAAGTCAATTATCTCATTTTGGCTAACCAGGGTATCCCTCGGAACATCTTCTGTGGTATTTCCATCCTCATTTGATACATTTGGATTTAACTCAATGACAATCTCACCTTTACCTTCCGGTGGTAGTGAGGTATTATGAATGCCTTCTTCATTAATATTAGGTGGAAGAGTTGATGATGTAGCTCCATCTTGATCCGATGGATCAAGCTTTGCCAATTCCAAAGTAAGACTATATGGTACCTCTACAATTTTGGGCGTTTTGATGGCCTCCCAGTCTCTCACTACCTTGAGGATTAAGAGTCTTACCCTTGCTGCTCGACATATTGATCTCTCACTTCAAATAAAAGTTGGAAAAAAAATGTCTTCTTGTTTAAGAAGGACAAAGAATATAGATCCCATTCCCTAATCGATATCATCTTTAAGACTGAAGAAGGAATGGAAAAGAGATAAAGAAATATTATTATTATAACTAATAACACTATGAAGAAATGATCACTCACCTTTAAGTACGTTTTCGACTTTCGTTGACTTTCAAATCAAGAAGTAGAACCTCATAATTGAACAAAATGTGTAAGAATAAATGACAGTTTCAATTATATTTATATCAATCCATATTTGGAGAATTCCATGGGATTTTTAAATGGTATATTAAAATTTTTTCGAATCCCACGTGCTTATTCAACTATACGTTGTAATTTTCAAGGTGAAATGTGTCCTCAAATGTAATTATTTTTTAAAGTTATTGGAAAAATAGGTCCTCATAAGCAACTATTTATAAATTTTAATTGGCGAAATGGGTCTTCACAAGCAATTATTTGTAAATTTTAATTGGTTAAATGGGTTCTAATGCAATGTTGTTTTAATAGTATTGGCGAATATGTAGGTGTTTTATTTCATGCTTCCAAGATTCTAGGTGAAAATATTAGTCAGTCCATTTGAAATGCATAGTTTGTTATGGAAATTTTGTTTCTTAAATATGCCTCATAAAATAATTTTTTGGCGAATGGACATGCATTAGACCTATAATTCATAAAATCTGGGTGATTTGGACACCCTGTTGGTTTTTGCGAATTCGCCAATTTCAACATGGCTGATTTCTAGAATTCACCAATTGACGAAGATTTGCCACTATAGTTTTCCTTGCTGTCTTTTCTTGTGTGATACCAGTAAAAAAATTGGGGCTTTGTCCCTTAAGACTTTTACCCAATTTTTGTAGAGTCAACGACTAAATCTGTATTTTGAGTGTTTGTTGTGTTTTCTATCTTGAAATTGAAACTATCTGGTGGAACCCCTTAAATTTTTTATGTTCAACTAATCTTTAATTCCATATCTGGCTAGTTTCTTGGTCCTAATCTATTGTACTTTAGGTTAGGGTTTTGTGTTCCATCATTATAAAGTTCTTTTGTGTCCTAAACCCTTGAAAAACCCTTAGTATTTGCTAAACCCTAAGGTCTCATTCTAATCCTTTGTTGACCTATTCCTTTCCATTTTTGATTATGTAAGTCATGAATTGAGTCATCTAAATCATCCATTAAACTGCCCCATGGCCTAGCTCCACTGGTTGTTACACACTTGAAATATTTTAAATGATCTTGAAAAATGTTGAAATACTTTATGATCTCTGTTGTGTGTTCTCACAACATGCCCCATTTTGTTCCTATGAAAAATGTGGACCCCCTTTTTTTTCCATTGCCTTTTATTTTTTGTCCTATTCTTTTGCTTGCTTCAATGTGTTGCTTTCAGAGGAAATGGTAAAATGTAAGTTCTATTTCAGCTTGTCCGATTATTGCTTTAACTCTCTGCCTTTCTCAGATTCGAGGTGTCTCAATTTTCTTTACTAAGTTTCATTAATTTACCGGACCCTAGAGTCTCAGAGTTATGTAGCTGTGTCAAGGATCTTGTATCTTTGTTCGGTCCTAAGTTCCCGTCTGATGGAGGAGTCATCTCGGTGCATGCGAATGTTTTCTTCATCACTCATTTTGATAGTTTCTTTTCATTTCTTTAGTTGAAGGTCAAAAACTAGAGGTTCCATTGCAAACATGTTCAAATCATTTTTTTTAGTTCAGCTTGAACCCAATTCTCGATTCCTCTCTTTGTACCCGGTTTGCATGAACTCAGTAATTTTAAGGTTCTCGGTTCTGGGTATTTTTTCTAAGTTCTAAAATTGGATGATTCAAATCCTATGATCAACAATGGTCATATATTTCAAAAATTCCTTTACCTCATAAGAATCAACATGACGTGCAAGAGTGCCATGTAAGTTTTCACACCGTCTTCTTCTTTAGTGGTGGGCTTGCACAAGAACCAAGGTGTTCATGATTTGAACCCTAATCCACCATGATTGCACCTTTATTCAAGAAAATTAATGCATTGTAGTAGGTAATTAATGAAGGTGGAAAATCACACATGTACTTGGAACCACCTCGAGCATGCAGTTGCTTTTACAACACTTTACCTCACACCATACTGCTAATTTGCAAGGACATCAAAAAATTAAGACTCACATTGCAGTGCACAAAGAAAGGTAAACATCGAAAAACCAAGAACGCAACTACCAAGGGATTCAAAGCTACATTTTGAAAGCAATTTTTTTTATCACCAGTGAAACTAGGTATGTCTTGGATAACTGAAATTCTATTAGTCATTTTATGCATGCATGTTTTGAGATAATGATATTTCCTCTGGAAATTGAGATTATTGATTGTTTTGAAATGAATTTAACCAAATGGTAAATTGAAAGTTTTACAAATTGTTGAAGATAATTGGTTAAATTTAACCCTAACTCACACACAAGGCACATATTTGTTAAAATATAGGACACACAGGTAAAAATGAGTACTTTTGAAACAAGTCTAGAAAGAGAGTTTAAATATTTTGCTTCGCAAGTTGTACCAATGGGTGGAATAATAATTGATACCCATCTAGGATGGTTTTCTTATGTTGAATTCATCACATGAGCTTGAAAATAAAATTCCTCTCAGTGTACAAAGAATGTTATAGCAAGTGGGCTACATTTAGCAGGAGGGTTTCTGCCAGCAATGGAGGCCCCTGAGCTGGTTAGGAAATGTTTGAATTATTACGACCCAAGTAAGAGAGTTGTTGAAAAAGAGGGAAGAATCTATGCAGATCTTTCTATGAAAGGAATCGTATATAGATTTGGGCTCCCCACATTTCCTCAGATGAACCTGGTGGATGTGAGAATAAAGGCTAGAGATTACCAGAGTGCTGAAGAACATAACAGAGAAATTATGAACACACAATGATGCCAGGAGAAAATCACAAAGCAAACAAAGCCAATTCTAAGGTCTATGTTCAACCTAGATGTTCAAGATGTTATAACCATGCTAAGCAGGATAGCTGGACTCAAGGATGCCAACAAGTTCGAACCATGGATGTTCATAATTATAGCCAAATTAATGGAAGGCCCTGTGTAGATGCATTGGGGAAATTTTATCAGTGACAAGCTACATGATTAAATGAAGGAAATTCCACAGTCAGGATGGTTTTATATGTCCTCATATGTGATCTATTCTTGTGCCATAAAAGTAGATAAACAAGGGTTGAATAGAGTTGGTACCCTAGGTAGAGAAGTAGGGAATAGTTTGATATATGCTCATTTACCCTAAATTACTATTCAACAAGATAGGGAGCACTATCAGAGAGTCCATGATGTTTTTTCCATGAAACTGGTAAGAACAATGGAGGTGACAACCAAAAGGTTGTCTCTGGAAGCACAAAGGCTTATCAAGTTGGTTGGAGGTTGGTACATTTAGTTTCCCACTTTCACCTACATCAAGGTGGAAGGGTTTGAAGGATATCCCTTCATGTTGCCTAGGTATGCAACAAATAAATTGTTATTATTGGAATTGCTAAGATAGATGAAGCTGTCCCATGCTTTGTTCAGTGCAGCTCATAAGAGACATTCTATTAGATTGCCTATCATAATGGGAAATTATAAGTGCAATGCAACTAAGGCAACTGACTTGTGTGAAGATGAATTAAGGACATGTATAGATTGGAGTTATTTACACTCCAAAGAACTAACTATTATCCATAAGGGAATATTGCCAAGTGGATATCCAAAAAGCAATCCTATGTTTATCACTTAGAAGACTTTTGGCTCAATTGTGATGACGAGCGCATAGTAAGGAAAAGATCATATCAAAGATTGTCATTGCAATCGACGCATATTCTTGATTTCCATGACATTCCATATTAGTTGGATGAAGATGATGGAGAGGTTTTGAATTTGGTTTATAATGAAACCAGGGTTTATGATGAACCCATTCTAGATCCAAATTATGAAGGTAGAGAAATAGTAACCATTGAGGAAATTTATAAACAACTTTTGGTGCAGACTCAACGATGGATTGATAAATTTTGTAGAAACTTGAGAAAAGTTGGAATCAGGCCCACATAATCACTCAATGTAAAGAAGAAACTGAGAGAAGAAGATGAGTCCGAGCATGAGGAGCTGACTAAGAAGAAAAGAAAGACTAGAAAGACAAATACAACAGTGCATATTGAGGAGAGAACTCTTGATTCCCCAAGCCAGAGAGTTTCATTGGCACCAGCGAGCTAGCATAAAGAAACTAGACCAAGTAAGGCCAAAGGGACGACGAAGCTAAAAGTGACATCTTCTTCCACGAAAAAGTCAAAGATTCAATCAATGAATGATGAGGATGTGAAAATGAAAACAAATACTCGTGCTCATACAAGGTCTACATATCAGAGGGTTTCATCATTATTTACTTCTCCCTCTTCAATCAATACAACTGCAGTAAAGAAAAAACTGGGAAAGACTCTTGTGGCTCTTGATGAGAGCTCTAAATTGAATGAAGATCAAATCAGGGAACAAATGGAGAAATTAGGTGTCATAAAGGAGTGAGTAAAAGAGAAGAAATCTAAGGAGAAGCCTATGGTACAACCAGTGGTGGAAGAAATTCTAGATGCAAGTTCAATTCCTATGGATACTGAAGAAGAAGAATTTATAAGAGGAACACTCACCCTAGAGACCAGAAATCCAGAAATACTTGTTGAAAAAGAAACAGGGGAAACTGCAAGACAGGTTCTCATTGATGATGTTGTTTTTGAAGACACAATTGATTCCCAACTTCCACTAGGGGATATTGAAAATAATGTTGAACAACCACAGGTCTTTGGAGAGAAAGGAGAAGATCGAGTTGAAGTTGAAGAAATAGAGCCTTCACAAACTTTCGATGGCGAGGTGATGAATGAAGAAAATCCTAATGTAAAAGGAAATGAAGGAAGTGATGCCCTGAAGATTAATATTGAACAAATGGCTGGATAGGAAAATATAAGTCTTGGAAATGAAGAGACAGTGGTGAATCTCGGTAATCGAGAATCCAGGCTAGTGAATACTGAAAATGTGCCCATCTCAATAAATGTGATAGGTGAGGTTGAAAATATAAGAGGAGAAGTTCCTGAGGGTACTGGAATCTAGGAACAAAGAAATGTTAAAAGGGTAGGAAGTAATGAAGATACACCTGATTGGTTAATTAGAGAATTGGCTTTCCCATTGGAAGTAGAATTAGTACCTCTAGATCTCAAGATCTTAATGTAGGAAGTGGAGACTCCTAAACCTAGGCGAAGAGAAAAAAAAAACATTTCATGCAGAAAAATGTACATGGAGGCAGAACACTCCATATAGCTACTTTGGTAGTAGACAAAATAGAAATGAAACAACACCTAAGGAATACAAAGTCACAAGTATCAATGTTGGAAATTCATCTCGGGGAAAAGAATTAGAAGAAATGAAGATGAATTTAGAAACAAATATCGCCAAGGTGCAAAAAAGTAAACAAAAGAAAAGAGAGTTGAAAGAACGAATTGCTCATCTGGAAAATTTTATAGTATCATTAGCCCAGTCTGGCCAAACACATGCCAAATTACCTCAAAATACAGTGTTCATGTCACAAGAGTAGGTGGATGCTATAGCAACACTTTGCCATAAGATGCGGGTATTTGAAGAATGGATGGGGCACTTGATAAAGAAAGAAGAAGAATTAATCATAGATGCAATTGGGAAATACAAGGAGGAATACTCTTGGTGTTAGAAATCTAAAAGATTGGGAGGAGAATGTAGGTTGCACCAAGAGAAAATTGAAGCTGAAATGCAACGTTTAGAAGATATCATTCATACAAATGTCCAAGAATTTATAAGTGAAAAGATAATCATGGAACAAGAGTTTCCAATGTGTTCCAAATGGAGAAAACATGTAGGTTGGGAAGGTGACACCTTAATGCAATGTGTGGAAGGATTTGAAGAAGTCACTGAGAAATGTAATAAATTGATTGACAGAGATCAAAGTTTCATTAAAACATTAGCACGACAAGATTGTGTTCCCTGGATGATAGGAAAGGATGGTAAAGAAGTGAAATCTTTCAAGGAATGGATTGAAAAGGTAAATAAAGAACCTGTTTAGTCCTTAAATGGGGAAGTCATTGATGAGATTATATAGTGCAGAAATGCCATGGTTAGGTATGAGACAAAGAAGATGCAGAGAAATGAAAATATCCTCAAGATATCAAAAAACTATGCCAATATCAAATACAGCTAGAAGGTAATTCAAGGAATTTCAAAAAAGCAGATGCATCAAGTATTGGCTGCCTTCTGGGAATATCAATTGAAGAAAGGTGAAGAAGAGTTATCGGGCCTAGAGTTCAATACAAGGTAATGAATGACTAGATATTAGATATCGGAAGAAGACAAGGATATGTTGTTGAAAGTAATTTTGCAGGTTGTTCTCGGTCCTAATGGAGGTGTATTGTCCTAGAATTTGAAGAGTACTAGTTGCCTTGTTTTGTGTGGAGAATTTGCGTATCAGAGCTTGGAGTTGAGGATCAATGATGATGAAGAAGTCAAAGCCTTGAATTTGTCTAGAAGATTCCAATGACAACTGACATCTGCCATGTGCTATATTTTGATTTGTTGTTTATGTTTCCTTTGATAGAATTTAAGTTCAAACTCTTGGTGCCTTGTTCTTATAAAGGCCATTTAATGCTTTACTTTTATTTTAAGTTCAAAATTTGTGGATGTCAGAAGAGCCAAAACTTCAAGTTTTGTTCTTTTTTCCTATTTTATGAATCATTTTGAATTAAAAAATTGTATGCACATAGAACCAATCAATATCAAAGGTAATTTTGAAAGCTATCAACTGGTATCTTTTGTAGCTGGTTGTTTGTTCAGTTGGAAAAGACTATATGCTGCATCGTTTAAGGGTACATATAGAACCTACTTAGTGTCCAAATTAAACCCCCTTCTTTAAAAGCTCACACCATTCTATGCCTAGCTGTGAGGCAATTTAGTGAAGTATAGAGTGGTTTTCTTTGATTTGGTTAATTCTTGGGGCATGCGTGGATAATACCCGAGAAAAATCTTACTTTTCAAGTATTTTTGATGCTTTATTTTAGATTAGATGTTTAAATTTCACAAAATGTACCAAAAAATAGATGAATAAATGGAAATTTATTAGAAATCTTTTGTTTCCATTGTATTGCTGAATGCTTAAAGCTAAATTTACTTAAGTGATAGAAAAAATGTTTGAAATTCATGAAATATTATTGCATATTTATCAATTTGATGGAATTGTTTGATGATCAACCTGAGAATATCTTTTACCGAACCTAATGATTTCTTTTAGAACTAGAAATTACTGTTTACCCCTCATGATTAACAAAATTGTCACAACGAACCCTAATTCGAACCTAGTATGGTCAAGACTTTACTTAAACGAGCCTTGGGATTAAGTTGAGTCAACCTGAAGATTTATGTTTTCCTGGTTTAGTCTTTCAAGTAAAGATAGGTTCTTGCAGTATGTTTGTGAGGATTTATTTACACTCTTGGTGTGCGACTAACATCGTGATCAATAGGAATTGGTGCTAGAAGGAGGGAATTTTTTTTGTTCTTTTGGTTTCCTTAAGGTTGAAGCTGGAGTCTTGTAGAGTCACTAGGTCTCAGTCTAGTGATCCTCGTGTAAATTTAGTTGAACTTAGTGGTCTTAAGTCATCCAGGCCTCAAAGGCTAGGAAGCCTAAGCATGATACTGCAAAATCTTATTGTTGTTATACCTACTTTACTCACAACAATGGCTTTCTTTAATATAGAGTCACTGATCCAATTTTCTATGTACAATGATCTCCCAAAAAATATGGACAAGTTGTGTCCAACGTATTACCTTCACAAAGACACAAAAGAACATATCAATATCTTCAAGGATACATGTTTTAGAGCAAGGATTCAACACGAAGATGTCATGTGTAGGTTGTTTCCGTATACCTTAAGTGATGAAGTTTACAAGTGGTACATCAACCTAGCTCATAATTTAGTTAGATCATGGCAAGATATGGAAAGTTAATTTTTATCCAGATTTAGAATGCCGGTTGATCCTGCCTTTTTATACCATCAATTTTCTCAAATCAAAAGGTTCAATGGTGAACTTATAACTACTTTTAATGATAGGTTCTGGAAGGCTTATTCTAGGTTACAAGAACCTTATGTAGTGGATAGTTTGTTCACCATCGTAGTTTATTATACAACATTAGATCCTTTAACTGCTATGTTTGTGAAACGAAGGGAAAATCCTCCCACTACTTTACCAGAAGCCTACGCTGAAGCCGTAAGTGTAAATTTAGAAATGAAACACCTCAGAAGTGGATCATCTGCAAATGGTGGAAATGGATTGAATAATTATCCCATTTTGAGTGTGAATGGAGTATCGATAAATTGTCCAATGACCCCTAATTCTTTCTCTTCAGTGGTCCAGAATGAGACATTTCCTCAAAATACTTTCTTTCAAACAGGAAATAGTCAAGCTTTAGTCCCTTACCCTAGTCCAACTATTACAGAGTTGCATCCTAATGGAAATTATTTCTTCTCATAGACTCAAGAGAGTCAAAAGGCCAAAACTCCTGATGATAATGAAGAAATTAAGGAAATCACAACTCAACTCAAAATATTAACTACATAAATTACACAATTAAGAAATCAAAATTTTTACTCTCAAAGTAAAATCAAAATTCACAAAATTGGACATACAATGCTCCTAGACCACCTAGACCTTAGAACACATGACTGAATAATGGAGGAATATCCATGCCTTTAGATAACACTAATTTCTCCGATGATAGACCTACATCAAAGGTAAATTTAGCTGATCTTGTGATGAACAATTGGTGTAGAATTCACAACACAAATATTCACTCTGAACTGGATTGTCCACAGTTTAAAACCACCTCAGATATTTTTATGGTTTCTATGAACTACAATGAACAGTGTGACTCTCATCCTCCTAAAGGGAATGAATTAGTTCCAGTAGGATATGATTCTTCTATGGTCCTTGAAATTTACGAACGCATAGAATCACCTACTGTTGTCATGAGTCATACTTGTGAACATAAAGGGGATAGTTCAACCATGACTTTAGAAACATACACATTTCCTTATCAAGATGAAAATGTACCTTCAGACGAAGCTGATGAAATTCATTCCTTTCAACAATATTTGAAAGGACATACTTATGACCCGAGAAGTAATGCAAATGGTGGAAGTAAATTCAAAGGGCTATTGACTATGCCAATTCTACCAAATAACTTTAATACTCCACCCGATGATAAATCATGTAATACTCTAGGGTTACCTAAGGTAAACCCTCAATATAACTCATCAAACATTTAATGAAGTGAAAAATTAGATTTTGTTAATTAAAATAATATGACTAATTATTTAGCGGAAGAGATCAAAAAGGTAAAAATCAGCCTTTCTTTGTCAGAATTGCTCAAAACGCCTGTGATCAGGAAAGCTTTCTTAAATACTTTGGAAGATTTTCTAAAAGAAGGAAAATATAAAGAATTTCAGGAAAAGGATAACTTCATTATGGAAAAAGACAAAAATATTATTCCCATGGCGGACGTGCAAGTAGCTTTCTATAAAGGCAAAAATAGAGTCCCGCCATTTTTGCTCACATTGAGAATATTCGGTGAGAATCTCCATAATTGTTTGGTTGATTCTAGAGAATCTACTAATATGATTCCTTTATCCATATGTTAGATGCTAGGTTTAATTCTAGAAAATTCCCTAAAGAAAGTCACCCATCTTGATAAAACTGAAGTAAATGTAGTTGGAGAGTTAATCAATATTCATATGCAACTAGCATTGGATCCCTGAATTCAATACTTCATAGATATTTAGGTTGTCGAGATACTTGATACTTATAGAATGCTATTGAGGAGAGATTGGTCAAAGACTTTGAATGGATAAATGGCCACTTATTTCTCACAAATGTGGCTACCATGGAAAGGAGTTCCTAATCAAATCAGAATTGAGAGAGAACCATGCATGAAATATATGATCACTGATTATGATAAAAACTGAATTTCTATACATAGATGTAGAACCAGGTATTTATAAAATTTGAAGTTTTGGAGTTAAAATAGAAGAATTTTTCATGTGTAATGCTGAAAAGCATATCCAAATGACTCCCAAAATAGATGTGTTAGTTGAATCAGATTATGATTCTTCCTAAGAAGATGATAGTCGTTTAGACAAATTTTGGAAGAATATTGTTATAGAAGCTCGAAAGAGCGGGAAAATTGAAAACTCATTGATTTTTTTTGTTGTTGCAGGTTACACAAATTTTCACACTCAAAGGACAGTTGCATAATGTGCCTGGAAATCATTCATAGAATTGAAAGCCAATGATGTTCATAAAATGCTATGCTTGATAGGCTTGAACCTGAAATACTTGGAGATAAAATGCATGCCAAATAGATAAAAAATGTTGATACATCCACTCTTAACAAGACCAAGCTTAAAGCTATCGAGGATAAAAATTGGACCCTTAGGTTCGATGGATCCAAATTGAAACAAGGAATCATAATTGGAGTTGAACTCATCAGTCCATAAGGTAAGTCTTTTCTTGCTTCTTATCAATTATAGTTCCAATGTACTAACAATGTGGCATAATACGAAGCCCTCATTCACGGTTTGATGCTTGCAATCAAGAAGAAAGTCAAAATTCTTAAGTTGTTTGGTGATTTAGAGTTGGTGGTTAGGCAAGTTCAAAAACAATATATTTTTCATTACAAACACTTGTCCAATTATCAACACAGAGTATGGGATTTGATAGAAGATTTTGATGCCTTTAACATCACTCACATCCCTCGAAGATTCAATCAGAGAGTGATGCTCTAGCTATTGCCACCAATGCTCTAGAACCTCTGGATACTTCCGATTTGAGAAGATTTATAGTTAAGCTGGTGTAGTTGCCTTTGGTTCCCAATAACGTTACAAATTTGTAGGTGTTCGAAGATTATCATCACATATTGGAATTTATTACTAACACCGACATCTTCAAGGCACAGATAATTGAAGAAATAGATTGCCCCCACGGTGAAATTCAAGACAAAGAATTAGCTCAAGATAAAGATAATAATATTTTGAAAGGGATAATTGAGTTAGAAAGACTATTTGATGTAGATCAGATAGTCTGACAGAAAGACCTACCCAAAAGTGATGGAGGGAAGTTTGAATTATGCAATTTGAATACCAAAGAAGATCCTAAGAATGTGTTTATAGGGAAGGTTTGCACTGTAGAATAAAAAATAAATATTGCTCAGGCACTCAAAGATTATTAGAAGGTTATAGCATGGACATACAAAGACTTGAAAACTTATGATACTTCCATTATCACTCATACAATTCCGTTAAAGCCTAATGTAAAACCTTTCCGATAAAAAACAACCTATAAATGCACTCTTGGAACCTTGGATCCAAAAAGAAGTACAAAAGCTCCTCTTAGCCTGGATAATTTTTCCTATTAGGCATTCCACTTGGGTGGAAAATTTGGTGCCTATTAGGAAGAAGAATGGAGATATATGGTTGTGTGTGGATTTCTAGAATCTTAATAAGGCTTTTGAAAAAGATAATTATCCTCTGCCTTCATTAGAAGAAGTGTTGTATATTGTTAATGGTTCATAGATGATGTCCTTCTTGGATGGATTCTTTGGATACAATCAAGTGATGGTTGTGAAGGAAGATAGGACGAAGCCAACGTTCACTACAAAGTGGGGAAGCTTCACTTACAGAAGAATGCCATTTGGATTGATAAATGTTGGAGCCACATTCTAGAGAGCTATGGATTATGCCTTCCTAGATTTGATAGGAAAATTTATTATCATATACATGGATGACCTCACGGTATTTTCAAAGAATAGAGGAGATCATGTTCGTGATATCAAAGCAATATTTCAAATGTGTGAAACTTATGGAGTTTTGTTGAATCCTAAGAAATGCATTTTCAGGGTAATTGAAGGAAAATTGCTAGGAAACATTATTTCTATAAGAGGTATTTCAATAGATCCAGATAGAGTGAGTGCTTTACTCAAGTTACAACCCCCGAGAATTAAGAAAGAATTGAAATCATATTTTGGTAAAATCAATTTTTTTCAAAAGTTTATTACAAGATTTTCTGAGATAGTGGAACCACTCAATGATATGTTAAAGAAAGATGGAAAAATCAAGTGGACTAATGAATCTAAATTTTCCTTTGAGAATATGAAAGCTCCAATTGCTAAAGCACTGGTTTTGGCAAGTCTGGATTATATTAAACCTTTTTACATTTACTCTTTTTTTTTTGGTCATACTTGTGCAGCGGTGTTGACACAAAGAGGTGAGAACAAAGAAGAAAATCCAATTGGTTTTATGAGTGCTCCATTTAAAGAAACAAAGCTTAGATACATGGAATTTGTTAAAAAACAAGCCTTTGTTTTGGTCAAAGCTATGCAAAATTTTTGACACTACATCCTCAAAAGTATAGTCAAGGCTATTGTTCTTGATGTTGTAGTAAAAATGTTGCTCACACAGAGTGAGCTCGAAGAAAAGAGAGCTAAGTGGGTTACGATCTTGGAAGATTTTGATTTAGAGATTATACCCATGAAGCTAGTCCAAGGACAAGCCTTAGTCAAATCTATTACCGAGAATGAACCACAAATATCCAGTCAACAATACACTTTAGATGTAAAAGATCAAGATGATTGGTATTCTGATATATGGCATTATCTTGTCATCCAAACTACCTTGATCATATGCAGAGAAATCAAAGAAGAGCCCTAAAGATAAAATCTCAGAGTTATATGATTAAAGGAGGGGTTCTATTCAAGAAGAATCACGAAGGAATTTAACTAAGATGCTTGAATAAGATAGAAGTGAATAAAGAGTTGCAGGAATTACATGAAAAATTTGGAACAACTCATGGAGAACCTTTAGCTACTGCACACTTAATCCTGAGAGCTGGTTATTACTGGCCTACCATTTTTAAAGATACTTATGAATACGTAAAGCATTGTTACACATGTCAAATTATTGCAAACAAAAGAATATTTAATGCTCAACCGTTACAACAGGTGATGGAGATGCGCCCTTTCTCACAATGGGGTTTGTACTTCATCGAAACCATCAATCCTCCATTGTTCGCAGGTCACATGTTCCTACTAACTGCTACCGATTATTGTACTCGATGGATTGAAGCATGTCATATCAAACATTGCACCACAAAGGTGGTAATCAAATTCTTAGAGGAAAGCGTTATTACCGGGTTTGGGGTACCATATGCATTGGTATGTGATAATGGCCATATTTTTTCCTCTTTAAAATTTCCTAATTGGGAATTTGAATATGGTATAACATTAAAATTCTCATCTAACTATTATCGGCAGGGAAATGGATTAGCAGAATCATCAAACAAAAATATGCTAGATATAATCAAGAAGTTGGAAGAAAAGAATCCTAGAGAATGGAATTATTTACTGACATTCACCCTTTGGGTAGACTGTACTAGAATAAAATCCACATTGGGGAACTCTCCTTATTATTTAGCATATGGAGTAGATCCTATATTGCCTATAAATTTGAAAATCCCTACTTGGAAATTTGCTCAAGAATACATTGGATTAGATGATCAAACTGAAGCTCGATTGTTGCAACTGATGCACTTAGATGAAAAATGTACCTAAGTTATTGATCACTTTGCTAGGTACCAATCTGTGGTAAAATGATGGTTAGACAAAAGGGCTAGATTGAAAACTTTTAGAATATCTAATTTAGTCCTATATTGGGACAAATCCCATGAGCGTAAAGATGAACATAGTAAGTTTGACAAATTATGGTCAGGTCCTTACCAGGTTTCTGAAATTTTAGGTGATAGTACTTATAGACTTAAAAATTTTATTGGAGAAGATGTCCTGTTGCCTATCAATGGGAAATTTCTGAAACATTACTTCTAGGCTTAGTGTTGGTTGCTAGTTTTCAGGCTAGTTTGTAAATAGTTTTTGGTTTTATTTTGTTGGGTGTTTTGTTTTGTTTTCTTTTTTTGGGGTTTTGCATTTTCAGGTTATATGATAATTAGCAACCTTAAAGGTGGTCAAACTAATAGAACATCAATTTTGGAAATATGATCTATGCCTCGACTAGAAGTAGTCCGCTAATTATAAGTGATTGGGGAATTATTTAGTTTCTTTTACTTTAGCTCGCATAAATCATTCAATTGATGTTGAGTTACAAATGCCTATATCTTAAATCAATCTATTGAAATTTGGGATAGCAGTTGTTTGCATTAATTGAAAAATCAAAATGTGACCTTTGTTACCACTGTAATTCCTAACCTAATAGTGGGTTTCATTGCCTACAAGTTGAATTAAATGAGCTTATATTGCAATATCAAAAAAAAGAAAAAGAAAAATGAATATCAAAAGAGAAAAAATCAACTCTTTAGGCTATCCAAATATCTCTACTGGGGCTATGGACACCTGGCTGGTTGTAGAGCTATGTTTGGGGGAATTATAGAGATAAGATTGTTGGGGCTATGGACGCTTGAATGGCAGCAAGGCTCTATCCATGGTTGACTTAAAAGGAATTTCCAAATTATATAAGTTAATGCAAACATTTTCTATGCTCCAAGTTTACTGTAGCAAAATTAATCAATTGCATGCATGTGAGCTTAGTAACATCTAATTTTGTATGCTGGCTAAAGTGAAGATGAAATTTTGGAATAAGTGTCTAATTATTTATAATTTGAAGACTAAAGAAAGTTGGAACATGGTTATTAGGTCTAGAATTGTATTTCTATTGTTTTGTTGGTTGCTAGTTGTTGTGTGTTCTCACAACATGCCCCATTTTTCTCCTTGGAAAAATGTGGACCCCTTTTTTTTTCATTGCCTTTTCTTTCCTGTCCTTTGCTTTTCCTTGCTTTGGTGTGCTACTTTTGGAGGAAATGGTAAAATGCAAGTTCTATTTTAGCTTTCCCGGTTATTGCTTTAACTCTTTGTCTTTCCCGAATTTGGTGTGTCTCGGTTTTCTTTACTAAGTTTCATTAATTTACCGGACCCTGGAGTCCCGAAGTTGTGTGGTTGTGTCAAGGATCATGTATTTTTGTTTGGTCCTAAGTTCCCGCTCAGTGGAGGAGTCATCTTGGTGCGCACAAATATTTTCTCTGTTGGTCGTTTTGATAGTTTCTTTTCATTTCTTTAGCCAGAGGTCGAAAACTAAAGGTTCTATTGCAAACATGTTCAAATTATTATTTTTAGTTCTACTCGAACCCGGTTCTCAATTCCTCTCTTTGTACTTGATTCTCATGAACTTAATAAGTTTAAGGTTCCTTGTTCCCAGTATTTTTTCTAAGTTTTGAAATTAGATGATTCAAATCCTGTGATCATCAACAGTTACATATTTCAAAAAGGAATTTTCCTCATAAGAATCAACATGACATGCAAGAGTGCCACGTAAGTTTCTACACCATATTCTTCTCTAGTGGTGTGCCTGCATAGAAACCAAGGTGTTTGTGATTTGAACCCTAATCCACCATGATTGCACCTTTATTTGAGAAAATTAATGTATTGTAATGTTATTAATGAAGGTGGAAAACCGCACACATACTTGGCACCACCTTAAGCATGTAGTTACTTTTAGAACATTTTACTCGTGCCATATTGTTAATTTACAAGGACATCAAAAAATCAAAACTCACATTGCAACATGCAAAGAAAGGTAAACCTTGAGAAACCAAGAATACAACTACTGAGGGTTTTGAAACTACATTCTAAAAGCAATTTTTTTTATCACCAGTGAAACCAGGTATGTCTCGGATAACTAAAATTTTGTTAGTCATCTTATGCATGCATGTTTTGAGATAATAGTTCCTCTGGAAATTGAGATTATTGATTGTTTTGAAATGAATTTAACCAAATGGTACATTGAAAGTTTTATAAATTGTTGAAGATAACTGGTTAAATTTAACCCTAACTTGCACACGAGGCACATATTTGTAAAAATGCATGACACAGGTAAAAATGAATACTTTCGCAAGCTATACCAGTGGGTGGAGTAATAATTGATACCCATCCAGGATGGTTTTCTGATGTTGAATTCATTGCATGAACCTGACAAGAAAATGCCTCTCAATGTACAAAGAATGTTATAGCAAGTGGGTTACATTTAGCAGGAGGTTTTCCTCCAGCAAATGAGCCCCTGAGTTGGTTATGCAATTTTTGAATTATTATGACCTAGATAAGTGAGTTGTTGAAAAAGAGGGAATAATCTATGTAGATCTTTCCATGAAAGGAATTGTATATACAGTTGGGTTCTCCATGTTTCCTTAGATGAACCTGGTGGATATGAGAACAAAGGCTAGATCAACTTACCAGAATGCTGAAGAACATAAAAGAGAAATTATGAACATACAGTGGTGCTAGAAGAAAATCACAAAGCAAACAAAGAAAATTCTAAGGTCTATGTTCAACCCAGATGTTCAATATGTTGTAACCATGTTAAGCAGGATAGTTGGACTCAAGGATGCCAACAAGTTCAAACCATGGATGTTCATAATTATAGCTAAACTAATGGAAGGCCCTATGTAGATGTATTGGGGAAGTTTTATCAATGACACGCTACATAATTAGATGAAGGAATTTCTATAGTCAGGATGGTTTTATATGTCCTCATATGTGATCTATTCCTATGCCATAAGAGTAGATAAACAAGGGTTGAATAGAGTTGGTACCCTGGGTAGAGAAGCAAAGAATAGTTTGATATATTATCATTTACCCCAAATTACTATTCATCAATACATGGAGCACTATTGGAGAGTCAATGATGTGTTTTCCATGAAACTGGTAAGAACAATGGAGGGAAAAAAAACTAAAAGGTTGTCTTTGGAAGCACAAATGCTTATCAAGTTGGTTGGAGGATGGTACATTTAGTTTCCCACTGTTACCTACATCAAGGTGGAAGGGTTTGAAGGATTTCCCTTCATGTTTCCCAGGTACCTGATAAATAAATTGTTATTATTGGAATTGGTAAGATAGATGAAGCCATCCCATGCTCTATTTAGTGCAACTCATAAGAGAAGTTCTGTCAGATTTCCTATCATAATGGGAAATTATAAGTACAATGCAACTAAGGTAGTTGACTTGTGTGAAGATGAATTAAGGATGTATAGATTGGAGTTCTTTACACTCCAAAGAATTAGCTGTGATCCAAAAGGAATATTGCCAAGTGGATAGCCAATAAACACTCCCATGTTTATCATCTAGAAGACTTCTGGTTCAATTGTGATGACGAGCACATAGTAAGGAAAAGATCATATCAAAGATTATCATTGCAATCAGTGTGGATTCTTGAGTTCCATGAAATTCCAAATCTATTGGATGAAGATGGTGGAGAGGTTTTGAATCTGATTTATAATGAAACAAAGGCTTATGATGAACCTGTTCCGGATCCAAATTATAAGGGTAGAGAAATAGTAACCATTGAGGAAATTTCTGACAAAGTTTTGGTGTAGACTCAACGATGGATTGATAAATTTTGAAGAAACTTGTGAAAAGTTGGAATCAGGCCCACATACTCACTCAATATAGAGAAGAAATAGAGAGAAGATGAGTCCAAGCACAAGGAGCTGATTAAAAGAAAAGAAATGCTAGCAAGGCAAATACAGTAGTGCTTATTGAGGAGAGAACTCCTGATGCCCCAAGCTAGAGAGTTTCACTAGCGCCAACTAGCGATCATAAAGAAACTGGATCAAGTACGGTCAAAGGAATGATGAAGCTAAAAGTAGCATCTTCTTCCACGACAAATTCGAATATTCAATCAATGACTGATGAGGATGTGAAAATGAAAAATAATACTCATTCTCTGACAAGGTCTAAATCTCTGAGGGTTGTATCATTATTTACTTCTCCCCCTTCAGTCAATATAACTACAATAAAGCAAACACTGGGAAAGAATCTTGTGGCTCTTGATTAGAGCTCTAAACTGAATGAAGATCAAATCAGGGAATAAATGGAGAAATTAGGTGCCATGATGGAGAAAGTAAAAGAGAAGAAATCTAAGGAGAAGCCTATGGTACAACTAGTGATGGAAGAAATGCTAGATGTAAGGTCAATTTGTACAGATACTGAAGAAGAAGAATTTATAAGAGGAACACTCACCCCAAAGGTGAGAAACATTGAAATACTTGTTGAAAAAGAAACAAGGGAAACTGTAGGACAAGTTCCCATTGATGATGTTGTTGTTGAAGACACAGTTGATTCCCAACTTCCACTAGGGGATATTGAAAAGAATGTTGAACAACCACAAGTCTTTGAAGAGAAAGAAGAATATCAGGTTGCAGTTGAAGAAATAGAGCCTTCAAAAAATTTGGATGGCGGAGTGATGAATGAAGAGAATCCTAATGTAAAAGGACATGAAGGAAGTGATGTGCCAAAGATTAATATTGAACACATGGCTAGATAGGAAAATATAAGTCTTGGAAATGAAGAGATAGTGGCGAATCTTGGTAATCCAGAATCCATGCCAGTGAATACTGAAAATGTACCCATCTCAGAAAATGTGATAGGTGAGGTTGAAAATATAAGAGGAGAAGTTCCTAAGGGTACTAGAATCTAGGAACAAAGAAATGTTACAAAGGTAGGAAGTAACGAAGATACACTTGATTGGTTAATTAGAGAATTGGCTTCCCCATTCGAAGTAGAATTAGTACCTCTAGATCTCAAGAGCTTAATGTAGGAAGTGTAGACCCCTAAACCTAGGCGAAGAGCAAAAACAAAACATGTCATGCAAGAAAATGCAAATGAAGGCGAAACACTCCACATGGATACTCCCGTAGTAGATAAAAATAGACATGAAATAACACCTAAGGAATACAAATTCACAAGTATCAATGTTGGACATTCATCCTGGTTACAAGAATTAGAAGAAATAAAGATGAATTTGGAAACAACTGTTGCTAGGGTGTAGAAACGCAAACAAAAGAAAAGAGAGCTGAAAGAATAGATTGCTCTCTAGAAAATTTAATAGTATCATTAGCCCAGTTTGGCCAAACACATGCCAAATTGCCTCAGAATCTAGTGCTCATGTCACAAGAGCAGGTGGATGCTATAGAAGCACTTCGCCCATAAGATGAGTGTATTTGAAGAATGGATGGAGAACTTGGTAAAGAAAGGAGAAGAATTAATCATAAACACAATTGGGAAATAAAAGGAGGCACACCATTGGTGTCAGAAATCTAAAAGATTGGAAGGAGAATGTAGGTTCCGCTAGGAGAAAATTGATGTTGAAAGGTGAAGTTTAGAAGCTCTCATTCAGAAGAATGTCCAGGAATTGATAAATGAAAACATAATCATGGAACAAGAGTTTCCGATGTGTGCCAAATGGAGAAAACATGTAGATTGGGAAGGTGACACCTTAATGCAATGTGTGGAAGGATTTGAAGAAGTCACTGAGAAATGCAATAAATTGATTGACAGAGATAAAAGTTTCATTGAAACATTAACACAACAAGATTGTATTCCCTAGATGATAGGAAAAGATGGTAAAGAAGTGAAATATTTCAAGGAATGGATTGAAAAGGTAAATAAAGACCCTGTTCAATCACTAAATCGAGAAGTCATTGATGAGATTATACAGTGCAGAAATGCCATGGTTAAGTATGAGACATCAAAGATGTAGAGAAATGTAAATATCCTCCAGATATCAAAAAATTATGCCAAGCTCAAATACAACTAGAAGGTAATTCAAGGAATTTCAAAAGAGTAGATGCATCAAGTATTGGCTGCCTTCTGGGAATATCAGTTGAAGAAAGGTGAAGAAGAGTTATTAGGCCTAGAATTCAATATAAGGTAATGAATGACTAGATATTAGATATCAGAAGAAGACAAGGATATGTTGTTGAAAGTAATTTTGCAGGTTGTTCTTGGTCCTGGTGGAGGTGTATTGTCCCAGAATTTGAAGAGTACTAGTAGCCTTTTTCTTGTGTGGAGCATTTGAGTATCAAAACTTGGAGTTGAGGATCAATGTTGATGAAGAAGTCAAAGCCTTGACTTTGTCTAGAAGATTCCAATGAAAATTGACATCTTCCACGTGCTATATTTTGATTTGTTGTTTATGTTTCCTTTGATAGACTTTAAGTTCAAACTCTTGGGCTTTGTTCTTATAAAAGGCCATTTAATGCTTTACTTTTATTTTAAGTTTAGAATTTGTGGATAATGGAAGAGCCAAAAATTCTTTAAGTTTTGTTCTTGTTTCCTATTTTCTGAATCATTTTGGATTGAAAACTTGTATGCATATAGAACCAATTAGTATTGAAGCTAATTTTGAGACCTACTGAGTGTTTTTGTAGCTAGTTGTTTGTTCAGCTAGACAAGACTATATGTTGCACCATTTAAGGGTGCATACAAAACCTACTCAGTGTCTTAATTAAACCCCCTTCTTTAAAATCTCGCACCATTCTATGCCCAGTTGTGAAACAGTCTATTGAAGTATAGAGTGGTTTTCTTTGATTTGGTTAATTCTTGGGGAATGCGTGGATAATACCTGAGAGCAATTTTACTTTTCAAGTGTTTTTGATGCTTTATTTTAGATTAGATGTTTAAATTTCACAAAATGTACCAAAAAATAGATGAATGAATGGAAATTTATTACAAATCTGTCATTTCCTTTGTATTGTTGAATGCTTAAAGCTAAATCTACTTAAAGATAACAAAATTGTTTGAAATTCATGAAATATTATTGCATATTTGTCAATTTCATGGAATTGTCTGATGATCAACCTGAGAATATCTTTCACCAAACCTAATGATTCCTTTTAGAACTGGAAATTACCGTTTACCCATCATGATTAATAGAATTGTCACAATGAACCTTGAAGTGAACCTAGTATGGTCAAGACCTTTGTTAAACGAGCCTTGGGATTAAGTTGAGTTAGCCTGAAGATTTGGGTTGTCCTAGTTCAATCTTTCAAGTAAAGACATATTCTCGCAGTCTATTTATGAGGATTTATCTGCACCGTTGGTGTGTGACTAACATCGTGATCAATAATATCCTAAGTTTTGATTCATAAAGGTCTAAGTCTTTTATGCCAATAACTTGTTGATGGCTGCATTTTAAGTTATCTTCTAACACATGTATGTTTTAATACTCTAATTCATAGTCGATATGGCCCACTGTTCTTATTTCATTGGTTTCTCGGTAGCCCGCTATAATAAAATAATCATTAAAAAAGAGTAGCGGGGTAGCGGGCATGTGACATGTGTCCACCCCTTTGGTAGGACCTACCATTCTCTTAAAGCAATGATGGAAAAAGGTAAAAGGATCAATGGTCATGATGCATCATGAAGATTAAATCTTAATCATTTCCTTCCAGCCCATGGGGATTCATAGGGGGACTCAGATTTGGTGCGGGGAAACATGGAGCTACCACATGACATGATCCTTAGCATCCATAAAACATTAGAGGGAATGAAATATTTGTTTCAATATTTCTAAGGGAGCTTAAAGGGGGAATAACTAATTGAATTGACAATACATGTGGTTAATTAAGGAGTGATATTTTTTAATCTCAGGCATCTGTCATATAAAGGGTTAAATACATGGGTGCATGAATTAGTGGTTTAAAGAGTGTTAGAATTGTAAAATTTTGAATTTTTTACAGTCAATTGCATTCATGAGTTTCCAAAATAAGTCCTCATCATAAGCATAAGGTTCCCTTCTCATGGTGTCTTGCTTTTTTTTTGTCATAAGATCCAATTGAATCCATCTAGTCCTTCACATTCCATTATATTACCCATATCGCCAAGACATTGTGAAAGTCTCCCCGACCTATGTATTTTTCACTAATGTATGCTTGTTGCAGACTATCGACAAGACACTTCTTTTGTTTCGGCGACATAAATGAGTCATTTCAGCAAAGGAATCATCGTCAGAGTGAAGTCATAGCGAATACATTGTGTCTCGCTGATCGGCGCATGTGGAAGTATATCAGCCAAGGTAAAGGTATTCAGGAGAATGTCTTGGTGAAGTATTTTTTCTTGCCGACCGGCATATAAAAAAATATCGGCAAAAGGTTAAGGCATTGATGTAATGTCATGGCGAAGTTAGCATGTCTTACCGAGTAGCGCATGGAGTAATGTATCAGCCAAACATAAGACTATTGGAGTAAGGTCCTACCGAAGGCAGTAGGTCTTGCCGATAAGGTGCAAAGGGGTTATCGGCATGAGTTTCACCAAAATGTGAAGGTTTCACTGATTGAATATTTCGGGGAGAGTCTTACCGAATGAAGTAATCTGGAGGAATGGGTTCAGCCAGACATTTGGTGTCGGTATGAGTCTTTATGAGTTTTCAAAGTCTTCCCGATGGAATTTATTTCATTAGTAAGATTATTTTCCTCAGCGAAAGGGGTGATCTTGTCTTAGCGACTAGAAAATGCATTGAAGAACATATCTCGGTATAGCATAATGAACTCTATGAAACATCTCCTTGACTTGGAATTGTCACAGTGACATGAAAAATAGAAGCGGTAGTCATCAATTTGATTCCAGGTGTCGGTAAGACTACAAAATGTCTTGGCAAAAGGTTAAGTAAATGTTGCAAAAGGACTTCACCCCAGATTTGAAAATCTCTCACCGACAGGACATTTGAAGTGACAGTACCAGTTTCAAATGAGCCTTCATTCGTGCTTCATTAATGGCATGATATAACATCGAAGGTTTAATCAATTCTTCAGTACCGAATTGATTGCAGAAGAATTGGCAAGGTGAACAGAGAATCAGGACATCTTTTAGTCTGAGGAGCTTGAGCAGAATACTGTAAGTAATTGCATCTCAACTTTCTAATTTTAAGTTCTGTAGTCTTGAAGAATGAAGTCTTCTGGTTCTGGAAAAGCCAAGGGTAGAAAGCTTGGTGAAAGTAGTCAGTCAAAAGGAAAGAAACAAAAGGTTGATACAGAGCATGATGGCACTGAATAGAGGTTAAACCAAGATCTTATTGACCAGTTACTTGGTTCAAGACCTAAAGCCAGAAGGTCCGCACAACTTAGGGAAAAAGTTGATAAGTTAGATGATAAATGCAAGTTCATAGGTGATGTCTGGACTACCGTAAGAGGGTATGAACTTTTCAATTTTCACTATCATAGGAGATACCGTTTTGAACCAGTCTGTAATCCTTGGAAGCTGAATGTAGGAAAACTAGTGTGCCCTAATGTATTTGTGAATGCAAAACTAGTAAAATTGCTTGTGGATCATTATGATCCAAAACATAAGGCTATATGTTCAACCCATCTAGGAAACCACAGATATATGTGTCAAAAGAAGCAATAGGTGAGGTTTTCAAATTAGAAGGGTTCTGCAATGAAGAGATCAGTTGTGAAGAATTGGAGAAAGAATTTTCAAGAATGGATACTACTTATAAGGGTTGGAGGTTGCCAATTCACAAGATTAAACAGGGCAGCAAGCCAGATCCTCTACAAGATAGTGAGGGGCCTCCTTATCATGTGGACTTGTTTGAGCCCTATATGAAGTACACATATTTCTCAGTGCGTCAGGTGTTGGGAATGGATGCCCCAGAATTCATGTCAATTGTGCCAATGATCATCACAGTAGATATCCAGTATCACAATTCTAGGTCATTTGACTATGCCTCATACATTTCTAGGGAGCTTGATTTAGGATTGATGACCATCAAAGGTGGAGCTTCTATTGTTCATCTCAGAGACTATTTGTTGTTGATGCACTTGGTGTTATATTTTGGATAGGAGTTGGGAGTATGGCCTCCAGAAGTGAGAAATTCTCAAATTGGTAAGGAGGGTGAAGCATTGCCTATTTAGTTGTGGACTGCTATTTGGGACAACAGGTTTGCTAATTCTAGTTTCATCCATTTTGAAGAACATTTTGTGAAAACATTGTACAAATTGTATAAGTATCCTTGTAATTATTCATTGACTAATGAAATTAAGAGATTCTTGCGGCCAAAAGACTTCAATGGGCCAATTGATCATAACTGGGGAGATTGGTACTGTTTGGAGGGAGCTACAATGATCAGAGTATATGGATTTGAAGATGCCCCTTTCATTCTGCCAAGGACAGTTCCAAACAGAGTTGAATATTTGGAAATTTTCAGACAGATGGATTACTACAGTGTGATGCATTTAAGCTCTTTTGGGAAGTAGGCTTTTATGCCTAGTACATTGTGTTTTGGTGACTTCACTGTTTTGGATAAGGAAGGATACAATTCGATCCTTGATAGATTGTTGCATTATAATATGAAGAGAGGATCACACAGGAAGAACTTTGACCCTGAAGGATATATCAATTCAGCCAAAGAGAAGATTAACTTTGGAGGGTATCAGCATGTACCCTATCCTTTTGATGATATGATCAGAAATTTAGATGAAGATGAAGCTGAAATGGTAGTTGAAAGGTATAACCAAGGGCTACAGGAAATAGAGCAATTGTCTTCTGGAGGGGAGGAAACACCAAGGGATAAGGTCCCATAGGGAAAACCAGAAAAGGTATCCAGGTTGAGGACTCAACAGTATGTTTTCCCAACCAGAGAACAAAGTATTGAAAGTAGTGATGTTGATGCAAGGCATATGGAATATAGATCATTTGTCTCAGATGATGAATTCATAAATTCCCCATAATTCAAAGCATTCTTGTATAAGCAGAAGGGGAAGGAAATAAGAGAGAATGTTGATGATGTCACCTCAGGGAATGAGGAGCAATTACTGGGTCAATTGAGAAAGTGTGTGGATGATGAAATGACAAATATGACTCCTAAAAAGGGGAGGAAAATGTTGGAAAGTGTTGGTGTCATGATTTTTCTCGGACTTGATTTGAATTCTGCATTAGTTTTTGATAGTTTCTTGAAGGATAGTAATGCTACACACAAGCTTGACAAGGAAAGGTAACAGAGGTGTATGTAGGCTCCAAGTACAATACTGATGAAGGGTCACTGATGATTTGGGCATTATACCCACCCCACATGAAATTAGTGGTGATTGACATAGAGAAGGCATTTGGCCATGTCATGACCCTAAAGGTTGGAGAGGCTGATCCTTTGGCTATTGCTGAAATTGGGGTCAATATTGCAAAATTGAATAAAGCACAGATCCAAATGCTGATAAAAGAAAGAGAAATGTACATGGCGAATAATGAAAGAATGTTGAGAGAGAATGAGAGACTGAAAGATTTGGTTGGTATTTCAATGGGGCCAACCAAAGTGCTCACTCAAGGAGAAAGCTCTCAGGCAAAAGATCATTGGGTAGGATCAAGTGCTTATTCCCAGGGAAAGCATGATGCAATTGTAGCAATTGTCAAGAAGAGGCAGGATAATTTGACATCTTGGTTAAATAAACTGTGGGGAAAATACTCTCATACTCTGGCTGCATTAAAATAGCATACAAGAATGGATGGACAAATTATGGAGAAGTTTCATGAACTGGCCCAAAGTGATGTTTCTAACAGTGCAACACTTGAAGCTGCAAATCATATTATCAATCGCCATCGAAACTTGCATGATGAGCTACAAGGGGATGAAAAAGGGTTGATTGATGCTACCAAGAAGACTGTGATTACATTTTTTGATGACAAAGGGGAATTGAAGGATGCCACCAGATGGAAAAGTGAATGGAGTCAATATTGAATGAAGTCATGAGGCTAGCTTTTGCAGAGGATACAACGTTGGAGGAAGTGAGTGAGCATAATGAGGAGATGGTCAAGATGGAAATCATGATCTGGAATGCTGTTGGAGATGTGGACACATACGAGCATCGGGATTATTTGGATCACCTCGCTAAAATTCACTTGTGGCTAAATAGAGCCTAATTATCCTCTATCTTTTGTTTTGTAAAATATGATATTTCCCATTTCCAAAAGGATGCGTCCTTTCGTATTCTCAATGTATAAATGTCCATTTTGAAAACAAAATGAGGGGCGCGATAAGCAGAATAGGATAGAGGATAGCGGGGATACAGTAGAATACAATTTTTTGGCAAAGATGAGACTGTGTTGCATATGTAAAATCATGGAGATATCAATTGAAATCTAATACAATGGTGCAGTTGTTTTTGGTATCAGTTTTTATGGTGTTCGTTGAAAGCATTATTGAAGTTGTCTCCTGTATGATGTTTTCTGGTTATTTGAATTGGTGTAACAAGTTTATATCTAGTTTGTCAGTGCACATTTGCTGCATTTGTATGGTCAATTAATTGTTTCTTTCCAGTAAAGATTAAATTCTTTAAATTGATCATAGTAATTAGAGAATGTCAATTGGATCACTAAGAAGAAATCAATAATAATAACCTTGCATGTTTATACAAGCTATAAACTAAATAAATTCTAAATAACTTGAATGTCTGCCAGAACGAAGTACTTGTTTTAGATTTTTCTTGACTCCGCATACCCTATAAGGCATTGGTCTTTTCATTTTCATTCTTTAGTTTCACTCATATTTTTATATCTGTTAACTGAACATATTAGGGTTTAGTTTTAAATATTGGTATACAATTTATACCAAATTTGATTTTATTTGTCCATTTTCATTCGCCATCATGGAAAAATTATTGCATGCAAGATAATCATAAGTCAAGTCTGCATCATTCATATAGGTACACCCGCCTAGGTCTAGCAACACCTGAAGAGTAGAAGGTCCAAAATTTCTTGACCTTGTCTATTACCCTAAAATGTTGTGAAAGCTTGGCAACCTTTCGTGGTTCAAACCTACGTTTTTGAGAGCTAACAAAGAGTATGCATGTTGCAATGTACAGGTTCAATCTAGACTGTTTCCCACCAACCTACAACCATTGATCAAGTCCCTTCAGACCCATGTGTGCTAGCAGACAAGTGACACATGGAGTTCCTCAAGGATTATTGTGCATGTTGGAGCCCCTTAAACAACAGGGAATGGTTTCCACATGGAATTATCTGATTAGTTTAATGTTGAGGTAAAATCAAGCAAGTTTTCAAAATCTATTGACTTGATCTAAGCCATTCATTGATCCAACTAGATGGTAGATCAATGGTCAACATTTGAAATTTAATCCTGGGGTAGATGGAGTTGTTATGGTTTTCATGAGCGAGTAGTAATGGAGGATATGACACAGTAAGGCCAAATTGAGTAGATTTTTTTCCATAAAAGTAGAAATTCAAGTAATGTGAAAATCATTAAAGCACTTCAAAGAATTTGGAGACTTGTTGCAGTGGATCTCAATCTTCTTCAACTCTTGCAACAACTTGTCATTCTCTAATTGTAATATCAAGATCTCAGGGTCTGGGGGTGCAGTTGATGGGGTAGGATCAATCTTAACATTTTGGGTGGAAGCATTACTGGATGAAGTATTGGTACTTATATTGGTGTTGGTATTGAAGGTATTAAAGGTAGCTTTCTTAGGCTGGTCAATGGGTTCTTCCCATGATCTATGGATTATGATTTATTAACATCAACAAATGGATCTAAGGCTTTAGTGGTTGAAACAAATGTGGTATAAGTACTGGAAGCAAAGGTTCCCATTTGGATGGTTACCTTAGGTGGATCAGGAGTTATTTTAGTAGAAAACTTAGAAGCATTTTCATAGAGTACTATTTTATTTGCTTCTTCTCTCATCTTCTCTATTCTTTTCTTCCAAGCATCTCTTTCTTGCATCTTAGCTTTAATTATATCTTCTCTTTCTTTCAACTCCTTTGCTTGTTTCTCTCTCAACTCCCCAAGTCTCCTTTCTTCTTCTTCCTTAAGCCTAAGCTCTTCCTCTTCTAATGCTTGCATATATTTGTTTATGTCTTCTTCATCTTCCAAGATATCTCTAGCCTCACTCAACTCAGGAGTATAGAAGGTTTGATTAGCAGGTTCTCCCTCAAGGGAATGATAAAATTCTACATTAGGGGATTCACCTCTGGGCTTAAAATTACCACCATTAAAGATAGATCCAACTCCAGGGGTTGAAGGATCTAGGAATTTCTTATGCTTTTCCCAAAATTACCACCTATCTTCTTGTCTTGAGACATCAAGTTCATTATCAACGACTTAGTGGGAAAACTCCCCTGATTTACGTTAGGAACCTCAACTTCATGTGCTTCTTCATGAATATTTGCACTATTTACCTCATTATTAAAAGTAGGAGATGCATCAACGAGAAGTTCAGTAGACTTACTTGATTCAACATTTTTCTTCACCCAGGTTGGTTGCTTGTCATTTGAATGTTCAAAATCCATCTTTTGTTTAGGGTGCTTCTTTGTGTAACTTCTGGTCTTCCTCATGATGTCAAAATTTCCTTCAAAATTTTCTTTCTCACTTTCTCTTTTGGAATTTATCCTCACACTGGCATGAGAGACTTCAGAGTCACCACCCAGGATATTGGGAAACAAGAATTTATCACACTCTGGAGTTGCACTTGCAATATTTGAGAAGAATTTGAACATAACCCGACCAAAGATGAAGGAATGAACCATAATTTGAAGCATAAAACTAGACTTGATGTATATGATAAAAATTTGAACCAATTGATCTCCAAGCAGTAAAGAAAAATTAAAATATTTGACTTTGACTGTACTAGATCTAAACTAGAGACGTTGGACTAGCAATGTCCCCAACGGAGTCAACAATTTGTTCGTTAGTTTTTTAGAACCAAACTTTATCTCATTCACTATATATGAACTCACCACAATTTAATGGTAAATAGTGGTGAGGATTGGACAATGAATATGTACTATCTTGATAGGCTAGAACTCTACTCTTCAGGCTTTGTGAAACCTAGGAGGGTGATCCTGAAAATATTCATATGATGCTATCATGCCATTTTATCATAAACATTGAAACAAATAGATGCATTCCTATCAGAAGCAAATAGAAAAAAATCCTCAAAGACTTGGATGAACTTTTAACGAATTAGTATCTAAAGATAGGAATGAATGGTACTTCCTACCATTTTACTGGAACTAAAGGTGTGTCAAAAATTGTAATTAAGATTTTTGTTCTTTTTTCAGGTACGGGTAGGCTCACTAACACCAAAGATAACCAAATAAATGGACCAGTGCCTTATCTATGGGCAACAGACTCACACTTGCAATAAACTGTAATATGAAAAAAATGGAAACACATATTTAAAGACTGTTGTATATCACTTTGTAACACACAACTTGATGCATCTAGAAATAGAAACTTCTTAATAATCCTTGAATGTCACCCACAAATCTATGATCTCATTCAAGCACTTATTTAGCTCTTTGAACTAAAGAAAAAATGAAATCACACATTAAATTAGAGTGATTGAAGACAAATAAATGAACCTTGATCCCTTTATTCATAATTTGAAAGTTGAAATATAGAGGAGAGAAACTAATTCCAAAAATTTCAATTTTCCATTACATTCCATTTGCTACTATAAAGCTATTATTCTCATTACAAATCTGAATACATTCCTAAGACTCAATGCTAATCTATTTCTCTGTGCTTCAAAGTACAAAAAAAATGCTTACATGAGTTCAAAATTTGGTTAACCATCAAAAGACTCGTGTAATTGGCCATGAATTCCCATTTATAGAAACATGGGAGAAAAAATCATCAGGCCAAATTATAATTAAAGTCGCATTTTCATTTGACATACATTTCAATTTTAATTTCAAAATTCCCCATACAGTTATATTTGCACCTTTGAAAATGGGGGCAAAGCATATAAGACAAAAAATATTTTCATTTGTCGAAGAAGATACACCCACCTTCCAAAAGGCATCTTTCATTTGTTGCAACAACACCAAAATATCTTCATCACAATCCAAAAGTATTAACCACATGCATGCCTAATCAACAAAACTCTAAAAGCATGAAGAGAAATAGAAAGATATAAAACTGACCCATCCAAGTTAGGATTTGTGCCACCAATTTCCATGTTGGGGAGAGAACAATATTTTGCAATTCTTCAACAAAATCCTAATTTGTACTATTTTTAGGACATGCATTATTTCTCTCCCGTTCGTTAATCACTATGGTTGCAAAATTCAAGACCAAAATTATATTTTCCACCTCACTATTGCAACTCAATCCTCCAGTATGTCCAAGTATTTGTTCTTCCAAGCTTGGAATTCATCCTCAATGGGTCAACTGAAACTCATGACTCTACCAACCTTTTGTCTATAAGGTGAGTATTTGGTAACAACTTGATTGGCTTCCTTATCAAACTCTGCCAAGACAATCTCTCCATGGGCCAACATGTCCATATTCCTCTTTAGCGTACCCATATCATGCTCCCAGAAAATTGAAGTAGCTTGACTCGAAATGACCTCATTAGTTTCCTCTCTCTAGTCCTACATGGTTTTAATGTTACCATCATCCCTTAAAATAGATGGTAGGACACCATGATTTGTTTCATGAAAGTTCTTGACCAATTCCCTTATCCTAGTCTCCAAAGGCTCTATATTTCCCATGAATTCCTGAATTTCATTTACAATTTGAATGGTGGACTTAAGCTTCTTAGGGGGTTAGCATCCCGCTTGGCTTCGATAGACATCATTCTCAACTCCTACAACTTGGGGATCCATGTCTCCATAAGCAGAATAGCTTTCTCTTTATCATTTTCAAAATTATTTATCGCAAACTTAATGGAGGAATAGCTATCATAAATGTTGTTTAGTCTATTAATAACCCCTCTATTTAAATGCTCCAAGACTATAGTGACAATCTTCATATTATTGACAAAGATTTCCCTATTGTGATTGTCACATTTTTCTCTATAATCATTTAGCTACCTAAGAAAATCCTCCTTGCTTGCGACTTCCCTTGTCCGTAGTATTTCTAATGTATCTAGCTCTACCACTTAAATGGGTACAATTCCCATATTGTATGGCATAATTTCCCAAGAGGAACTTGTTGGAGGGGTATAATCAGTAGGTGCTAGCTCATGTGAAGTAGTAGGGGAGGAAACATTAGTCCTCTTTGGTTCTCCTGATTGCAAGTTTTGCAATTTCTCCTTCAATAATGCTATCTCTATTTGCAATTGCATCTTTTGTTGTTCAGTCTTTCCATAATCAATCAACAAGTCGTTGTATTTCTTCCTAAACTACTCCTTTGCAGTTACTGACTCCATTGTAGCCTTTGTAAATTGAGCAACATTCACTAACATTGTTGCTACCTCAAGAGCTGATGTCTCTAACACTCTCTTTATTATCAAGCCTTCCCTGTAGTCTAGTGTAGGTTTTGCAATGTTAGGCTTTCTTGTACTTGGAGCTAAGACCCATATAGCCAATGTATCCCACTACTCACTGAATGCGGATCCTTATAGTACAATTGTAGCTTCCTCTAAATTATAGAGAGGTTTATCACACCTTTTTATCATGTCACAAGAAATAACAAAGGCTAGATCCCATTCTGGAAACAACAAAACACCACTATTCCTTACTAGTGTTATGCATTCTGCTGCAATCATTCCATGAAATTTAGCTTTCATTTCCTTTAGGACCTATGCTTGAATAGTTGCCTTAGACAACTCTGGATGAAGACTTCTTTGCTTAGCCACAGTAGTAACATATTCATCCTTCTTAGCCCTATAAGAAAACTCCATGAAAGCTTGGGATTTTAAAAATGAGTCATCATCCATGAATCTTGTGCATGCTTTCACCCTGACATCATCAGTATTATTTATCCCAAAGAGGTTAGCCTTGCTCAACCTCATACCCAGCTATTGTGGTACAATCACTGCTAGTGCAAAAGGCATTCCCTATTGCATTTCCTACTCAGATACCCAAATTTCTTCATTAGATTCATCATCACCATAATCCACTAGACCTATTGATTTTCCCTTTTTATTTTTCAATGGTGGCTCTTTTGGTGGTGAGGCATGTTGTGAGGGGGAATCAACATCCACAATCTCAGGCTAAGTTGACCTTGGAGGAGATGGTGGTGGAATTTGTGGCACTGGAGAAGAAACTCTTTGCTCCTCTTGTCGGGAGGAAGCAAAAACTGCATCATCTTTCTTTGCTTTGTTCTTCCTCCTTATGAAAAAAATTATTTTTTGTTCCTTAGGAGGCTGATTTGTAGGCCTTTCCTCCATAACAGGGATTTCTCTTCCACCTTGTTCCTCTTCCATGGGGGATTTCCCTTTATCTTGAATTATCCTTTCACCTTCAAGGTGACCAACCATTGTTTCAAAATTCTAGAACACATGTTCCATTATGTACATTATATTTGGGATTTTTGCAAGATTAGTGAACTCAGGGTCCTTTTCCCTTACCTTTCTTTGCATTTATTTAAAAAAAACCCATTTTTCTTTTCTATTATCCTACTCCAAAAGATCAAATATATTCCTTATTATATCCTCAGGGTACTAGAAAATATGCTCAAACTTGGAACTCCTGTTCCTTAACTTTAACCAGGCTAGGAAACCCTCTGGATCATGATACTCCCTTGCCCCTGATCTTTTCATGTGATTTTTTTTTGAGTACAACATTTATATTAATCCAACCTCCTTTAATCATTACAAAATCAAAAAATCATGTGTATGAAGGGAAGAATGTTCATTTTTCCCGATCCTTCAAATACTTGTTCTACACTTCCCAACTGGTACGTCACCTCAAGAAACCCAATTATTTTTGGCACACATCTAGGAAATAAATGAGGTGAGACAATAGCACCATACACTCTCAAAACAGTATATGAAGGATAAGGGATAACATCTCCCCAATTATGATCAACCCCCAATTCAGGCATCCTATCCTTAGATCTCAAGAGATCATGCAGGGCCTTGAGAATTCTTGGAACATTCATAGCCATAGCTCTTATCAACTTAGAGGTAAAAATATTCTCAAATATTACATAGTCAAATTTTTTGTCATCTTTATCTAGGGTAGTGGTCCAATATTGGACCGACAATTCCAAATTACCCTCAACCCTATCTAGTTTCACATTCTTCTCAAAGTAAGGTGCACCTTTGAACAAAAGAATGTGCATGAGCAATGAATACCAGTTGAATCTTACTCCTACCTCACCCTTATTCAACCTTACCAAACCCTCAGTAATTTTCTTTGCAAGAAACCCCCCATAATCATATATTGTGCAATAATGGGGGTGCTGGATGTGGGCTGCCATATACATCCATGCCATGGGAATTCTAGTGACTGGGTCATAGCCAATTATCTGACAAATGGAGTAGAAAGTTCTTTGGAAATAAGGGAAAAATAATTAATAGGATAGGGCTCTTTGTCAAATGGTCCCAATGTAACCTTTCGGCCCCCAATCTCTGCTAGGTACTTTGGTAATATATGGACCTTGAATGAATGCTTAGTTTTATCATATTCCTCCGTAAGATCCTTTTCACTAATCTAAACTAGGTCCTCACTCCATTCAGTGAGACGGAAAACACGAGCAATCTCTTCCTTAGTGATTTTAACCATGTCAATTTCATCAAAGGACCTCACAATCCTGGTAACTGGGTCATAATTGATAGCTATTGCTTTTAAAAAATCAATATCTAGGTATACATTTGGCACAGTCAACTTTCCCAAGTCAAGATTCCAGGGGTTAGCAACTAGAACACCACAATTTCTATTTCCAAACCAACCATTAAACAATTCCCACCTAGTGCAAGGCAATGTGGCATCTCTAATAGTACTATACTTGTCGATCAGGCCCTCAACTACTTGTGTACCCTAGAAAAGCAGTTGAACCTTAGGTTTTTCATTGGTTGAGGGTGGTAGTTGGTTGCGTAGGTCCTTACTCAAAGGTCTTTTGGAGCTAAAGGCTTCCCCTTTTGATGAAGATGCTTTCACTTTAGGAGCCATGAATCAAGGGTTTTTATAAAATAGGATTTTTGATTTCACAAAATAAAACCTATGACTTGTACAAGGGTTTGACACAAATTATAGCAATGCATGACCGACTAATCATTTGAAATGAACGTCAAACCTTAAAATAAATGTAAAACCAATAAAACCCTAGAGATAGAATGATAGAGAGAGTATAATTGAGAGAGTTTTTCAATAATTTTAAAGGTCAGACAATATACCAACTTACTAGCTTGGCGCAAACATAAAACCCTAACTTTGACGTCGAATAGGATTGAAAAAGTAGCACGAGCTTCCCTAGATGCATGTAATACTTTTATCAACTCTCAATTATGCTTTAAAACAAGTTTTAAAAGCCTTAAGACTCTTTATTTGGTAGATCGACATTCTATCCACCATTATGGCTCACTCGTGTGAACCAAAATGGCTCATTTTCCCTCAATATAAAATTCAAATACTATCTGTTGATCTTGCAGCAAAATGAAATGACCACCGGTTCAGATTGAGTCAACTTAGTTTGAAAAAGCTAACTGTGAGCAGCAGTTTCCATCATCCAACCAAAACCTGCCATGTGGAGCCACTTCCCAATAATCTGAGGGCTCCACCATCTCATTGTCATTGCAGTAAGAGACCACACATTAGCTTCTCCACTCCCCTGTGAATCTTAACCCTCATGCAACTTTTATCAACATGAAGATGGGGAAGGGCTGAGATTAAATCTCCCACCTTCAATACACGTGTGTCTTGACACAATCTCACATTCCTGTGCACATAATCCTTTGGCATATCTAACGGCTGTGATTAGAAGATCCATCTATTGTTACAACACATGCCTCTAAAAATCCCCTTAGCAACTGAAACTTTAATGCCTTTAATCTATGGTAAAATATTTCATTAATCTTCTTCCATCTCCTAATGTTTCCTTTGTAACTTAGGTGATGCCACACGACATTCTCCTATTTCCCTGTTGAGAGACAGGAGGAAAAGGTGGGTCCCCCATGGGATGGCGAGGAGTGGTCAGGATTGAACCACATCACCCCTCTTCAACTGTCGATCTCATTGAACAAAGAGATTTCCTTCCTCAAAGCCTATTGGGTTCTATGGATAGACGTCATCATCCCGCTGCCTCGTGGTAATATTTAAAATAAAAAAGAATTTGAATGGGGAGGCGAGGAACGATCCAGATGCAGCCGCATCACTTCACCACCACACTTGATGTGCTCCATCTCATTGCCTTCTAACTTTTCAATGACGTCAGGCTTGCCCATGCAAAAGATACATGGCGCTCACCCACCAGCCCGTGATAACATTTTAATGCAAAATGAAATTGAACGGGGGTGTGGGGAATAACCAGGATGTGCTCTTAGCGATCAAACGATCCTCATAAAATAAAAAATCTACACATGTCAATTGTTAGTTCATGAAAAAGGTGCCACAATTAGACAAACGATGGGAAAGGACATAAAACCTAAGGATAAAGCTTAGGACCTGACAAATATTTTGATGATATTTCACCCGCATATTAGAAAGGAAACATTTTTAGTAAGACGATGAGTACTGACAGGACTACTAAGACTCAGGGGCTGATCAATAAAATGAATAGAAAGGCACAAGTCATAACTTAACTGACCAGGAACCAATGATAGGAGGTCAATGAAAAATTAGAATGTTAGCAAAGGACGTAGGCTTAAGGTATTTTGGAAAGGGTTTTAGTATTTCTTTAAACCCTAAGGCATGATGATAAGGGAAAACCTAAGCTCAAAAACAATGAAACTAGCCAAATTTTGCAAAATTTTAGGGGGAAACACAAAGCATTTTATAAGGGTTCCACCAAGATAAAATCATTATAAGCAACTTCCCAAACCTACACAACCTGAATCCAAATAGCAGAGAAACGTGGAGCATATACATTTCTCCCATACCACATAAAACATTACTGAACAAATTATTCACACACTGGTGAAAATATCTTGCACTGTACAATGATCTAGAGACCAAAATTTTGAATACAACCTTTTTCAACCTTGAATACCCTGTAAGATCCACACAGACATATCATCAACATCAAAAGAATGTGGAGCACAATACTGGAGCACACTATGAATATTTACAAAATTCCTTTTGACATCAATGACAACACCATCATTCTTGCAACAATCTCCCCCTTTGTCATTGATGGCAACATAAGATGCGAAAATCCACCAAAGACTACACAATTATTCTAAACACTCTCTCTCTTTTTCTCTCAGATTAGATAGCCTACACAACATTCTTGAAGCCTTTCTTTTCCACATGATCCTCTCCCCTTAAGTAGATATTTTTTTTTCTTCTCATGATTCTCTCTCCCCTTTTGACATCAATGGAAAATGATAAAACATTTTGTATTGTTCTCCCTCTTTGAAACTGAACCAAAATTACCTGCTCTGAATACTCCCCCTTAGGAGTGCACCCAACTAAATTAGCATCACAATGGAAACACATGATACTACCTACTCCCCTTGAGAGGTATCCACCAACATTAGTCTAGAAAAGAGAAAAATCCATAGATCCATTGAACTGATGCACCTCTATATGCATCTAGTTCAAGAAATGAGGGGCAATAACCCACAAATTCTCCCAAAGATACTCAAAAGTATCTTTAGGAAGAGCCTTAGTAAATATGTCAACAATCTGATCCTTTGTAGGAACATACTCAAGCTTCACTTCATTCTCCATAACCTTCTCTCTCAAAAAGTGATATCTAATAGATATATGCTTTGTTCTTGAATGCATCATTGGATTCTTTGAAATGTGTATTACACTTGTATTATCATAGAAGATAGATATAGGTTCGTCAAATACAATTCTGATATCCTTCAATGTTTTCCTCATCCACAATACTTGTGTATAGCATGATGTTGTTGCAATATACTCATCCTCTATAATGGATAAAGAAACTAAATATTGTTTCTTACTCAACCATGATACCAATCTACATCCAATAAAGAATGCACCACTACTTGTACTTTTCCTGTCATCAACACAACTAGCCCAATCTACATATGTATATGAATTTAATGTGAAATCAATATCCTTAGGATAACACAAACCATAATATCTAAATATTCTCTTCACTGCTGCAACATGTGTCTCTTTAGGATCTTCTTGAAATCTAGCAACAAGACAAATTGCATGCATGATATCTAATCTAGTAGCAGCCAAATATAGCAGTCTTCCAATCATAGATCTAAGGTTGATCAGATCAACCTTAGGTAAATTATCATCTTTTCTTAATTTACAACCAGTCACCATAGTAGTACATACTAGTTTGGATTCATCCATTCCAAACTTCAACATTTCTTTGACATACTTAGACTGTGAAATAAAAATATCTTTATTAGTTTGATTGATCTGTAGCCCAAGAAAGAAATTCATCTCCCCAAACATTGAAATCTCAAATTATTTTTGCATTTCTTCAACAAATTTCTTGCACATAGCTTCATTTCCACCAAAAATAATATCATCCACATATACAACTACTATCAAGATTTTGTCTTCCTCAAATTTAATGTAAATATTAATATCTACGAAGCCCTTGCTAAAACCTTGCTATATGAAGTACCTATCCAATCTTTCATATCAAGCTCTAGGAGCTTGCTTCAAATGATATAGTGACTTATTCAACTTACATACCATATCTGGTTGATCTAACAATCGAAAACTGTTTTGTTGTTCCATATAAATCTCTTCTTCCAATTCTCCATTCAAAAAGGAAAACTTCACATCCATATGATAATTTTTAAAATATTTTTGTGCTACAAATGCCAAAAACATTATGATAGCTTCCATCCTATCCACAAGAGAAAAAGTATCCTCAAAACCTATACCTTCTACTTGTGAGTAACCCTTACACACAAGTCTTTCTTTGTTCCTAACTACTCCATTCTCATTCAACTTGTTATTGAATACCCATTTAGTTCCAATTATGGTCTTGTTTTCCGGTCTAGGGACCAATAATCTGATTTAGGTTCAACTTTAGAAAGTAAACACAAATTTACCTCAACTTCAACAACTTTGCTTCTTGTTAATACACCTTTCCTTTTATCTCTAATAATTTGATCTTCAGAATGATTCTTTTGCACATACTTAGGGGTTTTAGGGGTCTTCTCTAGAGCTTCTTCCTCTTCATTCTTTACTTATTTTTCATCAATTATTCCTTCTACTTCTCTACAATTAGGTTCATCTGACACATATCCATCTAATACAATAGAATTCTGCAAGTTTTTATCAACTTTAACATTTACACTTTCAACTATCTTTCTCAACCTTTTGTTGTAACATCTGTAAGCTTTGATTTTAATAGAATATCCAAGGAATATACCTTCGTTAGACCTTGCATCAAAATTTCCTAAGTTTTATTTATCTCTTTTGATGTAAAATTTTCTTCCAAACAATCTAAAGTACTTCATAATAGGAATCTTTCCATACCATAGCTCATAAGGAGTCTTTGTGCTATTAGCTTTAGCTTGAAATTGGTTAAGTATGTAAACAATAGTATGAATATTTTCTCTCCAATAGAATTCTGATAGATTTTCCTCTTTCATCATAGTCCTTGAAACTTCTTGAATAGTTCTATTTTTCCTTTCAACAACTCCATTTTGCTGAGGAGTTCTAGGGGAAAACAAATGCCTTTTTATTCCATGAACTTAACAAAACATCTTAAACTCATAGGAGGTAAATTCACCCCCTCTGTCAGACCTCAAATACTTTATTTTCAAATCCATTTCATTCTTGACCACAACTTTAAATGCCTTGAATTTATCTAATGCATCAAATTTTTCTCTAAGAAAAGCAACCCATGTCATTCTAGAGTAATCATCAATCAAAAGCATAAAGTACCTATCACCTTGTAGACTTATCACCCTTGTAGGATCATGAAGATTTGTATGCACTAATTCCAATAGTATGATAGTATATTTTTCCTTTCCCTTAAAACTACTCCTTGTTTGTTTTCCAAATTGAAAACTCTCACAAATAACATTGATAGGTTTTGTGATCTTAGGTAAATATCTCACAGCATGAACCAAACTAATTCTTGCCAAATTATAAAAATTCATGTGACACATCCTCTGGTGCCATAACCAACTATCATTAATCTATGACATAAAGCAATGACCGTCAAAACCCTTAAGTTGATAGATGTTTCCATTTGTTCTCTTAGGTCTACACCAATCACAGTTCCAAACCCTTTTTGGATCTCACATGCTTCATCCTTATCTATAAGATTATATGCTTTTCTAACATTTTTCCAACACTCGAGAGATTATGTCTTAAGCCCTTAACATAGTAAACATTATCAATATTATTCTTTCCATCAAAACTAATTGAACCTATTCCACAAATCTTAGCTCTTGATTCATCTCCAAATTTAACTAATCCCCCATCATATTTTTCAAGTTTAACAAACTTACTTTTGTCTCTGGTCATATGATTAGAACAACCACTATCAACAACCTAGTAATTCTTATCTTATTTGACATGAAAAGAAGATACCAAAGTACCTTCAACCTTATCCTTCATCTTCAAAATACTTTCCTTCACACAACTTTTTGGGTTCGCATAACCAATTTCTTCTTTTATAGCCAAAAACAAGAATTCATTATCATCAAAATCCCCATAATCAGATTCATCATCAGAAATACCAACATCTTCTTTCACATAGTAAGCTTTCTTAATCATCTTTCCTTTATTTTCCTTGTTCTTATTGTTTAAAGCTCTCTTTGGACATCTAGAATCATAATGACCTATACCACCACAACTAAAAAAATTGAAAGGTAATTTACCTTGATACTTACTGGTTGCACTTTTCATCTTCCTCACGAAGTTAGCTTCCAGATCATGAAGATCTCTTCACCTAAATCATCAACCTTCTCTAATTTCTTAGCCTTGAAAGAAGTCTCTACTTTTGTACCTTTCTTCATTTTTCTCATTTCAAATGTGGTTAGAGTACCAATCAACTGATCTCTAGAATATTTGTCAAAATCAACTATTTCCTCAATAGTAGATACCTTTTCACTGTAAAAATTTGGAAGAGATATGATAATTTTCTTCACCACTTTATATTCTTTAACTGTTGCACCAAGACCTCTCATATCACTCACCAATTCATCAATTCTTTGAATGTATCCTTTAATTGTTTCATCCTCAAACATATGCATAATTTCAAACTGTGCCTTCAAGTTCTACAAATTTTCTTGCTTGACCTTTGGATCTCCTTCATAAATTCTTTCTAACTTATCCCAAACTTCTTTAGTATTCTTCAAACTCATAACTTTAACTAATTCAATTTTTGAAAGACTATTCATAATAATAATTTTTTCCTTAGCATTGATCTCATACGCCTTGATTTATACACTTGTACTTGGACCATTCAGAGGTGGATTATATTCATTTTGATAAGCCTTCTCAATCTCATATCCCTGAGCAAACAAATATCCTTCCATCTTTGTCTTCCAAAAAGCATAATCTGATCCATCAAATCTAGGATATTCCAAAGGAATCTTGTTCGCTATTCTAGATCCACCTCAAGAAGTTAAGCTCTTCTTCAAGGAACCTCACTCTGATACCAATTTTTGAAATGAACAAGAAAACTAAGAGGGGGGTGAATTAGTTGTAGCAAATTAAACCTTCAAAAACCATAAAAAATAATTAGATCCACAAGCATTCATTAAGTCCTTATTCTGTTATAGTGATTAAACATGAAATGCAAAACATAAACTAAAATCATAACACCATACACATGAGAACACCAAATTTACATGGAAAAACCAATGAGGGAAAAATCACTGTGAGGATTAAATCACAATATAAGTAATAGCAAAATTGGTACAAAGGGGCTCACTGCCATAATAGGACACACTATCCCAAAAAGGTCATAGCCAGGGCTCACTACCACAAAAAGAATACAAGAAGATAGAAGAAGAATGGTACATAGAGAAACACTTCTTAATGCAAAAGGAGTCCACCACAATCACTCGCACACTTTTGTAGTCTCATATGAAATATTTTGGATGCCTTCAGCTCACTGCCTTCAAGAACCCTAACATGAAATTCTCACTGCTCTGCTCAACTTCTCATCACACACATCACTCGCATCAATCTCTCATATATATTGCTTCTTGCTCTTCCACTCTCCCTCTTGCATCAACACCATACATATTTATATCAAGTTCTATCTCAAAAAAATTCTCCAATGTCGGCCACTAGCCATTATACATTCAAATTTGAAATAGGTCAACACCCAAACATTCCCACGATGGATAAGAATGAAAGGTTACCTACATAAATCCTTAATTAGGACCCAAGTAGATCCCAACACTCTTCAACATGCTTCTACAAGCCTCACATGCAATTTTAAACACAAGGTCGACCAACACCTATGCAAAAAACCATAGACATTAAGTACATTCTTCCATAAATCAAGCTGAAAGTTTTGGACAACATAATTTACATGAACTCAATCCAGAAAAATCCATGAACTACTTAAGATTCATAAAATACTTCAACCAAGCTTCACATCAACAAATACTTTAACTCAAGACAACTGATAACCCTTGTTTGCATGCTGATAAATGAAACTTATATTATACTGCACCAAATCAAGTAAAAACTTGAACACAGAAAGGTAAAAGCATTATAAGCAACTTTCCAAATTTGCACAACTTGAATCCAAATAGCATAGAAATGTAGATTAGATACATTTCTCCCAGACCACATAAAAAATTATTGAACTGGTTCCCATACTGGTGATAATATCTTGCATTGTGCAACAATCAAGAAACCACAATTTTGAATACAAAAACCTCTATAGACCTTGAATAACCTATAAGATCCACACAGGAATAGCATCAACATTGAAATAATGTGGAGAAAAATACTAGAGCACACTATGAACATTTGCAGAACACATTTTACTTATAAATTACTTGAAAACCAAGTACCAGATCCATCATATCAGCTCATTACTTCATTCCAACTCATCTTTAGAATCTACAATAAAAGAATAGCTCCATGTACTCACAACACTTCCTTAAGGTCTCAACTACACATGCACAACTTGTTTTCCTCTTTTCAAAATTTTCTCAATATCTTCAACATCTTCATCCAATAGTTGACATCAATGATAACACTAGTCAACAAACTTCTATTTGACATCAATGACAACACCATCATTCTTGCAATAGAGGATATGATACAAGGAGTTCCTTCACCCCCAAAAGGATCAAATTTAAAAATTCAAAGGATAAGGTTGGGTAAGGAAAATTTATTAGACACAAATAATGTAGATGATGTAAGGGAAAAGGAATGTAAATAATTCATGAATGATGATGCCTTTGTTTTCTATTAGATAAGCAAGGGAAGGGCCTTGATCCTGTGGTACAAAGCAAGGAAAAAAAAAAAAGACTAGGAAAAACAACACCTGCCACCACCAACAAACAATAGTAGATAGGCCAAACCAGAGCCAAAAATGGCACATAAGCCAAGTAACCAAAATTGCAACCAAAGAATCATCAACAATATAATAAAAAATAGAATCCCCAAATCAATCCCTGAAATGGAACAAAAACCATTTATGAGATCAACCAAAGACCAACAGGTACCAAACCATAACAAAGATATCAAGAAATAGCTATCATGGATAATAAAACTGAGCACCAAAAGATTCAGAGCAAACATATGATCAGAGCAAAAAACTCCCATTTTTTTCCAATTTGGGATGCAAACTCCCTCCAAGTGGGTCATCTTCAACTTTCGAACCAGGCCTTACAACCAACAAAATAGGCCAAGAGGCCACCCTCCAAGAAGAAAAAACCATAACCTAAAACAGAAACCACCCCAAGGGTGGGTAAGACAAATTGTACTTCAAACTCATACAAGCAATTTTAAGAGGATCCTGAAATCCAAACCACTAGAAAAAAGGTAAGCCCATCAATACTCTTTGATTGAACCATACCACATCAATCTTGTTACTGAGAGAAACCAATTTTGAATTAGAAACAACCATAGCGCTGATGGGGTAGAGAGCCCCAATCAACCTACTTACCTCTCCACCTCTATAGGAGAAAGCATATCCCACAAGAAGTACCATAAAAAAAAAAACACTAGTAAAACACCAGCCCCTGATAATGAGCAAAACCAACACATCAAAAGGGTGATCCCACAATACTGGTTTACAATTTTTGGCCAAAATGGACACTAAATTGAATTTTTCTAACTAAATATTCACTTTCGGGCACCTATAGTGGCTAAACTATGAGGAATTGAAGATGATGCAAACTAGTGATTTGTGACATTTTGTTTGTAGATTGTAAATATATTTTTTTCAAAATTTTTGGAATCATATTGCACTTCTTTTTCCATCTTTGAAAAATAGTTTTTTTCAGTAAACACCATTTTTAAGGAACGATGCCCACCGTATAACACATAACAATTTTTCCATGAAGGATAAAATTCTAATTTTTTCAAATTCAGATTTGTAACTATGATATCTAGTGCTTCCAATTGGTTTCATAGTGTTTTATTGAATATTTTTTCCTTAATCAAGTTTCAAATTCAAACCAATTACAATTCAGACATAGGCAGATTGTATAATACAAACTTTTTGTATGTATCAAAATTCAATTTTTTTGTTGGATCAAGGACTTCAATATCTGGTGCACTCATATTTTCATTTTTTTTGATAATCTTCTATTTTTCCACATGTGTAGAACAAAGAGCTTGATTTTTGGTGAAAAACCTACATTCAAAGAAATAAAAATAAATATAATAATAAAATTACATTTATTTAAAATTATACTTTTTGGGAAGCTTATAATAAGGAATACATACTTACAAAAAATAAATTTTAAATGAATTCATTTGATCCCCCAAAAGGTAAATCAAAAGTGGTTTTTTATCAACATTTTGATAGGTGTAAAGGAGACTCTGTTATAGGTATGGTTTAAAACTAGCGGGGTTCTATCCAAGGGGTTTTGATCTAAGGTAGTTTGATCAAACCCTCTTCAATTGGAATGCTTTAAATGGAACTTTTTAAGGATTAAATCATTATATTTTCTAAAAATATGTGATTTAAGAAAAAATTAAAATCTCCCAGAAATTGTAAACCAACTTTGTGGGATCACCCAAAACTCTCCACCACAATAGAGGAGTTGGAGAGCTCATCAAAACTCTGAGGAGAAAGAGCTAGAGCCAACCCAAAGCACCACCTCAAACCAAGCACCAGATCAAACTCCACCTCTATAGGAGAGAGCTCCCCTCTAAAAGATAGGGTGAAGTGAGAACCATAATCTCTAGTGCCACCAATCTCTTGCACGAACTGGCTCCACCTCTAAAGGAGTAGTCTCCACCTCCATAGGAGACCTCAAATGTAGAACCAAACAAGAAGCAAACACACTAGCAGAAAAAGTTGTCACCACACCCCTTGGCAGCCCAAGTAGCTGGTACAAGAAGGAAGCAAAAGAAAACACCTCAGCCAAGAGAGGATACAAACTATCACGAGCCTTCATAATAAACATTTGGATCATAACCACCATGAGAAATAAGACAAAAATACCTTCAAACCAACCATGCTTGAAGGTACCAAAAATTGAAACAAGGGTCTTTGAGGCAGAGAAGAGCCCCCTCCACCACTTCCAAAAGCAACCAATCCTCGAAGGGGAACAAACAACAACCTTGGAACCCCTGAAACACAACTTCAAAATGCAAAGATCGAAGATACCCAAAACCAATAGAGAAAAGAAGAACACCACAAGCCCTAAATCCCCACCACAATCATAATTGAGGGATGACGAAAGAGAAAAATTGTTAGAGAAAAAGAGCACCACAATTAACAAAAACTTGCAAAACAGGTTCAAAACCACTCATAGAAAGTGATTCCATAGCCATCTGCAAAAGCTCGACCTCTCCAACAGATTCCATTCAAACCATCTTCTGAAACAATGACAACTGTGTGATTGAAAATATTGGATCAATCTAAATTAAAATCAAACACATATTAATAAAACATTATATCAGAAAAACTGAAAAAGAAACAGAATATACGCAAATCGTAACAGCTTTCCCGAAATCGTCTTATCTTCCTCTATCTCTAGCATTTTGTTGCATCAAATTACTCTCAAATCAGCAGACCAATGCTCAACAAAATGACAGCTAAAGAATGAGATTAAAACATGCATAATATGCTAAATGCAAAAGCTATGCTGAGATGCTAGTATGGCTGTGATGCATGAGTTGATTGCGTGTATGCATAGTGTATGCGTAAATGAGTATGTAAAGTGTAACCAAAGTTTGGATTTGTGCAGGCTTTTATAGAGTTTTCAAATGGATTTGATTGGCTGAATCGATCGACGGTCTGGATTGAGCTTGTTCGAACGGATGGCAGGAGATCTTCGAAAGTGGAAGAGAAGATGGAAGGTTTCCCTTTTCTTTCAATTTTCGTCATTGAGATTCGAAGGGAAACTTCCATTTCGAAGGATGAGTTAAGAATTTGGAAGGGTGAGTTAGCATGAGTTAGAAATTAAATAAATTAAATTTATTTAATTTGAAAGTGGAGATGAAAATGGAAACCCACATAATTAAATAAATCATATTTAATTATGTTTTAGAAAATGAAATTAAGGTGAGGAAATATTAAATAAAATATTTAATATTTAAATTGATTATGGGATGGAGAATATTCCATTATTCAAATATTCAAAATATTTAAACTTTAGAATAAAATGATAATTAAATATAAATAAATTATGAAAATTTATTTAATTTAATCAAGCGGAAGATGGAAATGTTAGTAATTAAATAAAATTATTTATTTAATTAAGGTAGAAGAATTAGAAAATGAACGATATAAATAAATAATTAAATTTATTTATATGTAGATGACATTAGAGGAATTAATTAAATAAATTATATTTAATTAATTAACAAGCTTAATCATGACCATTTTTAGACGTATACATTTTGCCCCTCTTTGAAGTGATGTGTAAAACACATTGCTTCAAAGAAAAATAAGATTTTTCCCCTGGTATGCCTTCAATATTTCTGCTGATGATGCCCCCTCGGAGGTAAATTACGAATAAGAGAGAGTGAGTGATTTAGCTCGCTATAAATGATGAAAAGAATGTCCCATTTTGAAAAATAAAGTCAAAAAGGCCCTAAACTTACCTTTGGTTGACCTTTAAAAGGTAAAAAGGTGAAAAAGACAAGTCATTTGCACTTTGGACTTTAGTGAAAACTATAGCTCTGAGAGTGACATTGTGACATGGAGATTCCCTATCATCGCCACCGATTTGAGAGATCTCGCAGATACCAGAGGCCAGCTGCGTATGGACCACCGGTGAGTCAATCTATCCTCCTATGCTTTCGAATTTTTTGATTTGAATCAAAATTTTTCATTTTTCCTTGGTTTTAGTTTTAGAAAATGCCGTTTGCGCACATATAGAATAGTTTAGGTGCTTTCAAAAAAAATAGGCGCGCTTAGAGTATAAACTGACGCGCATATAGGATAGATTTTGAATGATTTAGGAAAAACCAGTTTAGCGCATCCTGTGAAAATTAGCGCGCATATAGGGTAGGATCAAAAATTTTAGGGGTAGAGCGCTTTTAGGGTAAACAGGCGCACATATAGGAAAAAGCGCATCAGGAAAAAATAGAGGCGCTTAGGTGGAGTAAAGTTGTGCATATAGGAAAACACGCATAGGAGGTCTGTTTGAGCACATCCAATGAAAACAAGGGCGCATACGGGTTTTAGCGCATCCTATGAAAAGAACGGCGCATATGGTAAAATAGGCAGAATTGATGTTTTGATGATAGTAACGTGAAAATGATGATTTTTATTGTTTCCTTAGTCAATAGATAAGTAAATTGTCATGTCATCATGCTGGTATGGATAAAAATGATGATTGATTGATAAATTTGCTTCGTAGATTAGAAGACAAAGAGTAAATGATTGATAACTTTGCTTCCCATGAATGAAAAACAAAGAGTAGATTGAATTGATAACTTTTCTTCCTAGAGTAGAAAACAAAGAGTAAATGACTGATATGATTTCTGATAAATTTGCTTTCTATGATAGAAAACAAATAGTGATTGATTGTAAAACAGATTTGATATGATATCCAGCTAGATAGATTTGATTTGATTTGATTGATAGGACTGATTGTGTGATATGGATCAATGATTGGATGTATTGATATGGGTCTGATATAGTTCACTGATATAGGTCACTGATAGATATGAGTATAATTGATGTTGTTTGAATGATTGAATGATTGGTATGATTGATATGATTCTGATGAATTATCCTTGTGATGAAAATATGAGGTTTTTAAAAACCTCTAGATTAGAGAGCGACACTCAGCAGGATGGGATAGGATTCCCAAGTTGACACCTGCTGACATAGCATTGATAGATACATGTGGTTTGAGATCCTTGTTGGCGATGCCGCCGATTAGGGTCAATAGAGGATTGTTGATAGCACTTGCAGAGCGATGGCACTCAGAGCACAACACCTTTCACATGCCAACCAGTGAGGTGATAGTGACTCCTGAGGACGTGTACAAGATCTTAGGTATCCCCGTGGTTGGAGCCCTTGTGTATTACGATCACAAGGAGCTGGGGGGCACAGATGCTTTGAGGAGGGTATACGGAGACGCACAGATCGTAGGGTACTAGGTACCATGGGCTGATTTTTGAGGATATCCAACCTTGCTGATAGTTTTGGGTGCATTCATTGGAGGCCTCCTTTGTATGGATCACCGGGAAAAGGGATTATCAGTGGGTTGGGGTAGGATTCTGGAGCAGATGTTGTTACAACCGCGACGATATGCATGGGGGAGTTGTATGCTAGCACATATTTATCACGATTTGCACTAGGTGGTGTACAGAGGTTCGTCCAGTTTGTCTTGCGGGGTGACACTGCTGCAGATCTGGGCATGGGAGCATTTTGCTGTGACGAGACCGGTGTGCCCTAGAGTTAGGCCACCAGAAAGGCCTTAGATATATATATGTATGCGATGTTCCTTACCCAGCCCAAGCTGGGCAAGATGGATTACTGGAGACGACTGCTAGATGACATGGACATAGTCGTATGGTGACCATATCTGGATTGTGAGCCATGGGCGATAGATGACATAGAGATGCTGTATGTATGCATCCCTCAGTTCTTGATAGGGGGGACTCCCTTTATTCTGGAGAGATTTCTGGCATTGCGGGTGCAGAGACAGTTCGGATTCACGCAGGGGATGCCGCAGGGGGTTGCACATTACGCCTGAAGCAGAGATAAGGCCAGATGGGGGCCATGTATTTCTTATCAGGCCGCATATAGAGAGTTTATTGCATTAGCACCTGAGGTATGGGCTGACAGATGAGACATTGTGGATGCTAGGATGTCTGATGAGTACTCTGCATATTTTCACAGGCATCCCTTTCCTTGGTTCACCAGTCTTGATGAGTCAGCACCGATTTTGGTAGTACCATAGCCAGGGGCAGTGAGACAGGAGGATGCGGCTGGTGGCGAGCAGGGAGCAGTTGGAGGAGAGGAGGTGGAGAGCAGAGATGAGGGGAGATCAGATGATGACGATGGAGATGATGGAGATGATGGCGGGGAGGGGGGACATGTGCTGGGGAGGTCGGGGCTGGATATTTTGAGGGGTGTCCAGATTATGCTGCAGCCGAGGACAGGGATCGGGAGACGGACAGTGATCTGGATGGCATCCTCCTCGCAGCAGGGATAGATTGCTACACTTTAGGCCCAGGTGCAGACATTACAGGGGTAGCAGGGACAGGCACAGGGGTTCATTGTGCAGCCACAGACATAGCTAGCACAGGCACAGGCACAGGCACAAGCACCTGCACAGGCACCTGCCCTAGGCCCATAGTTAGCCCAGGTAATAGCAGAGAGAGATGCATTTAGACGGCTGGTAGTAGAGGTTGAGGGTGTTGCACAGAGGCTGATGGGCACTGTAGAGAGTGCGTCACTGTGAGATGCCATTGTAGAGGGCATGAAGATGGCACGGGAGGACGAGTACTACAAAGTGAGATATGAGGAGTTGTGTCCTCTAGATCGTAGAGAGCCATACCCACAGTCCCATAGCAGGACAAGGAGTAGATCACGAACACACACGCAGAGCAGGGGAGTGATTGGACCCCGACAGGACCCAGATGCAGGTACCAGTGGCAAGCCACCTCCTTCTGGACCAGCACCATCAGGGGCATTGACCAACTAGATATGTGATGTTCATCTCTTTTTTTTTTGGAGCATGTATACCATATTTGATTATATCTGATGTATTTTGCTTTGGAAATTTTAGTATCATTGGACATTTGGACAGTTGTATCATTTTTTGATGAGCGATGATATGCAGCGGCGATGATTATGGATGATGATTTGGTGTGCATTTATGATGTGATTTATGTGATGATGTGATATGCATTTATGTCTGTGTTTATGGAGTTTGGTATGCATTTGAATGATTTTGATGACTAACATGATATGCAGGATGATTTAATTATGATGTTATTTATTATGATGATGATGATTTGATGATGTGTACTAATGATGTCTTGCAGGTGGATGACTTATGATGTGTATATGGAAATGTATATTTTTTTTTTGTTTTGTTGATTTTTCAATGCAGGTAAAAGATGAAAAATGAATGTTGTGTTCATGATATGCATTATGATATAATGTGATGTAAAATGATATGAGTAGATAGTGTATGATAAAATGATATGACATGAGATGATAGGAATACTGATATAAAATTGAGATGAATAAATAGTGATGTATGATAAAATGATATGTGATGAAATATAATGATTAGTAATTAGAATGAATGGATAAATGAAATGATAAATGAGATTATAATGAAATGAAATGATATGAAATGATAAAATGAAATGGTATGGAATGGAATGTTAAATGATATAAAATGAAATGTTAAATGGATAGATGATAATGAGAGGAATTTGTTAAATGATATGATATTAATGAGATGATGATGGATGATAATGAGAATGAATGATAAATGTAATGAATGATAATGACCATGGATGATAATGATAATGGATGATAAATGTAATGAATGATAATGATAATGGATGATAAATGTAATGAATGATAATGATAATGATAATGGATGAAAGGATTATAATATGGTAATGCAATGATAGAATAATATAAATGATAATGATAACGAAAATAAATAAAATGAATGGAATGATGATAATGGTAATGAAACTAACATGAAATAATGAAATGATAATGGATGCAATACTAATATGAGTGATAATGGTAATGTGATGATGAGGAAATGATAATGAAACTAATATGAAATGATAATGAATGAAATGATAACGAAACTAATATGAAATGATAATGAAAGTGCAATGATAATGATAATTACTATGAGATGATAATGAATGAAATGATAACAAAAATAATATGAAATGATAATGAAAATGCAATGATAATGATAATGCTAATGAAATGATGATGAAATGATAATGATACAAATGTTTGTATTGTCCTCCACAAATAGTCCAAAGAAAAATGACAGCCATTGACCTTTCAAAAAATCTTGATGCAAATCCAATATGCAGTTATGTACAATGACCTAAAATGAAATGCAACTAAAATGAAACCGACCATTTTGTTGAGCCTTTTAGTGAGCCTTCTTAAATCATCATAGAGCGTTTGAAAATATTGGAAGTGTGTACAAGCATCACAGGGGAAATTAGCACCAATGATGACCTGAGTACAACTTTCATGATTTTTGATATAACAAGTGAACACAAGCATCTAGATATAATTAAACCGAGATGACCTGAGCATTTCTTGCATAAACAGACAAAGACTAACCACCATTTGATGCAAATTTGGAACTGTCATCAATGATAAACTTTGGAAATCATGTCTCGCGACATACTTGCAACAGATAAATGATTAACCTCAAAACAATAGACAAAGAAAAAAACATCCTCTTTCCTTGCCACTCTAGTTCAGTACCTCATCGAGTGTGCTCCAGAGAAATGATATCGAAAAATTAAACAACCATTGTTCAAAAAAAATGAAATACTGTGATTCCAAACATTAGTCAGATTAGAGATCATCCAGATATGAGTCATGATAAGGTGCGCAGCTGAAAGCTATTGTGATACAGATCAATGATTGGTTGTTTTGGTTTGATTTGATTGTTTTGTTTTGTGTGATTGGTTTTGATGTCATTGTTTAGCTATTTTGGTAAAACTTGAAAGTTGGTTGCCCCCAGTATCTTTTGCCCTCGGTATCAACATAACTTGCTGAAAATGAATATGTACAATAATCAAACCATGGTAAGACGTTATCGCTTGAGGTAGATGATGATAGCATGGTGTTGGTGTGACCCTAAGATAATGGAAAAGATGCATAAAAAAGGATGGCCAAAAAGTTAAGTGCAGAACATGAACTAATAGATGGAGAGCCCCAAATAGCGTCTGTTTGCCAGATTTTCACTATTTATTTTCATTGCATTTTTCTTGTCAATAGACTGCTTGTTTGCCAGGTTTTCACCCTATGACATTTTCTCTCTTTTGCTATCGAGATCTTTGTTGCCGTTTTACCGGGGTAACCATTTTTAGGACTTTTCATTTTGGATTTTTTAGGACTTTTTGATTTTTGTATTTCTTCAGGTTTTTGATTTTTTTTTTTTAGGACTTTTTCTGATTTTTGTATTTCTTCAGGACTTTTTCTGATTTTTTTGTATTTTTTCAGGACTTTTTCTATTTTTTTTGTATTTTTTTAGGACTTTTTCTAATTTTTTTGTATTTTTTTCAAGACTTTTTCTGATGATGAAAACTGCTTTAGACATAGTACTTTTTCAGGTGCATGCTGTTGATAGGCTCATCAAACAGGTCCCCTTCTGGCGTTGATAACTTGTAGGCCCCTGAACCATAGACTGCAATAACCACATAAGGACCTAGCCAATTGGGTTCAAACTTTCCTTTCTTCTCTCTGTCTTGTTGATTACGTGGGTTCTTTTTCAGAACAAGATCACCCACTTGAAAGGTACGTGGCTTTACTTTGTGATTATAGCTGCGAGACATCATCTGTTGATAAGCTTTCAAATGATCAGCTGCTCTTTGTCTCTTCTCATCTAGGAGTTCCAGCTCTTGGAGTCGGGAAACTCTATATTCATCATCTGTTGTGAGACCTTTCAATGATACCCGGAGTGAGGGAATTTCAACTTCTAGAGGTAATATTGCTTCTGCTCCATAGACAAGGGTGAATGGTGTTGCTCCTGTCGGCGTGCGAACACTGGTTCTGTAGGCCCACAAACCGGGATTGAGTTGAACGTGCCAATCATTCCCTGAATCATTCACAATCTTTTTCAAGATTTTCAATATCGTTTTATTTGAGGCCTCTGCTTGGCCATTCCCTTGTGGATAGTAAGGTGTTGAATATCTATGCTGAATGTGAAATCTCTCACAAAGTTCATCAACATCCTGATTTTTGAATGGACGTCCATTATCTGTAATAATAGAGTTGGGAATGCCATACCAACAGATAATATAATTAAGTATGAATGCTGATATTTGTTTTCCGGTAACTTTAGTAAGAGGGACTGCCTCAATCCACTTGGTAAAATATTTTGTAGCTGTGATGATGAACTTATGCCCGTTTGATGAAGAAGGATGAATTTTTCCCACTAGATCTAACCCCCATTGAGAAAATGGCCAGGTTGGTGTGAAGGGTTGAAGTTCCTGCGCAGGAGCATGAATGAGATTCCCATGAATCTGACATTTTGAACATGTTTTCACAAAAGTGAATGATTCCCTCTCCATTGTAGGCCAGTAGTAACCCATTCTAATCAATTTCTTGGATAAGGTCAGTCCGCTCGAATGAGTACCATAGATGCCACCATGAACTTTTTGTAAAGCTTTGTCAGATTCCTCACGTTCAAGACATCGGAGTAAAGTACCATCAAGACCATGGCGATAAAGGGTGTCAGCGATAAGAGTGTAGCGAGCGGATTGGCGGATGAAATTACGTTTTTGGTTATGGGATAAATTGGGTGGTAAGATATCGTCTTTGAGATAGGCATAAATTTTTCCATACCAAGGCGAATCGGATCCTACCAAGTGGCAAATGATTTGGCTTTCAGGTGTATCATAAGCAGGTGTAAATGATTGTTCCACCAGAAATTCATAATGATTTTGAGTTTCTGGGAGTTGTAACAATGATGCGATTGTAGCCATGGCGTCAACTGCTTTGTTATCAAGCTTTGGAATTTGTGTGAATTTTATGTCCACAAAATATTTCTTGAAGTCATCAACCATCTTTTTGTATGGTATTAGTTTTTCATCTTTGGTTTGATAATCATTATTGATCTAATAAATGACCAGCTGTGAGTCACCATAAACCTGTAATTCTGTAATTCTCCATTCCAGTGCTATTTTGAGTCCGGTGATTAATGCTTCATATTCGGCTATGTTGTTGGTGCATGGAAACATCAGCCTATATGATCGAGGAATGGTGTGTCCTTGAGGGGTGACGAAAAATATGCCTGCCCCCGATCCATGTTGAGTGAAAGAACCATCAAAATATAGGAACCATGGTTGTTTAGATTCTGCAGTAAAAACATTAGCATCTGGAAATTCAATGTGTAGAGTATGATTTGCTTGTAGTGGTGCTTCAGCTAGTTGATCGGCAATAACTTTTCCTTTGATGGCCTTGCGGTCAACATAATGAATGTCAAATTCACTCAGAATCATTACCCATTTTGCTATCATTCCTGTCAATGATGCTTTGGTTAATAAATACTTGAGTGGGTCAATCTTTGAAACCAGATTGATTGTGTGAGTTAACATGTAATGCCAAAATTTTTGTGAAGCAAAGACTACTGCTAGACAAGCTTTCTCAATAGAAGTGTAGTTGAGCTCATGACTTGTTAATGTTCTACTGATGTAGTAGATTGCACATTCCTTTCCTGTAGAGTCTTCTTGTGCTAGTAGTGCCCCCAGAGATGTTTCTGTTGCGACAATGTATAAGATTAGGGGTTTGTATGGATTTGGTGGTACGAGAACTGGTGGAGTCATTAAATATTGTTTGATTTGCTAAAACGCCAATTCACATTTGTCATCCCACTTGAAAGGAACATTTTTATTTAGTAGATGTGTGAAAGGTAAACTTTTATCGGCCAATTGTGCAATGAACCTCCGTATAGATTGAAGTCGTCCTTGCAGTGATCTCAACTAACTGATGTTCTTTGGTGGAGGCATTTCCATAATTTCTTGCACTTTTGCGGGATCTACTTCAATTCCTTTTTCTGAAACAATGTACCCCAAGAGTTTTCCAGATTTGACCCCAAAAACACATTTCTTAGGGTTGAGACGAACTTTGAATTTCTCTAGTCTTACAAATATTTTGGATAATATTTCAAGATGTACTTCTCTAGTGTATGATTTTGCCAATATGTCATCCACATAATCTTCCATGAAGACATGCATCATGTCATGAAAGATTGTAGTCATGGCTCTTTGGTAGGTAGCCCCAGCATTCTTTAGACCGAAAGGCATGATGTTCCAACAATAAGTTCCCCACGGACATGTGAACGCTGTTTTCTCCTGGTCTTCAGGTGCAATCTTGATTTGGTTGTAGCCAGAAAAACCATCCATTAATGAATACATGGCATGGCCAGCTGTCAGATCAACTATAGTGTCGATGTTTGGCAGTGGGAAGTCATCCTTAGGACATGCTTTGTTAAGATCTCTGAAATATGTGCATATTCTCACAGTTTTATCTGGCTTGGATACAAGAACAATGTTGGAGATCCATTCTGCATAATCGATTGGTCTTATGAAGCCCACATCAAGGAGTTTTCTCAGTTCTTCTTTAACCAATAATGCAACATGAAGGTGCATCTTTCTGAGTTTTTGTTTCACCGACTTGGCCCCTGGTTTGGTAGATAAGTGATGCATGATAAGATCAGGATCAAGACCAGGCATGTCAGCGTAAGACCACGCAAAATTTACTTGATTTGTTTTCAGAAATTCCATGAACTCTGGTATTTCTTTCTCTGTCATTAATGCAGCTAACTGTAAGATCGTTGGTTTTTCTGAAGTTTCAAGGTTGACAGCATTTGTAGGCTCGATCAGAATAGGCGATCGCTCATGGTAGTTCTCTGGGAGAGTGTCAAGATTCCCATCGTCTGGTGCCTCAAAGAGGTTTTCACCATCTGATACGCTCTTTATTTTATCTTTTGTTTGATCTAATACTGCCAGATTCTGGTTTTCACCATTAGATCTTTCTTTTTTATTTTTATTTTTGCAGCTAGGAGTCTTGACACTCTCCTGATCAAAAACTCTATGTCAAAAATTGCTGGTGGAACAATCATTCGCATCATCTGCGGAAAGGAAGTTTATAATAGCTTCGTCACTTGGGAACATAGGTATATCGATAGGTTCGGTTGAATCCCAATCAATGAGATCAGGATAAATTAAAGATATGGGATCGTCAGGTTGTGTGAAATTGGCTATGGTTTAGGTCATAACGGAGTGGTTGGTAGGATTCGAGGTATGAGGTGGGTCAATGATGATACTGTCCTCATGATAATCTTGTTCGTTTAGATCTGACTCAGTATCACTAGAATCATAGTCAATTTGTGGTTCAGATTCTTGTGGTCGGGACCCTGAACCTTCTCCTTCAATTAGAGTTGGGGCATATTGGTGTATTACATCAACCTTTTTGTCCCTCCAAAACTCATCATTGTAAATGGTGTCCCATTCATATTCAGCAGAGTCTGTGTCAGAATTGTTTTCCAAGAAGTTCTTAACTATTGTCAAACATGCTTCTTGTGGATCTGAGCCTTCTTGCAATGCGAAGACAGTGCTATGCAGTTGTTTGGATGTGCTTTCTTTGGAGTGAGTATCATAACCCAATCCAGTTTTCTCTTTTGCAGCAAGTCCGCGGAGGTGAATGGGTTCAACTACTCCTTCCTTCCTTTTTCCAATAGGACCTTTGTCATAGCCCATCTTCTGCATGATTGAATACCCTTTTCCATATTTGTCTGTGGGTAGTTTGAGATTGGAGAATACTTCTTCATCTTTATAGAGCCAGTTTAGAATCTCTATATCCTCAGGATTTTCCATGGGGAATTTTTCTTTGATGAATTGTCCATTAAATTTTGTGATTGGCTCTATTGGTGTTTGCTTTGATGTTGATGTTGCTGATATTTGATGTTCCTTGATAGATGGTTGTCCATGTGATCAAGGTGATGTAGGTAAATTGGCAAGACAAAGAGAGTATTCTCCAACTCCATGATCCTTGAATTTCATCTTTTTGTCAAAACTATTGGTCAATTGACTGATTTTCATGTCAATTTTTAGAGAAGTCCTAGCATGAGCTTCTCGATTGTTAGGGACCAAAGTATCTTGACTGGCTTTTATGTTGGCACAAGTTTGAATATTGGAATTATCAGCAGGTATCGTGATTTCCTGTCCATCATAAGGAAACTTAAGACATTGATGATAGGTTGATGGGACAACTTGCATTTTGTGGATCCAAGGACGACCCAACAAGATGTTATATGCAAGATCACGGTCTAGTACTTGACAGAAAGTATTCTTTATAACAGGGCCCACTCTGATTGGCAGCATGGTTAGACCCTTGGATGCTCTTTCTTCATCATCATAAGCTTTTATGGTAATATTTCTTCTGAAATCAATGGAGTCTTTAGAAAATCCTAAGGACTTAACCAACTTCATGGTACAGATGTTCAAACCAACACCTCCATCTATTAGAACTCGTCTTATATAAAACTTGTGAACCATGACTTCTAAGTACAATGATGAATTATGGGGGTGAGTTATGTAAACGTCATCTTTGTCAGAGAATGAAAGGCAAGTGGGTGAGGACAAATGTCCTACCACGGCTTGAAATTGATTCACATCCAGGTCAGTGGATACATTAGTTTCAACGAGTGCTTTTTCAAGAATTTCTTTATGGGCTGGAGAAATCTTCAATAGTTCTAGAATAGAAATTTGAGCGGGTGTTTTCCGAAGTTGGTTGACCAAATCATATTGATGTTGAGGTGGAGGTTCAGTGGTTTTTGAAGAGGTGCCTTTTAAAACAACTTTAGCTTGCGCTCTTGTTGTTGCGTTGACTTCTCTATATTCCACCTTCTTGTTGACTTTAATGAAATTTACCCGCTCGTCGTCTGAGTAGAGATGATTGATTATATGATCATCATTGATATGATTCACATTTTTTTTAGAAGACTCACCCTTTTGATAATTGAGCAATGGATTATGAAATGCTTGGTGGTCTGCGTTGGTTTGTTGATTTCCTTCTATTGTGATGATGTCATTGTCAATCAAGTCTTGAATGGCATTCTTCAAGGCTTGGCAGTTGTTCGTGCGATGACCTTTGCACCGATGATAATCACAATAGTATGCCTCATTCCATGACGAAGGATTTACACTGGGTTCATAGTTTCGTTGAGGTGGTAAAGTAATGACATTTTTGGCCATCAACTCTTTGAATGTTGATTCTAAAGATTGTCCCAATGAAGTGAAAGTTCTTCTATTTGAGAAGAATGAAAATCTTTGCGGATTTGAATTCGAGGTGTTCCCTAAGGAATTGTGATTGTTATTGGTTCCTCGGTAACCCTGGTTGTTGGAAATCCCTTGATGGGGAGTAGAGTTTTGATTTGTATTGTTCCTCGGAAGAGGAGGATTATTTCCGTGATTTGCAATCGAGTTAACATTGTTGTTGCGACTGTTTGGAGTACTGAGGAAAAATGGTTTGGTTGAGGCATGATTTGCATCAACAACACCATCATTCACCATATTTTTGTTGCGAGTCCAGAATTTTGACTTGTCCTGATTATTGTGATGGTTAGATGAGCTAGGATTTTCTTTGTCATGTTTGATTATTCCTCTTTTGACCAAAGCATTTTCGATGGTTATGGCATCTTCAATCATTTTCTCAAAAGGAGGACAATGTAAGTTCAAGTGATAGCTCATTTCTGAATTTAAACTATTAATGAAAGTAACCATCTTTTCCTTTTTAGGAACAGGACGTGGATATTTGGCAAACATTCTTCTCCATCTCTGAAGAAATGTAATGAAAGATTCACTAGGTTTCTGTGCAACCTTGCAAAGATCTATCATGGTGATCTGGTGTTGTATGTTGTAGGTATATTGTGATATGAATAGGTTGATCAATTCTTCAAATGTTCTGACGGGAGGTGTGATTTTAGATAACCATTCCATAAAATGTACTCCAAGGCTCCTAGGAAACAGTCGCATCAAGTAAGTATCTTCGTGAGCGAATTCCAATGTCATGTTCTTGAAGTCTCTAACATGATCGATTTGATCCGTTTTCCCATTATAGCAATCAAATTTTGGCATTTCACAGTGCTTGGGAAAAGGAATCATGTTAAGACTTCTATCGAAAGGATAAGGATAAATGTCCTCAAGAGTGTATTTCTTTGTGGTTGTTCCCCCTTGTAATTCTTTAACTTGTCCTTGAAGTGCCTTGATTTGTTGGGTCAAAGCACTAAGATCAGAAAGGGGTGTCTCTTTAGGTTTATTTTTCAAGTTTTCATTGTCAAAGTCGTGAGGCAATTTAGCCCCTTGTTCGGCTAGATAGCGAAAATATTTCTCCTTATCTCGCTGCAAGATCTTTTCAATAGCTTTATGGAATTTTGGATCTTGCTCAGCCTCTCTAAGACATTCCTCATCTTGTTCCTCATCACTATCCACCTGGTTTTTATCTCTATAATTATGAAAAGGACTTTCTTCTCTATTGTCCATGTTGTTGTTGAAAAGTGGATTTTGATTTATGCTGAAAAGGGGATTACTTCTTTCTCCTTCTTCTTGAGTGTTTTGAATATGATTTTCTTTTTGGATTGTATCCTTCAGTTTATTATGTTGAGATCTTGTGGAGATAGGCATATGATTTTGAGAAATTCTTCTAAACTTAGACCCTAGTTTTGACAAGTGCGATGGTGATGATATCTTGATTCGATAAGATATGGAATCTTATGATATGATCAAGGATGCTCCTAACTTATTGATTGTGGCTTCCAATTGATGAAGGATTTCAGAATTCTATTGGGGAAGTTGAACCAAAAATTAGAAAGCTGTTTTGAAGGTGCACTCTAAAAGATTTTGATCTTCGTTTTTAAAGAAATTCTCTCAAGATCTTTGCAGAATATGGCTGGGGTGTGAAGGATATTCTATAGAAGGTTGTGGTATGTTGTTAAACTCAAGAGGTTGGTTATGATTATGCCGTTGTGATAGAGCTAATCTCTGATAATAGGCTCGAGAATCTAAGGGATCTACAACATATTCATCAGTGAATCCTCTAACAAAATCCTGATATCTGTGAAGAAATCCTCGATAGTGAAGCAAGACTTGTCGACTTTTGTACAAGAATTTTCTCTTTTGTAGTGTTTTCTTGTATCCTAACAGTTTCTTGGGTTTTCTGATCCTTTTAGATAATGATTTCTTGGGAAACTTTGTTGACTTCCAATCTCTAAGCATGGGAATGTTATTGGGAATGTTGTTGAACCAATGGTATGAAAAACTCTTAAGTGGCTTTCAGTTGTTGTTTCTTCATGTTCTTTTTTTTGGATGATCTCTTTATCTGAATTAATGTAATGGAAGACACAACAAACATTTTTGAAAGCAGTTGTTCTTAAATCCCTATACTAACATGAAGTGTTTGATCAAGAAAATGTTTTTCATCAAATGTTTTCACAGGTTTTGCACATGAAAGACAATTCAGGCAGACTCACTCTTAAATGCTCAAGTAGGTCATTCTAGTAATCAACAACCCACATCTTAGAACTGCGTCGACTCACACAACCGTGTCACCCTCGAAGGGGCGCCCATGTTTTTGTCTTTTGCAGGCGCGTACTCAGAGTTATGGAAGTGGATATCGGATCCCCTGAGCAAACGGTCCTTGGTAGTTATATGGTGAGTATCTTGGGGGAAGATTCTTCCCTCCCCTTGCACTGTGATTATTAGAATGTTTGGAAACTGACTCGGCTGGCCACTACACTAGGTTCATAGTAAGGATTTCCGTTCAGTGCGGCAATAATAAACTCCCTCAGGAGACCTCCCAACCTTTAGAACAAAGGCTTTGGGGATGGTTATCTTGCACACTACCAAAAAAAGAGGGTTTCCCCAAATTTGCTTTAAATTTTATAGTGGGGCGGAATAGCCTGGCTTTGGCTTGAACCCACTTGAGTCGTTCCCGTAGGGTGAATACTTTTTCCCACTACGGCAGGATCTCTAAAGGATGTAATTGAAACAATAAAATTCATGAAAAAAAAAAGAAAAAAGAAAAAAGAAAGGAAAGTCTGGTATTTTGATCACCCAGTTAAGGGGAGAGCATAGACCTATTGCCACAGTCAAAGCAAGTAGATGTTCTTTTTAAGTTCCAAATCATAATGATCTAACCTAAGTGAAGATATTGCTTCACCAAAAACAGATTGTTCAATTTTAACTGCAAGATTATTGTTTGGTGACTATCCTAGATTGCTTCATTTTAATCCAGATGTGGCTACCCTAGGATTGCTTCATTTTAAAATTCAGAAAAAAAGAAAAAGAATTTTGTCTGCGGAAGGCGTCAGACTCAGAATTCTATGTTTTTGTTACAGTCTATATGCACTTGAACAGAAGCTATATGCACCAGAAGATATATGCGCCGAAACAGAGGGTATATGCGTCGAAACAGAGGGTATATGCGCCGGAACAGATGCTATATGCACCTAAACAGAAACTAAATGCGCCATAAGAAAGATTTAAATGCTTTAAAATAGTTACTGTATGCTGAAAGAAAGACTGTATATGCGCGTAAACAGTCACGGGATGCGCCTAAACAGTCACGGGATGCACCTAAATAGTCACGGTATGCACCTAAACAGTCATGGGATGCGCCTAAATAGTCACGGTATGCGCTCCAAAATCCTGCAAAACAAAAAGTTAAAAATCCCCATATGCGCGTCAGAAAATTTTGAATGCGCCTAAATGCCAATTTTTTTTCCCAAAAGCTGATTCCAAAACACGGAAACTGTCAACAGAAACTTGCAGAAAATGTTAAATTCGTGGGTTCGAGCCCCACGGTGGGCACCATTTTATGTGTGATTGAAAATATTGGATCAATCTAAATTAAAATCAAACACATATTAATAAAAAATTATATCAGAAAAACTGAAAAAGAAACAGAATATACGCAAACCATAACAGCTTTCCCGAAATCGTCTTATCTTCCTCTATCTCCAGCGTTTCGTTGCATCAAATTGCTCTCAGATAAACAGACCAATGCTCAACAAAATGACAGCTAAAGAATGAGATTAAAACATGCATAATATGCTAAATGCAAAAGCTATGCTGAGATGCTAGTATGGCTGTGATGCATGAGTTGATTGCGTGTATGCGTAAATGAGTATGTAAAGTGTAACCAAAGCTTGGATTTGTGTAGGCTTTTATAGAGTTTTCGAATGGATTTGATTGGCTGAATCGATCGACGGTCTGGATTGAGCTTGTTCGAACGGACGGCGGGAGATCTTCGAAAGTGGAAGAGAAGATGGAAGGTTTCCCTTTTCTTTCAATTTTCGTCATTGAGATTCGAAGGAAAATTTCCATTTCGAAGGATGAGTTAAGAATTTGGAAGGGTGAGTTAGCATGAGTTAGAAATTAAATAAATTAAATTTATTTAATTTGAAAGTGGAGATGAAAATGGAAACCCACATAATTAAATAAATCATATTTAATTATGTTTTAGAAAATGAAATTAGGGTGAGGAAATATTAAATAAAATATTTAATATTTAAATCGATTATGGGATGGAGAATATTTCATTATTCAAATATTCAAAATATTTAAACTTTAGAATAGAATGATAATTAAATATAAATAAATTATGAAAATTTATTTAATTTAATCAAGCGGAAGATGGAAATGTTAGTAATTAAATAAAATTATTTATTTAATTAAGGTAGAAGAATTAGAAAATGAACGATATAAATAAATAATTAAATTTATTTATATGTAGATGACATTAGAGGAATTAATTAAATAAATTATATTTAATTAATTAACAAGCTTAATCATGACCATTTTTAGACGTATACAACAACAACCACCCAATATGAGCCCAACTCAAAACATGCACCAACAACCAACACCAAAACCAAACTAAGGAAAATATCCTTAAAAACCACAAAATCCAGCAAGTGCAGATCCAAGAAATCAGAGCAGAGGGGTAGATCAACCAACAAGTACAAAGACATGTAGAGCATAACAATGTATGAAACAATTGCAACACCAATATTCATTAAAAGAACAAACCAAGTGGGAATCAAGACATGGAAAAAGGAAGGGGCAGAGTCACCATACACTTGCCACAACACCAGATGAGACATCACCACATCAAATCACAACCTCCTGAGACACCCAGATGGGGCAACAATGAGGAGAAAGCATAGAGAATAAGCCCCAACAAGTGAGGGGACCTCCCCAACCATTTAACTGAAAACCAACAATGAGGTAGTAGGGGTCCCTTAGCCTCCAAGAAAGCAACCGACCCAACAACACCAGGAGAAAAACCAAAAGCATCTACCACTACTTCCTCAAGGCCCTTGAAGCAACAAAATAATGAGAGGACAAGAGTGACAGGAGTCCCACCACGCAACCAAACTGAAACACAGGGCAATGTAGAAGGCAGTGTAAACCTGCAAAGAAGAGAGCACCGAACCTCCCACACTGTAGCCCTCAACAAGAACCCAAAGGAACCCAATCGGCCCCAGAGAAATGAGAAGAGATGACTCCAAGACCGTCGATGGGCCAACCATAAAAGCACCAATCATCCCCTCTAGGTAAACAAGCTGCCAGTGGGAAGCATAACACAAATCTGTCACAAGGCAAAGCAATTTGGTATCTACCAGACAAAAGACAACAACGACGTCCTCAAAGATGGAACAAGTACCAAAAAAACCAAAAATGTGCCCAGGAAAAAAAAAAGTAGCAGGACCACCCTCTGAATCTTCATCTCCATTGCCTCTACCATTAGGAATTTTCAAAAATCACCCTCCTCCTCCATTCCTGCTAAGAGCCATATTATGCATTTGTTAAGAAAGATGTGTTTCATGAGTTTGTGTGGAGGGCGAGGAGAGAGGAGTATGATGGGATAATTAAAACATAAATGGTTAACAAGCATGAGCTACCAATGGAAGTAATTGAGAGAAATTTCCTCAAGGAAATGAAAGAGAAATATAAAGAAATAACACCTATAAAAGGAAGGAAATTGGAAAGGGAAAGTGGTGTACTCTTGTTACTTGAATGGGATATGGCAGTGATCATAGCATCTGATACTGTCCAGAGGCACAACACCCCTATTTTTGCTATTAATGAGGGAGAAGACACAATTGCATTACAAGGGTTAGCTTTCAGTCCACAATGGGACACTTTTGTAATTTTGGCATTTTCCCCAAATACAAGTACTTTCTAGAATTAGCATAGCCAACAATTGACCTAAGAGGGGGATTGATCATCAAGAGAGTGTTAGATACCTCAACAATTGAAGCAACAAAATTATCATTAAATGTTGCTCAATGCACTAAGGCCATTATTGAGTCCTTGATAGAGGAGATGGATCAAATAAATAAGAAATATAATGATCTTGTGGTTGAGTACAACAAGGGGCAATAGTAGATTGAAGAGTTGCAATTAGAAGTTGTATTGCTAAAGGAGAAGTTGCAAGCCATGCCAACTCAGGGACCAATGCAAAGAAGTTTCCCTCTTGTAGTTCCATTACCTCTAGAGAAACCCCCACTTCTCCAGTCCAACATCCTACTCCCATTTCCACAAAAAAATATTGTATATGATCCAAATGATCTACCTATTGCACATCTAACTCCAATAACATCATCAACACCTCAAATAAGGAGAGATAGTAGAAGGGAGTTGATGGAACAACTCCAAGTTTATGATGAGTTCCTTGAGCATGTTGATAGGATAGTGTACATGAATAACATGAAAATTGTGACTATGGTGTTGGAGCACCTGAATAAAAAGATTGAGAGAAAGACTCTTAGTGTGCATTTAACTTAACCATGTTTGATGCAATAAAAATATTTGATAGGGATAGAGAACTTTCTATCCCATTAATGAATAAATGGATCCCTGGATTGGAAACATTGAAGAGCATGGTTATTGGGTCAACACATGATGCAAATAAACCACCACTCATTGCCCAAACCCACAAAATTGTGAAAGGGATTGTAGAGTGTCAAGTGTTGATGGATCCCATGGAGAAAAAAATAAGGGATCTTGTGAAGAAGTTTGTTGAAAGTAATCTTGGTTTGATACCTGACATTTTGAATGATGCTAGTGGAATTAAGCCCCTTTAGAAATGGAAATATCAAATAAATAGTTCAATTGCCACCTTGGCTTGTTCAGTTGCCACCTTGGTTGCACTAATTTGTGAAAGAGTCAACATTGATATGTTAAAAGATAGTATGGATAAGTTGTCCTTCACAAATGTTTTCCTTGAAGGTTTTGACAAGGAGGTAACCTAGATAGTCATCAAGTATGGCCCTTACAGGAAAAAATTAGATGAATTTATTGCATATGTATGGACAGTTGAGTATGATTTTGAGCTATGGAAGTAGAAGTATGTTGATATCCTAGACTTGTGAGTTTTTTTTCAGTGGAAAGGTGGCAATAAATTTTGGTCTTGATGCATTCAACATATAGGGTGTTTTCAAGAGGGATGGGTATAGAGGTTGGTGAATTTTGAGTGGCTTACTGAGGAGGAATATAATGCATGGCTTGAAAAGGGTACAGATTAAGCCTATGTTATATCAATGTTTAAATATTGTTTCCTCCTTAATTCAAAGTTGATGGCATATATATGTTTATGTGGAAGTTCTTTGGCTTTTTCTTTCTTCTTGTTTTCATGCTTTTGACCTACACTTGTTGGGTGCACATGTAAGGATTTTTTTTTCTTGTGGAAGGAGTGTCTTCATCTAACAAAGAGCCTTTTGGAAGGTGGGAAGTATCTGTATCGAAAAATGTTTTTTTTTGTCTCTTCTAGGATATTCCCCCTCACGATTTGCAAATATAATCATATTTTGAAGAGAATTGTAATTTTAAAATGTAAATATGACAAGTGTCAATTGGCTTGAGGCTTGTTATTCTCCCTTTTTTTTATAAAAGGAAATTCAAGGCCATTGAAAAGGTTGTTGCTGAATGAGAAGAAAATTGTAATTGAGAATGTAGATACATTTTGTCTAATTTTTGTCTAGGTTTTGAAGTTTGAGCCTATGATTATAGCATTGTATACCAATACTGTTACACATGAATGCAAATGAAATATTTTGTAGCCTCTATTCTCCAATTATATACCTCATATGAATTATGAATAAAATAAATCAAGGATCTTTCTATTCATCTTTATTGTATTTCAATTGAATGTTTATTCATTGTTGAGCTCTTGTTCAAAGAACAAACAATTTTTTTTTTGACATGAATGAAGATTTATGTGAGTGTATGGATGGATAACTAAGTAATATTGGTCTGGAATTTTGGGTTAGGTGGTGTAAGGAATCATTTAATATGTCTATAGTGATAGGTCAAATTCTATTGTATGATTTTAATTAAATGATTTAAGACTCCATGCCCTGAGATTTAAGGCACTAGCCCATAAGCTATGTTGATGCTACAATTCTTTGGTTGTTCACATCAATAAGATACAAAATCATTTAAATATCTACTCTCAGTTGAATGTATGTCTTAAGTTGAGTTTCAATCATATTCTCATGTTATAGATTTGTAAATGTTGTAAGATCTACCAAATCTTTTACATATTTCATCTATTAAACATAAATCTAGAGAATATATCTGCTATTACAATTTTCATGAGTAAATGGAACAAGAGAGCTTGAAAACATTGTTAGGGATCACCCACTCGAGTCTTGAAGAGCTCAAAGTATAGAGGGAAAGTCTCAAAGACTTTCACCTATCAAGTTGGCCAATCCCTCCTGATTATTGACCATTGAATTTGGTAAATTCATAGATAATTGGTGAAATCATCTTGGTTAATTTAAAACACCAATAGATTGGAGACTCTTCTTGGGATAACACTTGTCTATGTGTCTCTAGTTGCAGATCTAATACAATCAAAGTCATCTATTTACATTATTCTTTGCTCAATGAAGAACAATTTTATCAACTTTTCATCATATGCTAAGTCTACTACTAGTAAGTCCAGGATTTGAGTTCTTTGCAATTTCCTGCTAGGTTGTGTTTAAATTTGCTAAGTATTTGAAATTTATCTCAAGAATTTATCAAAATATTTTCAATTCCCACAAAGTGGGTGGCATCTTTGAAAGTCTCTTGTGCGAATGCATTTTAATTTCAAGAAAAAAGAGAGAGAATTGTGCAAAGTATTTGTAGAAATGAAAGGAACTAGAAGCAACATGAAGAAGAATCCTGAGTAGAGGGTAGCAAGAGATTTTCCTTGCAAATTTTGATAGCAAGGGTTATGTTAAGAAAAATTTGTATCGAGCTGGCAGCTATGAGTATCACCCTGATATTGAAGATTTTTGAGAAGACTGTATAGATGAAGGCGAGGTGTATAGAATAAATTTCATGAGATTGACCCTAAGGAAAATACAAGCTTTTGGTATTTCTTTCAATATTATAGAAGATGCACAAGAAGACTTGGCAATCATTGATCCTAAATATCGGGCCCTTGCTGCTAAGCCCTTATACAAAATTAATTGGTTACAGGATGAATTTTCAGACTTAATGGTCCTTTTTGCCCCTATTTTGAGAACTTCAGATTGGTTGAACAGAAAATGGTGCCAAAGTGCGGGTTCTCCCCATGAGCAAAGAGTTTTGTAGAGAAAAGAGCAAGGGACTATACAAGCCTTTGGCATAAATATATCAGTTGGAAAATAGTCAATTAGGTCGTTTGGCATAGGCTCACAGTCAAGCGGAGATGGCAAGAAGCTAGAAGACACTGGGGCCAAGATAAAATCAATTTGTGAAAAGATAGTGTACCCTCGGTACCTAAGAAAAAGGCTAGTCAAGAAAAGCCAGTGCCTACATACTCTAAGGGAATTTTTCAACAAATAATTGATGATAATTCTTTTCCCACATTCTTTGAAGTTCCCCCTTCTCCAGTATGAAATAATTTTGTCTCTGTTAAATCAATTGAAAAAAAAGAAAATGAAAGTGTTGAAAGTAGAGACACCAGATTAGTGGCATCTTCCCCAACATGGTTAAATAAAGCAGTCGAGAAGAAAAGAAAGAATATTCTTGCAATGACAATTGAATTAGATATAGTTTCCATGCTACTACAGGGTCACTAGAATCCCAAAAAGGCTAAGAGGATGTCACGAATTGTCACTGATTCCACTACTGGGCATCAACTATTGGAGATTGTTGATCCATAAAAGGACCTAAACAAAAATGAGATAATAGAAGCCAACTACAAGGTTACTCATGTTGATAGGGGGGCATCTACTTTAGAAGGTGATGGTATATCATGTTGATTACTCTGTTAATGCATTGATCAAAAGAGAAAAAGAATAGAAAAAGGAGAACCTTTAGTTGCAATCTCATAATATTTTTTTAAGAAATTGTATTTCATCAATTGTGACTCTGACCACTGAGGAAGCCTCAAGCTCAACTGTTCAAAGTATTGATTTTGACACTGTGCAATGGGTTGGGAAAAAAATAGGTTATGCTAAAGCTACCAGCGAATGGATAGAAGGGATTTATTAGGATGGCGTTTTCCACATTAGTAAATTTAGGCAATTATTTGTTAATGTGTTTGATAAAAGAAAGGAACTGGTAGTTGAGCTCCAACAGACTAGGAGAGAACATAGTAGCACATTTTTGCTTTCAAGGGAAATTGCAGAATTAGACTCCATGGAGCACACTTTGTTAATAAGAGAAAAATTGGTAGATGACCCTAGAGAAATTGATCCTAGTTGGTATGATTCATTGGAGTGGAAATTTTCAGTATATGAAGATTATATCAAGGAAATCAATAAAGTGTTAGAAAAATGCTTTGACATATTGGTGAAGATCAAGGAGAACTTCAATGCTCTCAAAGTGGACCTCATGGATGGGTTCGATGAAAATGTACTAGATCTTGTAGACATAACGAGGGAATTTAAAGAGGTGTATCATAGAGAAGTAAGTGATCTTGAGACAACCATTGCAAACTCATTCAAAAAATTGAGTAAATTACAAACCCATATGAGTGCATTTAAGTCATAAAGTGACAACATCTATGAAACGCTAGCTGAGTCAGACCGTGCACTTTCAAGATGGAGGAAAAGGATGTAAATCACTACGACTCTAGGAAGCAAAAACATCACCGCAATTGTCACCAAGTACTGGGAATATAGGAAAAGAGTAAAGGCATAAGAGGAGTTACTGGAGCAGGAGGAGGTGGAAATAATTGGAAGTGAAAGAGTTGGTGTTGGGACCGTTGTTTAGTTTTTTAGTTTTTATGTTATTTTCTTTAATTTGGCTCTCTTGATACTTCAAAGACTTTTTATTTTAATTTCTAAAACGTTTGTCTTCAAAAAACCGTTATCAAGACAAAAAAAACTCTGCTATTTTTACTGCTTTCTGTTATTTTAATATAGAAAGACAATGGTGAAGTTCATGCATACGTAATCTTTGAGTTATGGTGTGTGGATTTATTTTGCTTTTGTTGAGTAGTTTGCTAGTGGATTATCTATTATTGGAATGATAGATTTTTTCTTAGTTTCATTGCTATGGAATGTTGATATGTGAATAAATATTTTATGGTGATGGATGCGTAAGGATTTCTTAGTATAATTTAGATGATTTGGTAGTTTAAGCTTTTATTGTTTAAGTTGTGTGGATGCCTTTACAAGTTATTTATGTTGAACTGTTAGTTTCTGTTAGCTTATAAGTTATTTATATTGAACTATTAGCTTCTGTTCAAGGAATGGATTAATATTCCTTTCAGTTATTTATCAAAGATTGTGTGAATGGAAATGCAATAGGAATTTATAAGTAGTGTGATAAGTGTTCTTTAAAAATGATGCATAATCACATATCAAATTCAATACCATGGAATACAATATAAAATATAAAATATCACAATCTCATGGAATACAATATAAAATATTACAATTTCATGGAATACAATATAAAATATCATCAACTACAATTTGGAATATGATTCATGAAGTGCAATATAAAATAAAATATCATGAAGTGCAATGATTCACAATTTCATTGAATAAAATATAAAATATCATCAAATACAGTTTGGAACAATGGAAATTGATTCATGAAGTGTAGTATAAATACCTAAAAGCTGCTAATTCTCTTCTATTTTCCAAACGGAGTCAGGGTCCTCAAACTGACGTTCATCTTGAGATAAAGTAAAAGAGTCGTCTTGATTCTAAGTCTGTGCTTCATTTTCTTCACCTTGTGTCTCAAATTCAACATTCATTGTGTGATTTGTGTCAATGTCATCTGTCCTAGTCCCACTGCCACTACCAGTGCCACCAGTACCAACATTTGGAATTGAAGTGTTGCACAACCCGGTCCCTCGTCTTTCACATGTGGACCTCTAGATTGTGAGTGCCCTTTCAAAAGGATTTTTTTTGACATTATATGTAGTTCCTTTCATCCTCAAGCAATTTTCCAATTCTTGTCTAGTTTGTTTCTTAACTTTGATTTCAAAAACACCAATGTACTGAAAACTCTCTCATCCTCCACTGACCCCAATATCATTGTTTGACATAAATCAACAAGTTTGAAATATTATAATATCAAATCACACAATATTTCACTCTGACCTAAGTTTGTCCAAAACTTTTTATTGATCCCGATTCAAAGGCCTTCTCCGAGCCCATGGATTTATACTGGTCCTTCACAGCTATTTCAAAACTCCTACATTATTTTCTAAGCTTAGCTTCAACGTAAACCCACAAAAGTGGTCTACAATTAAAATGAGGAAGGAAAACTTGTAAAAAATGACCCCATGCCAACATTTTTCATTTAGGGGGTTCAAACAAACCAAAAGAGGGTTGGCTCGAACCAGGGTTCGAGTGAACCCATTTAATGCATGTATGGACCAATCAACCAAAAAAACAAATGGAAACCCCTTTATGGAAGGGGGTTCGCTCGAACCCCCCCTTTCCATGATTTTTGACCTTATTCACTAAAAAAATAAAAAATCTTGCACTTCCGAGCTCGGGTTGAAGATGAAAATGGAAAAGAAATCACATACCCAACTGGAATCAGGTAGTCCTCAGAACGAGCTATCCAACGACTATAATTTTAATATGTTTTGGTTTTATTATGTATTTGTATTTTTAGTTTTATTAAACATAGGTTTTTCACCAAAAATCAAGCTCTCTGTTCTTCATATGTGGAAAAATAGAAGATTATCAATTTTTTTTTGAAAAATATGAGTGCACCAGACATTGAAGTCCTTGATCCAACAATTTTTTTTTTCAATATGTACAAAAAAAGTTACGCGTTATACGGTTGCACTATGTCTGAATTGTAATTGGTTTGAATTTGAAACTTGATTAAATAAAAAATATTCAATAAAAAACTATCTAACTAAGTGGAAGTACTAGATATCGGAGTTACAAATCTAAATTTGAAAGAATTACAATTTAATCCTTCATGGAAAAAAAGTTATGCGTTATACAGTGAGCGTCACTTTTTAAAAATGTTGTTTTCTGAAAAAACTAGTTTTCGAGGGAGATGGAGAAAGAAGTGCAATCAGATTCCAAAATTTTTGAAAAAAATATATTTAGAATCTATAGACATAATGCCATGAAACTCTAGTTTGCATCATCTTCAAATTCCTCACGGTTTAGCCGCTATAGGTGCCCGAAAGTGATGATTTAGTTAAATTTTTTTGATTTTAGTATCCAGTTTGGCCAAAAATTGTAAACCACTATTGTGGGATCACCCTTCATTTAAAATTCTTTCTATTGTCTGCTCATTGTATGTTACACTTTTTGAAAATTGTTCAATCAAGATTTTTACTTTATCAAGAAAATATTTTGGGTTATGTCAGTTTACCCAAATTTGAGGATACACAATACCCATGGCTTCAAGTATTTATGTCGAGGAAATATTTCATGAATCTCTGAGGAAAGAGATTTTGCAATTTCCTTCAAATTATCACTAATAGATTTAACAATGCCATTAAAATCTTCCTTGTTAATAGCTACTTCTTTGCTAGAGCGCCTAGCTATCTTACAATGGTACATTGGTATCTCATATCCACGTACATAGATACATAAGTGTCCACTTGCATTAAACTGTAAATAATTATTAGGATTATTCAAATCAATAATTTTTTTCCACATGAAATAATTTGGTCCTTCTTGTGTTATATCTAGATACAGATGATATAGGGCCAAGCATGTATGTTTACGTAGATTGGCATTTTCATAAATATACATAGTTCTGTCTTGGGCTTTCTTCACAAGATTCTTCATCACATCCAACATGGGGAGAAGACTAGCTAAAGTCAAGAGTGTCTCTATATCACTTAACCTATGTAAGAGGTCAAGAGCTTTGTCTATTGTGTTGTGATGCTTGTACATCACTCTAATCAAGGATTGATATTTTGAAAGAACTCGTTGCGCTGGTCCATGTAGGGAGATCCATCTGGTATCAACATCCTTGAGAAGCTTGTTTCCTGGTGTTATTCCCTCAGCAAAATTTTGAAATTCTATGAAACATTTAGGACTTCAGCAAAAGTATGCGTGGATCTCACAGACTAGATTTTCAACTTTTGATACTGTAGGAAACTTGCTTACAATTTTGAATGCTAAATTCATTCTATGGGCCATGCAGTGAATGTCAAGCATATATGGTGCACAAGTAGTTTGTAACTTTGTGCAAACACTGCTCCTTTGACCTTGCATCACTGTAGCTCCATTAGCTCCTACACACACCAACTTTTTGGCAATTGTCAACTCAACCATACGTGCAATTTCATTCAAAGATTTCTTTAATAGTTCAAATAGATTTTGCGATGTTGAACTGTCCTTCATTTTATGAACACAAAGAAGATTCAAGCTTGGTGAACATGTCGTTCTACAGTATACAAATGCATATAGACCCAAGAAGTATTGTCTACCGCAATAACTTCATCTAAAGATAATGTAATGAAATTTGACTCTACTTTCTCCTTTAAATCTTCCTTTTCCACTACAGCAAGACAATTTTCCTATTCCCATCTAGTGTTTACTAACCAATGTGAGAAGGGAAAGTGAGGAACACCCAAATAAGATAATAAACTAGAATATTCTGGGTAGTCTGTCATAGGACGCCCTCTGGACAAAATATGAAAAATAACACTCATCTTCAAATAGTTTTTGATAGATTTGCTGCTTCCATTGCTTTTACAAATTGAGCCTCACGTGTACCTTGACATGCAGCAAGCTTCAACATTCTTTGGTCATGCTCTTCATATTCCGTGACATACCTAACATAAAGACATTCTTCCTTTGATTTCCATCATATGACCGATTGTTCCTTTCTATCTATGATTTGTTTTTTATAAAATTTACCAATATGCTTTTCTATAGTGTTAAGCTTTAGTTGCAATGTCTTGTCTCTTCCACATTTCCAACTAAAAAGATTTCTTACATTTGGCCAATGTTGCACTTTCAATATCATTTTCTTTCCCCTCTGGTACAATGAATGGGTACTATGACAACCAACCAAGTTGAAAATTCCTTGTCATTTCCCACTCGTGTCCCATTTTTTATTTTATTTTTCTTTTCTTGCTACCAACATCATCCTCATCCAAGTCAATTATCTCATTCTAGCTAACCAGGGTATCCCTTGGAACATCTTTTGTGGTATGTCCATCCTAATTTGATACATTTTGATTTAACTCAATGACAATCTCACCTTGACCTTCCGGTGGCGGTGAGGTATTGTAAATGCCTTCATTAATATTTGGTGGAAGAGTTGATGATGTAGTTCCATCTTGATCTGATGGATCATAAGCTTTTCCAATTCCAAAAGTAAGACTATATGGTACCTCTACATTTTGGGCATTTTGATGGCCTCCTAGTCTCTTCACTACCTTAAGGAGTCTTACCCTTGCTACTTGACATATTGATCTCTCACTTCGAATAAAATATGGAAAAGAATGTCTTGTTTAAGAAGGATAGAGAATATAGATCCCATTCCCTACTCAATATCATCTTTAAGACTGAAGTAAGAATGGAAAAGAGATAAAGAAATCTTATTATTATAACTAATAACACTATGAAGAAATGATCACTCACCTTTAAGTCTATGTTTTCAACTTTCTCCAACTTTTGAATCGAGACTTGTAGAACCTCAGAATTGAACAAGATATGTAAGAATAAATGACAGTTTCAATTGTATTTATATCAATCCATATTTGGCGAATTCTATAGGATTTTTAAATGGTATATTAAAAATTTGGTGAATCCCGCGTGCTTATACAATGATACGTTGTAATTTTCAAGGCGAAATGTGTCCTCAAATGTAATCATTTTTTAATGTTATTGGCGAAATAGGTCCTCACAAGCAACTATTTATAAATTTTAATTGGCGAAATGGGTCTTCACAAGCAACTATTTGTAAATTTTAATTGGAAAAATGGGTCTAATACAATTTTGTTTTAATAGTATTGGTGAATATGTAGGTGTTTTATTACATGCTTCTAGGATTCCAGGAGAAAATATTAGTCGGTCCATTTGAAATGTGTAGTTTGTTATGGTGAATTTTTTTCTTCAATATGCCTCATAAAATAAATCATTGGCAAATGGACATGCATTGGACCGATAATTCATAAAATCTAGGCGATTTGGACACCCTATTGGGTGGAATTAATTCACCAATTTCAACATGGCCGATTTCTAGAATTTTCCAATTGGCGAAGATTCACCACTAAAATATTCACCCCAAGAGCCTACATGGGCTTCTTTAAGGGAAAGTGGTATCTCTGCTTTAGTGAGACATCGAAGAAGCATGCTGTTATAAGATTTCTGATAGAGAACATTAGACAAAATAACATAACAGGCTGAAAGCTTTCATATATGAGTGCGATTGTTCTTTGTCACGTCATTGAGAAAGTTTCCAATCTTTAGGTAATTATAGATATTAGAGAACCATTCTCCCAAGTCTACGTGAGAACACACAAGGATATCGGATTCAGGTTGATCAGAAACCGCTAGGGTTCGTAGGACCTTAACCACGAAGTGGTATTATTTTGTATCTTCCTCCAAAGGTACCAAGGAAGTAATGCTTGCCATGGCATCCGCGTGTCTATTTTCCCTCTTAGGGATACTGTCTATCATGAAAGAAGAGAATCGATTAAGCAAGGACAAAGCAAGGTCTCAATATCAAGACAACTTACTTTGTTTAGCTTGATAAGTTCCCATAATCTAATTCACAATAAGTTTAGAATCACCCAATATGCGGAGATGTTTTACCTTTAGCGCAATCATGGCATGCAAGCTAGTGATGAGATATTCATACTTAACAATGTTATTAGTGCAAGGAAAATCTAATCAAAAGGATAAAGGGACCGGTTTACCTTCGGGGGATATTAAGACCACACCCGCTCTAGAGCCAGTCTGACACCTTGATCCATCGAAATAAATCTTCCATTCAAATTCATAATTAATATTAAAAATGTTCTCATTAGGGAATAAGTCTAGACCTAGGAAGGAGCGAGATGAGGGAGAATCTTCCAATTGATCGGCAATAGCTTGACCCTTTATTGAATTTTGAGTAATGAATTTTATATCAAACTCAGAAAGCAGCATAACCTGTTTCGCTAACCTCCCAACAAGGTCAGTACTAGAGAACAGTTGCTTTAAAAGGTCAGTCTTCATAATGACATGCGTTTAAGCATGGAGAAGATAATGCCTTAACTTCTATGTAGCAAAGGCAAGAGCAAGACATTGTTTCTCCATGGAGGAATAATGGGTTTCATAATCAACTAGGATACGACTAATGTAGTAGATTGCTCTCTCTTTCCTAGCATAAGCCGCCAAGGCATACAATGACACTGCGAGGTAAAGCAAAAAGGGTCTATCTTGCATAGCCAACATCAATACAGGAGGATTTTCCAAATAGGCTTTGATTGAATCAAAAGCTTTATGGCACTCTTCATCCCATATGAAGCAAACATCTTTCTTCAACAGACAAGTGAAAGGAAGAGTATGATCAACCAATTGAGATATAAATCTATGAATCACTTGAATCTTCCCTTGTAAGCTTTGTAATTCAGTAATATTCCTAGGTGGAGGCATGTTAACAATGGCATCAATTTTATTTGTGTCAACTTCGATCCCACGGTCAGAGACTATAAATCCCAGAAGTTTTCCGACATCCACACCAAAGACACATTTATGGGGATTGAGTCTCATCTTATAGAGTCCAAGCCTTTCAAAGATAAGATGAAGGTTCTTTACATGATCTTGATGAGTTATCAATTTCGCCAAGATTTCATCAACATAATCTTCTAAGATCTTTTGAATAAAGTCATGGAATATTAGGGTCATCGCCTATTGGTAAGTTGCTCCTACATTCTTTAACCCAAAAGGCATGACCACATAATAGAAAGTACCCCAAGGGGTAGTGAAGGTTGTCTTGTACTAATCCTCTGGATTAATACAGATTTGATTGTAACCTGGGAAACCATCCATAAAAGATAACAATCCATGGCTTGCAGTTAAATCTACAATCATATCTATATTAGGTAATAGAAAGTCATCCTTAAGAGAAGCCTTATTAAGATCATGAAATTCAATGTGTATACGAATACAACCATCAAGCTTACTAACAACAACAATATTCAAGATCCAAGGGGAGTAGTCGATCAAACGGATAAAGCTTGCTTCAACAACTTCTCTATCTCAGTCTTAACCATCAACACCACCCTGGGATTGATCTTTCAGATTTTTTCTTTAACTAGCTTGGCATCAGGACATAGGATGATATTATGAGCAACTATAGACTCATCAATACTAGGCATATCCTCGTATGTCCAAGCAAAGATATCAGGATGAGAATGTAGGAGATCAAAGTGTTCATCTGCTTCTTTCGAAGAGAGACACTTCCCAATCTTAATTACTTTTTCAGAGGACTTAGGATCCATAGAGATTTTAGTAGTATCTCCTTTAAGGAGAAAAATACGATCTTCAGGATGTGATATCATTACCAACATTGGATAGAGGGGCCTCCTTGTCAACACTCAAGATAGATTCTTCGAAGTACACTTGTTTATGTAGGCAATACAAGAATCATCTCTTGTGATGAAAGGAAGGCAATGGGGAATAAGAACCTAGGAATTCCTCAAGTGCTTCATCCAAAGAGAAGACATCTAAAGGAATTTTCTTGGCCTGCTCCCTATCCTCTATCAATTTAGGATGGACCAAACTCAATGGTTTGACTGAAATCATGTTAAAACTCTAAAGTTTTTGTTTAGACTATTCAATAGAGAATCCCAAACCCAGATAGCGCTTTCACGGTTTAAACTGGATAGGGACTTGAATTCCTTGTTTGATATGTACCCTAGGCCTTTCTACCCATAGATGTATTGAGAAGCGAGTTCATATCCAAAACCATAACAAGTTTGCAAAACTTCAGGAGGTGGCGGCTCTACATAGAGTGTTTCATTCCACCAATGAACATCGAGTGTCTCTATGGGAGCGCTCCCACATTCTTCGCTAGGTTCACAAACATTAACCTCCTTCGTAGGAGTGGGATTGCTCTTCTCAGTAAAGGAAGGGTTGGTCTCCTAGATGGGATCACACTTCTCTTCCTTAATAGAAGCATCACCCATCTTTACATCAGAGGCATTCAAAAACTCTATACAAGAGGGGCTTGCCTTGTATTCTACAATAAATAATTTAGAGAATTCCAAGGAGCCCCAATCATCACCAAGGAAAGTATTTGACTGAGAGGAAGGGGGAGAAGACGGGGAAGACTTGATAATTTTTTCTTTAGGTGGTTCATCTCTAACAACATTCACTTTGGGGACAACTTCCACGAAGGGTACTATCGAGGAACATGCCATAGCATCAGTGGTTAAGGATGGAATACAATTATTAAGAGTGGATACAATTGAAGCTCTTCTGGTAGCCGCTAGCTCACAAAGGTGAACAACTTCTGGATCTACTTTAACCATGACCACTTGATTATTTGTGATAAACTTTAAGGAACAATGTAAAGTAGAGGTTACAATACCCTAGCATGAATCTAGGGTCTCCCCAAGAGAAGATTGTAAGGTAAAGGAATATACATCACATAAACCAAGGTAGGCAAGGTAACAAGACCTAGCTACAAAGGTAGTATTATCGTGCCTAAAGCTTGACGACTAGTGTTATTGAACCCATGAATGTACAAAGAAGAAGCTGCTAAAGAAGATGAATCAAATTTAATCTTAGGTAATAGGTCAATACCGTAGACGTTGAGAGCCAAATCGGTGTTAGCAAGAGTATTCCTAATGCCAATATTATTAACATTAATTATAGTCATCAAAGGGTCCACTTGCTTCTGCACATCTGAAGGCGGGAGTTCTTGTAGATGGAATGTAATATTCAACAAATCCACTCAAATATGAGCGGAGGTAGGCAAGAGGATCTTCTACAAGGCTTCCTAAAGCATCTCTTGATAAATTAGAGTGGTTTGAAGCAGGTCCCAGAGTGAGATCATAGCCGAAGTAATACGAAGTTGCTCAACAAGATCATAATCACTGGGTGCTTTGATCGCAGGTTTAGGTGCTGAAGGAAGGGTTGTTGATCCAAGTTCTGTATATTTCTTCATGTATTATATGTGTGCCCAACAACATTATAGGAAGTGGAGTTCGTAGCTTTTACGAACCTTGAGTATAGGTTCGGTGAATTATTACGACATGAAATCCCATAGATAGAACAATCTTCCCTAAAATACGAGTCAACTGGGGTCATGTAAATGATGGGTTTCTTAGGACTCTAAGGAGCCAAGGGACCACAACTACATTTACTGACTCTCCAGCTTGCGGAGAGGAAGTTTGCTCGAGAGATTTGCAAATAGGGGAGAGTGCTTCTGAGAAGTCATCTAGAGCGTCATCCAACATATCAAAATCTTCCTTAGAAAAGGTGTTATCATAAACATGGAAACATTGTAGAGATAGATTCGACATGTTTCACATTAGGTTCACCAAAATGTGAGATAAGAGGGATTCACTACACATGGGTCTCTTCATTTTCAAGAGATCACTAGGGAACAAACTGCCCTTATCCACCTCAGCATAAACAGATCAGAGACATGATAAAGAAATGTGCACAGTATAATATTTCAAGGGAGACCACTTTAGATCCCGAGAGAGTGAAGCTTCTAGATTTTTTCCTCAGATAGAGGAGCTCTCAGCCAAAGGATAATAGAACGGATTCAGGATGCTAGCACAGCGTACTATTGTCCAAATGGCACACCAACTTTTCCTAAGCAACATAAAGCTTAGGAGCTTACGCGGGAAGAACAAGGTTTCACTTCTTTACTCAGACCTAAGGTCTACCAAACAAAATGATCGAATAGATAACAAAAACTTTAAAGAAAGCACAAGGAGAACTTGGAAAAAACTTACCTTCAATCGGATGTTCAAGTCTTCACTTTAAGCTCTGCTTTGCAACCTATACACAGAAGAACGAGGGGAAAAGGTTGGGGTTGTATAGGGGTCTGCCTTAATTAGACCCCGTTTTGGTGTTCCCACCTCCACGGAAAACCAAGTTGGAAAGGAGTATAAATGAAAAGGAAAAAGCGTGCGGTGAAAGAAAAACCCGCTTCATGAGTAGAACCCGCACCACTAAGTAACAAATAAACAAGGAGAAAAGAGTGAGAGAGAGCGTTACCCATGGGCCTAGACCCTCTCCAAAGCACACAGACACACCGTTGAGCACTTGCTTGAGAGTTGTAGCTATTGGAAGGACCTTGGTCTAGCATGGCTTCGCTTGTGAGAGTGCTACTATCAAGAATGAAGAGAACTCAAGGATGGAAAAATTTAGAGAGAGCTTGATTGAATGGCTTGAACCCCCAAATGAGAGAAAAAATGAATTTTTGTTGCATGTAAGGGAAACAAAGATCCGTTTCATCCGAAGTCTAACTGCTAGGACACATGTTGAGAGAGTCAAGATTTGAGATTCTCCATTTCAAACTCATAAAAAACTATTAGGACGCTAATGCACTGCACAGACGTCTATGCGTTGTGCAGGCGTCCAAGGCCTAGATTTTTGGGAAACGTGTCGTTAGGCTTCTATTGCTCCACCATTGTTCCACATGGGGTCAAAATCACGAAATTCTAACTCATGGGATTTTTTCCATTAATGCTTTAAGGTGTCATAAATGTTAGGCAAAAGTGCAACAATGTGGAATTGCCCCTAGGTGCAATTCTGCGACATTACACTAAATTAACATATTCAAAACTAAAAAATATTCAAGATCTTTTTAAAAAAGATATTCTTGACATTTTTATATATATTTTTTTAGTAATCTTATCTACTAAAAATAATATTTATTTATAAGGATAAGATGTTAAAAAATATGTAAAAATTACTACTTTTTAAAACAGATATTCTTGACATTTTTTATATATATTTTTAAGTAATCTTATCTACTAAAAATAATATTTATTTAAGGATAATATGTTAAAAAATATGTAAAAATTACTACTTAAGTTTCTAAAATTTAGAAAATTAACTATGAAAGAACTTTCCTAAATTTATTATTGAATACAAAAGTAAGTTACTAAATTAATATAATTAAAATTACAAAATATTGAATTTAAAAAAAAAACAAAAATATTCTTTCATGTCATTGTAAAACGTTTTTTATGTGATAATTTTGATCAATTTTTATTTGAGAAGATTAAAAAAACTGCCACCTGCTGAATTTTTACTTAAGGAGTTTTCAGTTTTTTTAATCTATTCAAGTAAAAATTGATCAAAATTTATCACAATAAGAAAGCAAAAAATAAATAATCTAAATTTACTATTTCATGTAAAAATAAGTTTCTAAATTAACATATTTAAAACTAAAAAATAACATATTTAAAACTAAAACATAACATATTTAAAACTAAAAAATATTCAAGATCTTTTAAAAAAAGATATTCCTCACATTAAAAAAAAATATATTTTTAACATTATATATATATATATATATATAATTAAACTTATCTACAAAATAATATTTATTCAATAGATGTTTTGAAAGGATATATCTCGATGTATTTTATATATATTATTAAAATAATATATATATGCTAGTTTAATTATAGATGTATTTATTATTGTGAATTAATTGATTATTTATTTTAAACTGTAGGAATCCCATATCCCCCTATAATAAACTGCAGTGTTGTATAAGATTATTTTTAGGTGGTTTTGTAAACCGGTTTTCTAAGAGTGCCTTGCAGCCCACGAATACAATGGGATTATACGATTCGGTTAACCACAATTTTGGATTGCTGAAGCCCAAAAGGAGAAACACAATTTAATGATTTGACAACAGAAAATGATGCAAATAACAATGGCAGAAGATAATAATACCAAAATATCAGGCACGAAAAAGGCTCTGTTGTCCTTAGATCGCCTCTATTATCGGAGGATTGAGGGTGGAAGAAATAAAATGGAGGTAAACATCCTTATCAAGACGACGTACATGCATTCGTCAGTTGAAACATGTATCTATAAATCATACTCACAGACCTTGTACAAGCACACAGTTGTGTAAAAGTAATTAGAATTCCATTTCCTTGTATCCATTTAAGCAAAAATGGGAAGACCATGGCCAACACATGTGATGATGATAGCAGTGGTGTTAGAGTTAGTTTGCTTTATCCCCATCATGGTGTACTCCTCCTCCTCTTCTTACAGAGTGTATAGTGATGGTAATACAGAGGAGCTCAGTGGTTTTAGGGTTAACATGAGGCACATAGACGATCATGAGAGCTCCTTGATAAAGCGTTCACAATCTGCTGTGGAGAGAAGTAAGAGGCGAGCTGGAAGCATAGCAGAAGTAGTGAGGCAAAAGCAGTTGGAGGCAATTGGGAACGTGAAAGCAGCAGATGAATTGCAAACGCCGGTTCATGTGGGCAATGGAGAATTTCTAATAGAGGTGGGATATGGAAGCCCAGGGGAACTGTCCCAGGGCATACTGGCCACGGGGAGCGATCTGATATGGACGCAATGCCAGCCATGCACGAAATGCTACGAACAATCTGTCCCAATCTACGACCCCAACAAATCATCTACGTTTTCCAAGGTGGGCTGCACCGATGCCTTCTGCACCAACGCCTTGGGACCTTGGCAACCAGACTGCAGTTCCTCTAAGGATTGTCAGTATGAGTTTTCTTATGATGCAGGTGGCACTTCCACCAAAGGCTATCTCATCTACGACACATTGACATTGGGGAAGGATACCAAGGTTTCTAATGTGAGCTTTGGATGTTCGACTGAAAACACTGTCACACCAATCTTCACAGACAAAGTGTCAGGCGTTGTGGGAATGGGCAGAGGCCCTCTCTCGCTCGTCTCACAGTTGGGCTCCAAGGTGGGCAAGAGATTCTCCCACTGTTTCTTGTCCTACGATAAATACTTCGGTGGAGCTGACAAAACCAGTCCTCTCCTCTTCGGCCAACTTGCTAAGTTGAGCGGAGAGGGCAAAGTCCAGACAATTAGCTTCATTAAGAATGATCAGATGGCGTTCTTCTATTACGTTCCTCTCACAGGAATAACTGTGGGAGGGAAAGTTGTGAGTATTCCTGCGGGGACTTTTGATGTGAAGAACGATGGAAGTGGGGGGGTGATTATTGACAGTGGAACGTCGCTTACCCAGCTTGCGGAGGCTGCTTATACTCCTTTGGCGGATGCCATGAAATCGGGTATAAGTCAAGAGCCTGTTGATGGGTCCTCTGTTGGCCTCGATCTCTGCTATGCTGTGAAGGCAGGCTCTGGGTCGCTTGAAGTTCCCTCGCTTGCTTTCAATTTTGAGGGTGGGGTGACATATGAGTTTCCCACGGAGAACTACTTTCGACAGGCAAGCGACGAGCTTTTCTGCCTTGCTATCATCCCACTTCCGTCGGATCGGAACTCTTCTCCTTCAATATTGGGTAACATTGCGCAGCAGAACTTCCACGTCTTGTATGACGTTGATGCCAGCACTCTCTCCTTCCAACCTGCAGCCTGTGATTCTCTCTAGGAAACCAGGTTGCTGTTTTCTTTCATCTCATACCGAATATGGCACCGCACACATACTAGACATTGTTGTATAAAATAAAATGGCTTTCCTTTGGAAAGCTTAGATTCTAGTATATATAGGCTGTGTGAAATATAGACATTGTTGTATAAAATAAAATGGCCCTCCTTTGGAAAGCTTAGATTCTAGTATATATAGGCTGTGTGAAATATAGACATTGTTGTATAAAATAAAATGGCTTTCCTTTGGAAAGCTTAGATTCTAGTATATATAGGCTGTGTGAAATATAGACATTGTTGTATAAAATAAAATGACTTTCCTTTGGAAAGCTTAGATTCTATTATACCGAATATGACACCGCACACATACTAGACATTGTTGTATAAAATAAAATGGCTTTCCTTTGGAAAGCTTAGATTCTAGTATATATAGGCTGTGTGAAATATAGACATTGTTGTATAAAATAAAATGGCTCTCCTTTGGAAAGCTTAGATTCTAGTATATATAGGCTGTGTGAAATATAGACATTGTTGTATAAAATAAAATGGCTTTCCTTTGGAAAGCTTAGATTCTAGTATATATTGGCTGTGTGAAATATAGACATTGTTGTATAAAATAAAATGGCTCTCCTTTGGAAAGCTTAGATTCTAGTATATATAGGCTGTATGAAATATCAATCAATTTCTTACATAATTAGTGCTTTTTGTTTAGCTTTTATTCTTGCTATCATGTTGGGTTATATTTACAGATTTAAAATTGTATATAACTACAGTGCCTCTGTAAACTTTTTTCACGTGACTTCTTTCCTACAACAAAATGCTTTATTATTTAATATCATAGTTATTCTCCTCATTGAACCAAGATAATACATGTATCTACGTCAATTGCAGGGAAGGAGTGCGCTGGGAGGATTTTGGGTTCAATTGGTATGGTGTTGTGAAGGTAGAGGTGGACGATAAGAGGAGGAGGAATAATACCCGACTTGCACACCTTCTCAGAGATTTCCATGCAATATTTTTTATTTCATTAAACAATGCATTTACTTCATTTTATTCTGTTATAGTTCCCACTTCATTCATTTTGGCTCAGGTATGGCACTGTCATGCCTGTTTGCAGGGCAATTCTCCTGACAAATCAGGCCATGGCCTACGGAGGCCATGCCCCTCATATAGCTGAGCCTTAGACCTGGGTTTGCTGCATTCTTTCATTTTATTTTATAATTATCATGATATCATAAACATATCAAGTCTTCAAATAGCCATACAGGATTATTATTATGGCAGGAAGAGTCCTGTTTTTTTTTCCTTTTCTTTTTGTTATCTGATCAATGTAATATGAGCAGTTTATAATGAGCTCAAGCAGATTAAACAAGGAATTTAAAATAGATTATTATAATAAAATCAATCTGCAAAGGTTTCGGCCAGGCTGAGAGACCCAAACTCTTGTTTATTTTCTCTATATCTAGATTTCTGGTTATATCCCATTTTGATCCTGCTTCCCTGTTTGTGCAGATATTCAATGCTTGCAACATTGAAGTGTATATTCATTTTTGCGTTCACACACACAATAACAAATCGTTCAATTCTATTTGAAAATTTTAAAGCAATTAATAATTAATAATTTATTGTTTTTTTAAACCCTTGTTAAATGAAGTTTTTTTTGGGTATAACTATTAAATTTTATTTCTAAATTTAAAAATAAGTTTAGAAATTATATATGTTGATATAATTTTATTTTATTTTTCTTTTATTGATATAACTTTTAAATTTAATAGTAGATTATTCTATTCTTTAAAATAATATTTAAAATAGTTTGAATGAACAATATACTCAAATAGTTAAAACTTTGATAACTTAAAAATTAAATTATATATATGAAGAAGGATACTAAATTATAATCTAACTTTATCTTACAACCCCAACCATAATCTTAATAGAGGATGGAAGATCGAAAACTATTGAGAAGAATACTATGTTATTAAACTAATATGAAAAATTCAAAATAGTGATAGGTCTCTAATTTAACTAGGATTCAACCCTAACCCTAATTAACTTAGTGGTCTTATCATAATTTGATGGAATGCCAACTTTAAGAGTTCCTTATAATGTAACCTATCTATCTTGGACTTGAAAATCACCATTTATTAACCTCAAGTTCACTCACAAATACCTACATAAATACAAAATTTAAATTTATGACCAATAACTCTAATTGTTGATTTTGTGGATTTGAAAGTTGCAAAGGTGAGAAGAGTTTGAGAAATTGATTTGTGAAATATGCAAATGAAAGAACTTACCTAAATTTACTATTGCATATAAAAATAAGTTTCTAAATTAATATACTTAAATATTAAAAAATATTCAAAAGCTTTTTGAAACAAGACATCTCTTGAGTTTTTTTACAAATTACTATATTGAAGATCTTTTTGAAACAAGATATTTTGGAAGCTTTTATTTCTAAATTAATATCTTTAATATAAAAAAAAAACATTCAAATTTTTTCTGAAACAAGATATCTCTTGAAATTTTATTTCCAAATTAATATCTTGTTTGAAAAAACAAGATATCTCTTGAGATTTTTTATATAATAATAATTGTTTATAAAAATAAGATATAAAAATAATATGTTAAATTACTTCACATAAAAGTAAGTTTCTAAAATAATATATTTAAAATTAAAAAAGAAATAATAAAATATAAATAAAATTATTAAGGAATGAAAAGTAATTATAATTTTTTAAATTTTAAATGAATTTATTTAAAATTAGAAAATTAGAAAATTAAATAAAAAAGCAATATCCTAAATTCACTATTACACATAAAAAATTGTTTCTTAATTACCTTATTTAAAACATAAAGAATATTCAATATTTTTTGAAAAATTGATAACATATGAAAAAGAAAACATCATTAATATTCTAGATATTATTCAAAATTAACATACATATATAGAAAGAAATATTACTAGTTTAAGGTTTTACTAAAGGTTTTATTGTACAAAAATATTACAGCTTAAATAAGATAGGTTTTTCATAATAAATGCAAACATAAAATCAATTTAAAATTATAAAATTAAATACAAAGAAACTATAATAAATTTATTATTACACATAAAAATAAGTTTTGAAGTTAATATTAGGGTTAGGGTTGGAAAAAGGGTTAGGGTTAGGGTTAGATATTAATTAGTCTTAGGGTTGGGATTTGATTATGGTTAAGATTCAATTATGGTTAGGGTTAGGATTCAATTGATGTTCAATTAGGGTTAGGGTTCAATTAGGATTAGGGTTGATTAAGGGATATGAATCAATTAAGATTAGGATTCAATTAGGGTTAGGGTTCAAAAGGGTTCAATTAGGGTTAAGGTTAGAAGAATAGGATAAAGCTTTGGATAAAGGTTAGGATTAGGGTTGGGGGCTTAAGATTAAACTAGGGTTAGGGTTAGGGTTCAATTACCTAGGTTAGGGCTACAATTAATTTTAGGCTAGGGTAAGGGTTCAATTAGTGCTAGGTTTTAATAAGGTTTAAGATTCAATTAGTATTAAAATTGGAATTAGGGTCGCCATTAGAATTAGGGTTAGTATTAAAATTATAATTATGAAGAGATTGAATTATTGCTAGGGTTAGAATTAGAATTAGGATTATAATTAGGGTTAGGGTTATAATTAAGATAATATTTTGGGTTAGAATTCAATTAGGGTTAGGTTTAAGGTTAGGATTAAAACTTAATTAGGGTTAGGGTTCAATTGGAGTTAGGATTCAATTAGGGTTCTAAGATAAGTCTTGGAGTCAACATTAGGGTGAAGGTTGGGATTAGGGTTAGGGTTTCAAAATGAATCTTGGGGTCAACATTAGGGTTAAAATTAAGGTTAGGGTTTGAGTTATGGTTTGGGTTTAATTAGGGTTACAATTCAATTATGGTTAGGGTTAGGATAGGGTTTAATTAGGGTTGTGGTTAAAGTTAGCGTTATAGGATAAAACATGGGGTAAAGTTTAGGGTTGGGGTTGGGGTTAGGGTTAGAATTCAAGTAGGGTTAGGTTACAATTCAATTAGGGTTCAATACAATTAGGGTTAGGGTTAGGTTTAATGTTAGGTTAGGGTAATAGTTCAACTAGGGATTTAGGGTTAGGGTTAGGATTATGGTTCAATTAGGGTTTGGATTAGGAGCTACAAGTTAATATTAGGGTTAGGGTTGGAGATTAATTAGTATTAAGATTAGGGTTTTATTATAGTTAAGATTCAACTATGGTTAGGTTAGGATTCAATTGATGTTTAAAATTAAGGTTAGGGTTCTAGGATAAAGATTGGGATCAAGGTAAGGGTTGGGGTTAGAATACAACTAGGATTAGGGTTAGGTTTACAATTACAGTAAGGGTTAATATTCAGTTAGGATTTAATTAGAATTAAGAATAGGGTTTATGTTCAATTAGGATTAGGGTTCAACTAGGGTTAAGGTTAGGTTACGGTTATAGGATAAAGCTTTGGGAAAAGGTTAGGATTAAGGTTGGGGTTAGGGTTAGGACTCAACTAAGGTTAGGGTTCAATTAACTTTAGGAACAATTAGGGATAGGGATATGATTGATTTTAGGCTAGGGTAAGGGTTCAAGTAGGGTTAGTTTTTAATAAGGGTTAGGGTTAGGGTTCAATTAGTATTATAATTAAAATTAGGGTCACCATTAAAATTAGGGTTAGAATTAAAATTATAATTATGAATAGAGTTAGAATTATCATTAAGGTTATAGTTAGGGTTAGGGTAGAATTAAGATAAGTGTTCGGGTTAGAATTCAATTAGGGTTACGTTTAAGGTTAGGGTTAAAAATTAATTAGGGTTAAGGTTGAATTAGGGTTCTAATATAAATATTGGGGTTAGCATTAGGGAAAATTTTGGGGTTAGGGTTAGGGTTAAATTAGGTTTAAGGTTTTTTTTAAAATATTAGGGTCAAAATTAGGGTTAGGATTCAATTATGGTTTAGATTTAATTACAATTATAGTTCAATTATGGTTAGCATTATGATTTTAAATTCTAGGGTTATGGTAGAATTAGGGTTAGGGTTCAACTAGGGTTAAGGTATAACTATAGTTAAGGTTTAATTAGAGTTGGGGTTAGGATTTGAGTTCAATTAGGGTTAGATTTAGAGTTAGTATTAGGGTTAGGATTTTATTAGTGATATGATAATTGCTAGGGTTTAATTTAGGTTAGAGTTAGGGCTCAATTAGGTTTATACGATAAATATTTGGGTTAGGGTTCTAAGATAAAGCTTGGGGTTAAACTGAAAGATTAGGGCTAGGGCTCAATTAGTATTAGGGTTAAGATTAGTGTTAGTATTAAATTAGGGTTAGGGTACAGTTAGGCTTATGATTGAATTAGGTTTAATTAGGGTTAGTGTTATGGTTAGGATTCAATTAGGATTAGGATTCAATTGAGGGTTTATTTATGTTTTTGGTTTAATTTGGGTTAGGGTAAAATTAGCCCATTCAATTAGTTTTAGGGTTAGAATTACTATTGGGGTTAGTGTTAGTGTTAGTATTAAATTAGTGTTAAGGTTTAATTAGGGTTACAGTTCAATTATGGTTAGTGTTAAAGTTCACTTAGATTTTAATTAGGGTTTAGTTAGGGTTAAGGTTAGGATTCAATTAGGGCCAGGGTTAGTATTAGGGTTAAAGTTAGTATTAGTGATAAATTAGGATTAATATTGTGGTTCAACTAGGGTTAGGGTTAGTAATATGATTATGTTATGGTTAGGGTTATTAGGATTACAATTAGTGTTAAGTTAGAGTATTTAAGGTTTAACTAGAGTTGGGTTTTAATTAGGATTAGGGTTAGGGTTCACTTAGTAGTATAATTAGAATTAGGGTTTATATAATTTAACAATGATTATATGCCAGGTTATAGATTTTCATATATGATGGATAATTAGTGCTATGGTTTATGTAACATATAATATGATTTCGTTTATTTTTAAAACATATATATCACTAATACCTCAATATATATATATATATATATAATCCTAACTCTAACCATAATCCTAATCCTAACCCAAACTCTAACCCTAACCTTAAGCCTACCCAAAACCTAACCCCATCCCTAACTATTATATGCCCCTAACCCTAATCCTAATCCTAACCTTTACCTTACCCAAAAATCTCACCCTCACCCTAACTATAACATTGTCCCTAACTACATGATATACCCTTGATCATCATGATAATCCTTACCCTAATCATAAACCATAATCCTAACCATGATCCTAACCCTAACCCTAACCCTATTCATGATGTAAATCCTTACCCTAACCATAACCCTAAATCTTAACCTTACCATAATTATAACCCTAACCCTAACCATTATCTTAACCCTAAACCTAACCCAAAACCTTCCCCTAATTGAGCATTAATCATAAATTTAATTGAACCCTAAATCCTAAATTTATTTGAGTGCTAAGCCTTATCATTTATAAAATCATAACCAAATTGAACCCTTACTATAATTGAACACTCACCCTAATTGAAAGCCAACCCTATTTTAACCCTACTAATACCATATATTTAATTCTAATTATAACCCTAACCCTAATTCTATTTATAACACTAACCATAACTATATTCTATCATTCATAATCTTATTTTAAGACTAACCCTAACCTTATTTAAAATATACCCCTAAGACTAACCCTAATTAAACACTAACCCTAATGTTATTTGAATGTTAACCATAGTTTAACCCTAACACTAACTCAAATATTTCCCCTAATTCAACCCTAACCCTTTAACTCAAAGGTTTTTCACTTATTAAACCCTATTTTAACCTTTACCCTAACCATAATTAAACTTGAACCTCAACCCTAATAAAATTTTGAACCTAACCATGTTTGACCCCTAACCATAACTTATATTAAATATACTAAAATATTATTATTTATCTAATAATATAATAAAACAATATTGTATAATTATATATTAATTCATGTTATGTGTTGCACCACGACTCCTACTAGCTTATCTATCTTAATATATTAATCTATATATATTGTATGCTCAGAGGTATCATTTTTGAGGCATATTTTTTTAATTCAAAAAAGAAAAATAACAAAAAAAATATATTAAAGAAAAATATGCCTCAAAAATGATACCTCTCGGTGTATAATATATAGATTAATATATTAAGATAGATAAACTAGTTTTAATAGTTTTTTACATTAAAGACTTCTAAAAGATTATATAAATATTTTCAAAGAGTAATAGTTGTCACATAAAACAAGAAAAAGAAGAATCAAAGAGGTCTCTTAGAGATCCACTACCATCAAGAATCAATAATCCTAAAAAAATTCAAGAAAGAGTTATAAAGGTCAACCCTTGTCATTTTGAAGAAGATGAAGAAATTGAGTAGTTTGATAAAGGGATAGAAAATTTCAATAAAAAACATTCCATCCTTTGGAACCTTTGACACCTATTTAGGTGAACAATCAACAATCACATTCCATAAAATTATTAAGATGAAATATAAAATTTAAATTCATAAAACAAAATGAATTTTTTATATTGAAATAAGTATACAATATTTATTTCTTTTAGAATCAATCTTCATTTCAAATTCATTGAAGTATAGGTGACAACACATTGTTATTCAAATTATCCAAACTTGATTTTTAGTAAATTAAAAACAAATTAATCACATAAGAATAGAATCTTATTATGATTAATTAATTGAAAAAACAACAAATAACATATACAAATTTACTATATTTTAAGATATATTAGATAAAATAACCACAATCAAGGGCCATGCAAAATATATTTCAATAGGTAATATAGAAAGAAACAATACAATGCGAGGAAAATCTTGGATTAGAGTGTTTATTGAGATAAAATTTTATAATATTGTGATACAAGTTGTGAAAAATAATTAATTTATATTTTTAATTGACATTATAGAAAAATAATAAAATCTTTTAAACTTGAATTAGATTAAATTAGAATTTAGAAACACAAATATTTCATAGATAATATAATAATTAAATAATTATATAAAATACAAATTATAGATGAATTTGATGGTAATTAAATATTATATTTGTTAAAATACACACACACACACAAACAAACACACACACACACACACACAATACTACAACAATTAAACACAAAAAGATAGACTTAATTTTATATTGGCATCAAAATACTTTTGTTAGACTAAAAATTTAATTAATCTACACCAAGAATATTTATGAATTTATTGTGGTCACTAGTTTGACATTACATTTGTCATAATTCTATGATCTGAGACAACTAAGCCATAAACACCTCAATGCAAATCTTAAATGCATGAGATAATGCCTAAATAATGAGACATGCCCCCACTCTAACCGACATCTAAAAATAACAACTAGGAAACGTAACTCCTAAGTAAACTTATGTTAGTGTAATAAATAATGAGTTGGAGAAACTCAAGTTAGCGAAATATGGCGACTCTACGAAATATATACGTAGGAAAGGTCATCAAGCGATGAGCCCTTGAGGCATTAGGTTGAGCCCCTAGGACTATTCTTCTAAGTCTTGTTTGGGACTTGTTATTTTATCCTGATTCTGTAACTACCAGTTGGATTGCATAGATTGTCTTGGTGATCATGTGCTAACTGTACCCATTGACCTTATGTGTGTCAAGTCATGTAGACCTTGCAGGTATAGGTATTAGGAGTGAGGAAACATTGACGCGATGGAACACAAGAGAGGATGAGTAGATAAGAGGTATGTTATGATGATCCAAAATAAGTAGATATTATATTTTTAAAAGAAAAAGAGAAACTCGTATCTATATTTACTTGTAACTAGTGAGTTCATTGTCTATTGACTTAAGTAATGTAGTATGTTAGCTTTGTTTAAAGAAAAAAAAATTATTACGAAAATAGTAGATTCGTTGCAGATTTGCTAGAATGTTTTAGTGTGTAAATAGTGGGCATGACAACATTATCACAAAGTTTGAAATGATACAGTGTCATTGATTTATGTAATTCCATCACTTTGTCCCATGTTAATTTATCAAAAGTTTCTAACAATAATTCATATTCAATGTAGTTTTAGATTGTAATGTTAACTTTTAATCAAGTCTATCATTAACAATTAGAGGTATTCTAAATGATAGCAAAGAGTGTAATAGTGTAAGTGTGTTAAGAAATTTCTTACATTTTGACTTTAAATTTGACAATTATTTACATGTCAAAATATTAATATTTAATGATAAACATAATATTTAAAAAATACGTATAACACACACACACACTGGAAGACTTATATTTTTAAGTTTAATTTTAAAGGTTAATCATTTTAAAAAAAAATATGAGTCAAGAAAAATAATATTTTGATTTGTTAATTTGAGATATTTTTGTATTTGTTAATTATAGTTAAAAAATTGATAGACACAAGAGTAGTGAAATAAAATTTAAATAATTAATCAAACTAAATTTATAGAGGGAAAAAATATAAATACAAAAAAATTTGTGTCTACATATATAATATATAAAATTATTCTAACTTAAAATAAAATAGCTCTTAAATAAACAAGTCATCATTAAGTTATAATATTATTCCTATATTATTTTAATTTGTATGATTTAAATTGTAACAATGATTATGAATTTAATGAAAAATAATAATATATAAAATTATGTCCTATTTATACAAAGAAATTATCTTAATTTTATAATTAGAAAGTGACATATATTTAAATAATTTCGAAATGATGTAAACTAATGAAATATAAATTATTGAATATATTTTATATTTATATTTTTAGAAATGTATTTGAAATTATTTTTTTATAAAATTAAATCCATAATTTTTTAATAAAAAGGGGTAAATTTTTTTATTGAAAATTAGAAAAGAAGATTACAGAAAACAAGGGCCGAGGCCTCAGAGACCCGCAAGAAGAAACAAAGCAAAAACCATCAGCCTCCCTCATTGTGACCATCCCCATCTTCGACAAGAATCCTTTCCAAGTCCTGGCGGAGCTCCTGGGGGAGCTCCTGGGGAGCCTACTCCCACCCATCAATCTTCCAACCAACAAGATGCTCAGAAGCCCACTTAGCCAAACAATCTGCTGCCCTATTCCACTCCCGGGGAATATGGACAAAGGATATTATCTCCATCAAAGAACTAATCTGTATAATCTACTGCACCATCCTAGCCAGCTGCCAGCTAACATTAGACATCGTTTGATTATTTATCAGACCAATTAGAACCTGTGAATCAGATTCACGAATAACACTGCGCCAACCCAAAGCATAAGCCCACTTAAGAGCGTAGAGGATTGCCAAACCTTCCATAAGGTTGATAGACTACATCCCTTCGTGAGCGGAAAAGAAGAAAACTACTGAACCCAAAGAGTCTCGACCAACTCCTCCAATTCCAGTAGGACCTGGATTGCCTCTTGAGGATCCATCAATATTGATCTTCAAAATTCCAGCCGAAGGGGGCAACCACTTTCCCATCCTTTGCACTTTCTGTTTCCCCCACCTTCCTCTCTTGACACAAGCCGAAGCCAAAGACAACCCCTGGATCCCCAATCTATCCACCTTCTTAGCATCCCCTTTATCTAAAGGGAACACCACCTCACACTTAGCTTCCACCGTCTCTTGAATCATAGCTCTAACTCTTTGCCATACTTGCTAGATCAACAACCTTTCACCTTGAAAAATTCTACTGTTTCATTCCAACCAGATCTGCCATAGTATGAAAGTAGGTCGAACATACCACACCTCATGTAGGAAAGATGTCACAGGTGGAGTTCTACCTACACTATTCCAAAAATCCACCAAGGAGGAAGCATGAATACAGGGGATTTTCCAAGCTTCCCACCAAATATGCCAAAGATGCAAAACAAAGGGGCACCGAAAAAACAAGTGAGAAGAATCCTCCTTCGCCGCCCCACAAAAAACATAAATAGAAGGGCCCTGGAACCCCCTCTTCCAAATATTATCCCACGTCAAGCACCTATTCTAGGCCAAGGTCCAAAGAAAGCAGTTACACTTTGGCCAAGAAAACTTGTTCCAAACTCTCTTCCACCAGTGAACCTCTGCCCCATCTAACCTATGAGATAACAACCTCTGATATCTAGAAGCAATAGTATAGACACCCTTAGGATTAGGAGACCACAAAAGAACATCCCCCTCATGCAGGGAACTACACCTCCTACTAGAAAGGATTTTGTGCAACTCAGCACATTCCTCCTCCATACCAACATCAGGCCACTCGTCAGGATTCTTCCATCTCACCATCCTCAACTGATCTCGGGAAGAGAAGGACTTAAAGTCACTCACCCTTGATCGTCCAGCTTCAAGGAACCACCAGCATAAAGTTACCAACTTCAGAAACTGAGCAACAATGGGGGGAAAACCATCCCAAGAGTTAGACCAGAAGTGAGCTTCCATCCCCCTTTTGCAAATCCAAAAAAGGTCATCCTTGATGAGTGTAGCCCCTTTCTTGAGAGTACCCCAAATCACTAAACCTTTCTCCCCTAGGGGGTACCAAGGAATATCAATTTGAGGGATCCTTGGAAAATATTTATGAGATAAAATTTTAGTCTAGAGATGATCCTGCTCCACACATCAACACCAATACAACTTAGCAACTTGTGCCACTCCTAACAAAGAAGATTGTCTTAACCCAAACCCTCTAAACTGCTTCGGGCTACAAATAGTATCCCATATGACAAGGCTCCATTTGGATGACTGTAAACTGCCAGCCCATAAAAATTTCCTAGCAAGAGAATCAAACTCCTTAACAAAACTCACTGGGGCAACCTGGGTCATACATCTGTAAATGGGGAGAGCCTGCACCATAGACTTGAGCAACTAAACATGTCCTGCAAAGGACAACCATTTGTGGGTCCAATGATTAACCTTCACACAAAATTTTTCCAAAATATTCTGCCAAGAATCCCTATGTGGTTTTCCAACAGAGATCAGAATACCAAGATAGGTCAAGGGGAGAGACCCAATTTGAAATCTCAAAATATGAGAAATCCTCCTTTGAATGGGCTCCAGAGTATTAAAGAAGAATATGGAGGATTTATCTTCATTAACATCCAACACCCTGCACATATTAGTAGCTTCCTTGATTGAAGCTAAACCCATCAAAGCTATGTCATCCACAAACTGCAAAATGAGACTACAGTGGTAAGTCACCATCCCATCTCCATCCCGAAACAAGCCCCAACTCCACATGTCTTCTCATCAAGTGGCCCAGGCCTTTGTTAAGAAGGATAAACAAATAGGGAGAGAGGGGGTCTCCCTAACGCAAACCCCGAGAAGCACCAAAAATATTTGAGTGCTCACCATTGATTAACACAGAAAAGGAAGTCATAGTAACACAAATCATCACCCAGTTAATCCATTCCTCCCCAAAACCAAAAGCGCCAAGAATCTTATGAAGGAAGGACCACTGAACTCTGTCATAAGCCTTAGCCATATCCAATTTGATAAACAACGTCTTGTCCTTGGAGTTTGCCATAGAATGAATGGTTTCTGTTGCAATCACCACCCCATCCAGAATTTGTCGACCCTCCACAAAACCGCTATGTTCCTCATAGATCAACACTTTAAGCCACTTTTTCAACCTGTCAGCAATCAATTTAGAGATAATTTTATAAATCACATTGTAAAGAGAGATAGGTCAAAATTTCCTTAACCTATCTGCACCCTTGCACTTGGGAATGAGAGCTAGGAAGGTGGAATTTAGAGCCCGTAACATTTTCTCATTTGATTGAGACTCCTGCACTATTGCTAACAAGTCCAATTTGATAATATCCCAGAATTCTTGGAAGAACTCAATTGGAAATCCATTTGGGCCAGGGGCTTTCCCCTTCTTCATCTGAAACACTATACCCTCTAGCTCTTCAAGTGAGATGTCACTCATAAGATGCTCATTCATCTCTCTAGAAACTAAAGAAGGGATACAAGAAAGGACCTGAACTTCCTCATTAGAACTCCCCCGCTCCTCCTTGAATAAAGAAGCAAAGTACTACACTGCTTCATTTGAGATCTCCTAAAAATAGGAAAGCTGCTTACCCCTATCATTGACTAAAACAAAAATAGAGTTTCCATGTCTCCCGGATTTCATTGAATTGAAGAAGAAGGCAGTATTTTTATCTCCTTCCAGTAGCCACTCAATCCGGGCCTTTTATTTCCAAAATACTTCCTCCCTTAGCTCACACTCCTCCAACAACTTCAAATCCCTAGCTTCTTCCTAAAGCAACACTTTAGTCATCCCATCCTCCCTAATCATCCTCGTAATACCATCCAACTTAGCTTGAGTAGCAACCTTTGCATGGAAAATGTTTCCAAAGCATTGTCGATTCCATTGTTTAAGTTGATAGTTGACAAATTGAAGTAACTTAGCAAAAGTATACATTTTTGTACCATAGGAAGGTCTACCATACCTCCACCATTCATCTACATAATCATGAAGAGAGGGATCCCACAGCCACATAAGTTGAAATTTAAAAGGAGGAGACCGCAACACACGAGTTGAAGAAACCACGAGCTTGATAGGCCAATGATCTGAACCCCTCCAATCCAAAATTTTAGAACTAGAGGACCACAAACCACCAACCCAATAACAAGATACCAAAAATTGGTCAAGACGCTCAACAATCCATTCCTCCCCAATCCTCCGATTAGTCCAAGTAAACTAGCCATTATTGGGCTTGATATCAACAAGATTTAGAGCTGAAATGTTATCCTAAAGAAGTAAAGCAGAAGGCTCCAACCTCACAATACCACCCCTTTTCTCATCCAACTCAGAGATAGCATTAAAATACCCAACCATAATCCACAGATGGTAAGGAACCATACTTCAAACAAACCTAATATGGGTCCACAATAATTGCTTACCTTGAAGCTCAATAGGAACATAGATATTAGAGAAGAATATAGCCTCCCCCATCTCAAAACAAGAAGCAATCATGGAGATAGATGACTTGAAGGACATCCACCAAAGAGGACAATTATTTTGAGGATTCCATAAACAAGCCACTCCCCCAGAAGACCCCTGAGCACCAATACATTGGCACTCACCATTCCCCCATAGCTTAGGCATCAAACCAAACATATTTTCAATTGACAACTTAGACTCCTGGAGGAAGAAGACATCAGGAGATTGACTTCTAACCAAATCACAAACAACTTTTTGTCGAGGGCCACTATTCAAGCCCCTTACATTCCAGGATAAAAATAATTTCAAGGGGCTCAAAAAAAGAGAATCCAAGGTCTTAACAGACCTTGACTCCACCAAATTCTCCCCTATCATTTTGATCTTTTCCACATCATTCTTCCTACCAAGATTAGAGACTTTCTCTACCCCCTTTTTTCAGATCCTTCTGTAAAATACCCAAAAGAGGAGACAACTTATTATTCTTACCTATCTCCGAGCTCGTTCTCTGCGAGGGGTGGGTTGAAGCTTCACTGCCTTTTTCTGTTACAACACAACCTAGTTCCTTCTGAGCCGTCATCTATTGGTCTGTTTCCAAATTCATAGTCCCAACAACTTGTGGAGAACAAAGTACCTCTGAGCTGAGCCCTTCAAACCCTAGATCTTTCCCATCCTACACTACGCTTGGCAAGCCCGTACTCACCTCTTACTGAGTAACTTGCATTTCCTTGACATGAGACCCATGTTGTTCAACATCCATAGTCCCTTGATCCAAGTCCAACAAACCTAAATTCACTTCCTGCTGACTAAAATCATCCAATACCTTGAATCTATTAAAAGTGTCATCATCCTGTCTTTCTTTGAGAGTCCTCTTCTGCCCCTTATTTCTATTCCAATTTCTGACAGAATAAAACCATCAATCCCAACACCACTACCCTAAATGGGATCCTTTCCCTTATCCTCCCTAGGCAAATTACGAGAAGGTTGAGAAGCTTCGACCTCCAAAGGCTTGGACTTTGGACATCTACGTTGGAGATGACCGTACTCATGGAAAAAACAACAGCGAAATGGTAAGGTCTCATAGTCAAGCTGTTGCACCCAGGAATACTCTCCTGTACACACTGCTAAAGAATCTAGCAATGGTTTACTTAAATCAATTTCCACACAAAACCGGGTGTATGTCATTACCTTCTTGAATTGCATCTGCTGCAATGAGCCAACAGGTTTCCCCAACATCGAGGCCAGTAAATGCAGAACATCCTCTTGCTAGAATTCCATCGGGAGCCTTAGAAGACAAACCCAAACTAGAACCTGACTCGGAAGCTCCTCGGCCGAATTAAAACTTGCATGCCATGGTTTAATGAACAGGCCCACCTGGTTGTAGAAGTAAGGGCCCCCCCTAAAAAATCTGAGTCCAACTAGCCATACAATCAAAAGTAACCATGAAATAATTATTCGCTAGGAGTCGAATCTCCATCTCCCCCTCTGGCATCCATGTCCTCTAAGCCCAGGCTTCCCAAAATTGCAACACGATTCTCAATCCTAAGAACTTGTAGTATAGGGAATGTCTTGAATAATAATCGATATCCTTCGCCAACATCTCCATCAGAATCACAACATTCAACCTCTCTTTGCATCTTTCCAGAAAACCATTAATCTTCTGAATTCGAGACTCGCCTGATGATCTCGTCTCTGGTTCTAGGGAAAAATTATTATTCTAAAATTTTTTAGAACCTTGTAGAGAGGGTTTTGATCCAAAAACTGACTGAAAATCCATCTTGGGGCTAACCCCAAATGATTCCTTGTGAGACATGAGCCTCGATAACATCCCTACACTGGCATGCAAATCCTCAGATAGAGAGGGCATAAAGAACCACTCAGGAGTTAACCAAAAAGTCCTCCGTTCCACCCACAACACACCAAAACTTAAGATGGGCAGCATAAAAAGCAACACCCCCAACCCTAGCAAATCCCCTCATAGCTTAAAGAGAGGGACACCCTACTCACGGGAATTCCACCCTTACACCTAGATTCCACCCCGCAGGCCAGGCCAATTCGGGCTGTGTCGAAGATCTATGTCCAAAAACAAACCTCAATGCCCCCGGTTGCAAAACATGCACAGATAAAATAGATTGTCAATGCCTCTTGCCCTCGACCACATGCAAAGAGGCCCTGTGCTGAACGGGAAAGAAAATCCTCTCAAAAAATCTTTGCCCTAACTCGGTTAGCACCCCCCTGATGCTACACCTGCAAACAGAAATAGAGAGAGCCAGGGCACAAACGCCCTAGCTAGACCTTCATCGCTCAGAGTCGCCATCCGCAGGGGGAAATTATTTTCAATCCTAACTCTATAATTTAGTCATTAATAAAATTTGTATTTTTTTTCTTTTTAATTATTTTTATGTGTTTATACATTAGAAATTTAATGCATGAATTAATTGAGTACATCAAAAATAAAATTAATTTGTATGAGACAAAAATTATTGTCTTAGTTATTTATATATCATTTTTAAATTTTCTAAAATATATTCTAGTATTTTTTAAAATAAACTTTAGTATTTAAAAAAAAAAAACAATCAAATGAGACTATATATATTAAACATTTAAAAATTATAATTTTAAAAACTAAACATCTAGATCTACCAAAAGGTATTTTATTTAATATTTTATTATGTTTCTTGGTCTTCCAAGAAAGGGGCATGGGTTTTTGCAAGTGGTTTTGGCATTTGGTTTTGTCTCCCACAAGTTTTATATATTAGAGCCATGAGATCCTAATAGTTATTAATTTTTTGAACTTCAATCAATCAAAATTAATTATTTTCTTTCATACATTATATTTGAAGTTTTTTCTTAAATGTATATTTTTTAACTTTTCTAATTTTAAAAATTATTTTTCTTGAATATCATCTAAAAAAAAATAGGCAATAAGGGCGGATTGAACATAATATTTTGATTTTGCAATTTTTTTGACTTTTTTTAGGCTTTGTTTTCACCACTTCTTCCTTAATTTTTGCACATTGAGAAATGCAAAAATTATGACAAAGTTAAAATTTGAAATTGTTAATTATTCTATATAAAAACTTCATTTAATTTAACCATTAACCTAAGTAAGAATTGTATGTCAAAATTTTTATCTAATCCAATTTAACTATTTTAACCAAATTGAATCTCAAAAATTCAAAATCATAATTATTTTAACATGTCAATAATCCAACTATTAAATCTATATTTTTTAAAATTAAATCTATTATATATTTCTTTCTTAGATTAAATTGAATTTCAAAATTTTGATATCAATAATTATCTTACACATTAATTTAATTATTAAGCTAAGTAGAAATTGTATAATTATTGTATAATTATTTTAACATGTCAGTAATCCAACTATTAAATCTATTTTTAAAAAAATTAAATACATTTTTTTTCTTAGATTAAATTGAATCTCAAAATTCAAATTTCAATAATTACTTTACACATATTAGTAAATCTCATTTCTACCAAGGAAACTATAGGCAACCCCAATTGTTTAACTAGTTATTATTAATAATTATGTTTGTAACCAATGAGAATTAAGATTTTTTTTTTAATTTAACAAATACTTGTATATTGTTAAAGTGTAGATGAAAATTATATAAGAAAACATTTTAAACAAATGGATTTTCTTAACTATTATTGGCAAGAAAGTTTTTCCCGATATGGATGACTTATTCGGTACCATTATCATACTGCGATAATAGTGGGCAGATGCAAAGCCAACGTGTGATAATAGTGGACATCATTAGCTAGAATGAACATGGTGGGCACAACCATTTCTTTATGGATTTTTAATGAAATCTAAATATTACTAGTGAAGAGAAACATGGTGATAAAGTAGCAGTGTTTGAGGCTTCATTATCACTAGCACTTGTATAATTTGTTACATCCCCATAACACATGGTAGTTCAAGCATTTCACCTATTCAATTAAAAATATTTACAAACTCTTTTTGTTAAGTATGCTTGTATTGTTAACAATATTTGACTTTGCACAGGTATACTTGTAAGCTGACAATTTAAAATTTAGAGGTTCAAACAAACCAACAATTGAAAGTTGACAGTTTAAAATTGAAAGCAAACAAACAAACATCTACAATATCTTCGTGCATGCACTAGGAGAGGTATTCCTGTCCATTAATATTTGTTTTCTTTTCTTTTGATTTATATCCTTTAGCTTCACATTAAAATTTTCTTTTATGGTAGTGTGTTTAGGAAATCCCTATTGAAGCCTAGAACAACATGCTTTGCACTTTTTCTTTCAGTAAATGATAGTTTTTCTTTGGTACTTATGTCAAAGAATAGTTCATTTCATAATCCTGAACCCTAGATATATTCTCTGTTGCAATAGCTTAGTAGTCACACCATTGAGTAATGATAAATTCCATAAAGAGCCTCTCATTTGGAATGAAAATATCACCAAGCTCAAAGCGATTGAACCACTGACAATTGGAAGTTAAAGCCCTAATCTAAATTGAGCACAGGTTTCTATTTTTTCCAATCTTAATGTTATTAAGTCCTTAATTGGGACATGCGAGTTGGGTCCAATGTTAAAGCCCTTGGAATTTACCAATGCTGGCCTAGGTTTGAGCCACAGCTTGGCTCCCCAATAGTGGCCTCCCCTCCCAGTTATCTATCAGAAAAAATTTCATATGTTATTGTCTTCTACAGACTGTGTCATTTAGCATCTCTTTTAGGTTCAAAATTGTATATAGAATCTAAGAATGTGTCTTTAGTAATTAAGAATAATTGTTTACCATTGTGATAATTAGAATTTAAGCACATGCATTTGGTAATTGTGAGTTATTTGTTGGCAATTTCCTTGAGTCCTACTGTTGAGTAAGGTAACTTTTTGGAAATTGTAAAGAGGTCTCCTTTTCTAAAACTAGGATTTCATTACTATATTGAGCTATAAAGTTCTCACATTAGTTATGTATGTGATTGTGCTAACATTAATAAGAATGTGATAGCGTGTTTCTATAATAATGATCCCATTGTTGCTAGTGCTCTTTGACTTGTTCACTTTTGTAACTAGGAGCATTCACTCTATTTTTTATTCCTTTATAAATTCCATGGGGAATTTTGTGCATGGCAGAGTTATTTAGGAACAAACATCAATAAGTATCATGAAATTTATGTTTCTTTGCCTTACCAAGTGTTTTTCAAAAAAATCAAATTGAAATTTTCTCTAATGGCTAATATACAAGGTTTGCTTAGACAGACAAAGCCGAAAGCTAGTCTTCAAGCTTTTAACTATTTGGAGAAAAATCTGTGTATTGAACTTGTTTGAGGCTATAGCATTTGGTCATGTCAAGGAATACATCCTAAAATAGTTGACATCAATAGTTTAGAGGTCTTAAAGTTCCCATAGAAAATACTATTCAACAAATGCATTTACAACTTTACACATACCAATTGTATTTTCTTAAAATTTTCTAAAGCCTTTTCAACAAATAGATTTTACACATATCCTCCAATCATTTCCCTCCATGAGAGAACATCTATTTGAGGCATTCTATCTAGTAGCTCATTTTCCCTATCTTTTCTTATTGCATGTCCCTTTGGAGTAAACATTTGCTTGGTTTGCATTGTTTGCTATATGCTTATATACAATGGTCTCACCATAATGTTAGTAGTATAGAATTAAGTTAGCCTGCGTTATTTTGTATCACAATTACATCCTTGTTTGCTATCCAATGATTCAAACAACAAACAAATAACGTTGATTTATGGAGTTTTTTTTTAATTGGGGGTCATTCTGGTTAACGTTTTGTGATCTACTGAAGATAATTTAAAAGAATAAAATTAGGCAGATGATAAACAATTACCATCTCATTGTTGTGTGTAAAGGTGGTGGAAATCTTCTCATTTTGCAAAACTCAATTTCACACTCGAGCACGTGGTCAAATATATTTTGGAGTGGCAGTGACCATGTTTGAGCCAGAGTTTGCTAAACTTCAGTCGCCAGCTTGGATGAATAAAGTCGGCCCTATCTCAGTCCCAATGTGGTCTGAAAAGAGCAGCTCATGAACACGTATCCCAAGTCCATACGCCACGAAATAAATGACATTGAATGCAAATTCGAAACATGGATGGTCACAACAATATCTGCCATATGGTTGTTTTGACACGTACACTCTATTATTCCAATTCATATACTTCATGCCTTTACGTGTCACTCTGTGTATGCATTGTTTAACACCTTTACCTTGTGTCGGTTCCCTTTTTCTATCACAAAAAATACACCAAAAGTAGACTCTTTAAGTGATTTTTGCCTTGTTCGTATGATCTTCAAATTCTCTTTAATAGTTTCCTTCTACACATTATATTGATTACTTTTAGTTTTCTAGCCACACCCTTTGTCCTATCCTTAATTAGCTTGACTATTGTCACTATAGTCAATCTCATGCTAACTATCATTACCTTCTTACTTAGGGTTCTCAATTCTTCTCTACTTCTCTACTTTTTAAAAAAATTATACCCTTTCTAATTTTTAACACTCCTTCAAGTACTATCATTTTATGTCTTATAGAAAATTAATATAATGTTTAAACTATCTATATATATAACCAACCATCTACATAATAGCCCCTAAATAATATTATGCAAATATTAGTGAATCAATTGAAACAAGAGCTGCAAAGCAGCGAAGTTCCTGCCAGAAATTTTTAGAATAGTTTTGTTTTATTTGTTGATTTTACTGTGTTTTAGGAACAATTGGTCAAGATAAAGCAATTATCGCCTAAATTTAGGAATTTGATCATTGATAGAGTCAACTTTGTCTTCAATTAGAAAATGACTCTTATAATAAAAGAATTTTTCTCACTTCAAAATTCTCATTCTTTGGTTGTGCTTTTAGGCATGAAGAAAGCACAATTTACATGTTGCTAGCATTATGTAAATATTTATGAGTTCAAATATTTCCTTAACCATTTAGCATATATGATAAAACATCCTCTTTCAAAAAGCAAAGATCTTTAGAAATTTCATTGTACGTAGAGTCATGTATAACCAACTTGCTTAAATGTTACAGTTTTCTACACAAATGAAAATGAAAGCATATAGTTCCAAGTCCTCTTATAGGTTCCTAATGTCTCCAAAAAATGTCTTACGATAGAAAATGATCTTTTCATTCCATTCAGTAATTTAGATAACTCATTTATAAGCCTAATAAAACTTATAATGTGAAGTCCATTGCAAAAGGCCTAAATCAAACATCAAAAAGATCAATTGAAGCCATATGCCCATTTTGATGATTGTAGAGTAGTGAAAAAAAAACATTGCAATAGTTATTGGACCAAGACCACATGGTAGACGATTAATTGTTGAAGCTGTTTTTGAAGCCTCTTCATAGGAAACATGACTAACTAATTTTGGTATTCTCTTTTAGCACTAGGATCATACAAAAGTGGAAGGAATAGTTTTAATTTGCTATATATTAACCATTTTTTACTTACAAACTTTTTTTGAAAAAGGAAGTTAGAAGGTGCCATACCTCTATTGCATTTAAGCCAGGATCAACTAGTACTACACCAGGTTTTACCTAATGACCATGAACCAAATTTGGCACACCTACTACAACAACAAGAATATCTACTTCATGAGTAAAATCTACATAGAAAATTCTTTTTTGTTTTGAGTAGCTATCCAGTCTACATAATTTTTTTTGGAAACATGGTTTAAAACTTTAAATTAATACTTAAATAAAGATAGTCTACTATGTTTCAAATTTTACAGCTATTCAATAGAATATGGCCCATATTCTAACATGTCAAAATCTTTTTTAAGAAGAGATAATGTAGTCCACCCTTAATCAATGTGTATTTATTTATAGACTAAACATCTGTACTTATAAATTTATAGATATGTATTTTTCCAGATAAATTTTCTCCTTATACCAAGTAATCTAAAAATCAACTAAGCATTGTTCATTTATCAATATTTTTTGACTATTTTGAAGTTGAGATAACTTATAAGGATTTGGGTGTGTTATCATTTTCAAACCCAAATCTTCTACCGTCTCATTGGACATTATTGTAACACAATTTAACTACTTGTGATATTTTTTTCATCCCAAGTTTTTGCAAGCAAAACTCAACAAGTTTTTGATGAGCACAAATATGAATGGATTCCCTCTATCAATATTTATCGCTGCCTCTTTCTAATTAATGTTGATTGCTATTTTCTTTCAAGTATTAATCAAACCTCATATAATATACATGAATTCCAAGCAAGAAACAACTAAAGGTTAGCATGGGAAAGCAAGGCATTCTAACTAGTCAATGGATTGTTGTTCAAGTTGGGGCCAAACCAAGCATTGAAGTGTGTGGCGCGGTAAGAGATTGGGAATGCACTTCAACAAGCACATGAGAATCTTATTGGAGGCCATTGGAACTTCAAGTTCATGCCGCAACATGCAATGTACTCTTGGAAAGTCTATGGTGGCCTTGATGCCAAAGAATAGGTAATGAAATATTCAATTGGAAAACCATTAAAACAAGACTTTATGCCCCTTTGGCCATCCCAACCACAAGAAATCTTTGAAATATGAGGATTGAACTTCATGTTCCCATTAAATTTTAGCCAGACACATCAGTGTAAATACATTGTCTTCGCCACTAAAGTATGTGATGAAGTGAGCTAAAGCAAGGGCCATGTAAAACAATAGAAAGGCCAAGTCGAGGCCACAAACAAAGTCCTCATTTTAGTTATAACATGTGGATTCTCTTCGTTTGGTTAAAGATTCTACGATCCTTGTTGTTCTTAATTCCAACCGACTTCCCATCCCCATTCCCCCTAGTGTCATGGATACCACTTGAGACCAAACACTTGTCTATGAGAATACTATTACCATCACTCAGTTCAATCAATCTTGGATGAGAGGAATTTTAATGAAAAATGGATGAATGTCAGGGATCTTATTCAAAGGAACTTAAACTAGATGTTGAGGACTTCTCTATCTTGAAAGATCATAACTTACTAACTTTATGTTCAAACCTCGTACTTTCTTTCCTAGGATTTCCTCTACTTCCCCCCAAATGATGGTTGTGCTATCAATATGGCCTCTTGGGGTTATAATTTTCTAAAGAAATATAAGGATGAGATTAAAGAAACTGTCTGTAAACAACAAAACCAAGTTAGGGTTTTGTCTTCTAAGAATGAGTAATGAGAAAGTTTCTCTACAGAATTCCTATTCTCCTGAATATTTTCCTAAGTTTGATGACTTCAAACTGGATGTTGATAGTCTTTAACAAACTTATGACCTTGTGTCTATGACATATGTAAAGTTGGGGTCATCATGCAATAGAAATTCTGCAAACCTCAACCTACATTTGGTTAATTATCCTTTTATGTAAGATAAGGTTTGTGATGAAGGTCCATGGTTAAGGGGTGATGTTGCAGAGAAGCCTATGATAGAACTTAGGATGCAATGTGGCATTGGATTTATTCCAACTTGACAAATAGGCTTGGAACCTTGTGATTTTTATATCTTATTGTAGTGTGATTAATCTTGCAAGGGGGTGCACCCATTATGACCAACACTTAAATATGGAATCCTTAGATAGTTTTATAGCAGGAGTTTTGTTTTAAATAGTCTACAGGTTTATATTGACTATTGAAGGCATCTTGAATTTTTATATTTTGGTATACATTAATGACAGTCAATAGACAAGTAGTGTCCCAAATCAAGCTATTGGGTTTGGCTGGAAAACTAGATTTATGTTCCTCCAATTTATTGGAAGGATGATAAACTGATACTCTAACCTTATATTTAACCAAAATATTAAAGAAAGTTGAAACTAAGTTTAAAGTTTCAATAAATGGCATATATGAGAGACAAATCATGCAATGAGTCTATAAATCAATTTATCTAAGGGGTAGATGAATGATGGTAGAATCAAGCTAGCTCCATATTTTCAGACTCTCCTTATTTATTTTTCTTATATCAACAAAAACCAAACTTAAGCAAAAATTCCAAGAGGTAAAAATAGATGAAAGTAGAGATCCTTGTAATAATGAATAATGTTGTTATTTACAATATTCAATCTATTGTGTTTGTAATGAACTTAAGAATATGAAGTGTAGTCAGACAACCGATTTGGATAAGGTATACAATCATTAGTTATGAGAATAGAGAAAATGGAACATTTAAGAAAATTCTAAGGCCGAATTTCTTGCGTAAAGTTGATGCAGAGCAACGAAGTTCTTGCCAAAATGTGCAAGAATAGTCCTATTTTTATTTGTTGTGTTTTTATTTAAATCTTAGATATTAATGCAAAGTTCCCGCCAAAATGTGCAAGAATAGTTCTATTTTTATTTGTTGTGAATATTAGATATTGATGCAAAGTTCCTTCCAAATGCTAGCAAGATGGTTTTTCTCTTTGATTTGTAGGAAAATTGATATTAGCAATGGTTTGATTAGATTGGAAAAATAGCAATTGATAGTTATATTCTCAAAGTAGTTTTGTTTGACAATACAAATAAATAAAGGAAAGAATAGGACATAATTGATCAGAATAAATATTTAGGTGAATTAAATAAGTAATTTATTACTTAAATTATTGGTGTGCATTGATAGTAACTACTATTGCTAGGACATAGTTGATGAAGATAGGTGTTTAAGTGAACTAAGTGAGAAATTTCGCATAAAAGTTATCATTGTGCATTAATAGTGACTATTATTGAATTGGTTTATATACATTAGAATAACTTAAGTAAATTATAACCCTCACTTTTAACCCTGACTCGAGATTGCTTCAGGCTCGTCTCTTCTTTCTATAAGGGTTTCCTTTGCATCTGGTGTTGGGCATTCGTCTTAGTGGTAGGATCTGCTATGGTCCAAGTGAGGGGTGGTGGTAATCGGTGTGGGTGTGGGGTTGTTTGGTAGTGCATTGGGGGTGAGCAGGCTGATCTCGTTTTGCTTGGTTTGTTTATTCTTCCTGGTGTGTGGGTTGGAAGGGTTTGTGGTGCGGGTGTTGGTGTGGAGCAAGGAGGAAGGGCGTGGGGAGGATTCCCCCACACATTGTTGTTCAAGGATTGTTCTTATTGTCTTAGTGCATGATGGCATTCTCGAAGGGTGAGACATCAGTGGGGTGCCCCTATTTGGACTTTTGAGCAGCAATAGGCTCAAAAATTTTAAGTCAAGGGATGAAGACCTTTGATAACAACCCGTTTGCTCTGAATATTGGGATTGCTGATATGGGGTTGTCTAATGGTGCGTGAATCATGAAGATTAACGACTGTCTTGAGAGGTGCAAGGAGAGGCCAAAACTGGTTGTTCCATCTCAAATGATTGCTGAAGATGTTGAGTATTATTCAAATCACTCCTTATATTGTAATTTTTTGGGGATGAGGGTTTCCTTGCAATTTTTGGATGTTTGGGCTTGGAGGACATGGAAGCTGGAGGGGGAAATGGAGATAATGTTGTTGGCGAACAATTATTTCATGGTTACTTTTAATTGCATTGCTAATTGCAATAGGGTATTTGAGGGAGGCCCTTATTTTCATAATAAGGTAGGGTTGTTTATCAAGCCATGGCATGCAGGTTTTAACCTTGTTGAGGAGCTTCCAAATCATGTCCTAGTGTGGGTTCGTTTATCGAGATTCCCGGTATCGAGAAGATGTGCTACACCTTTTGGCCTCGGTGCTTGGAAAACCAGTTGGGACTTCATCAAAAAATTTGGGTAAAAAGGTAATGACTTTTGCATGTATTTATGTTGAGATTGATCTAAGCAGGCCTTTGCCCGATGCAAATATATATGTGTGTGGGCTCTTATTCTTGGGTGTAGCATTTGGACTACGAAACTCTTCCTTTTCGTTGTCGGCTTTGTCAAGAATATGGCCATTTACGGCAGAGATGTACAAGGTATAAGCCTGTGGAGTCCCAACCTTCACAACCTGCTAACAATCTTCCTGAAACAAATAAGGGGAAGAGAATTTCTTCTGATGAGGTAGGTGCATCTAATGGTTTTGCTTTGGTCAAGGCTCAAAATCAGAACAGGGGTCAAAAGAGGCCTTTTAAAGAAAGGAAAGATGAAGGTACCTTTCACAGATTTTAGGTTTTGGATGAGCTTAGCCAACAGGAGGTGAACCCGGGTTTGATAAACCTGGATCAGGGGCTTGAGGGCTTAGCTCAGGAGGATCTTGTTCTTGATTCTTCTTTGGATCCACAAAGGGATGATTGTCTGCACATGGAAGCTGATCAACAAATGGTGTTTTCAGAGGTGCAGGCACCCTCAGTCATTGTTACAACAGTAGGTGAGGATTCTTCTCTTCCTGGGTGGAACATTGGTTCAGACCTAGCTAAGAAGACCAAGCCTCCCCCCAAATTGGGCATCATGTAGAAGGATATTAAGAAGGGTGGGGCAGAGAAATTTTCTAAACTTGATAGAAAAAAGGATGTGGAAAAGATTAAACTGGCAGGCAAGAATTTGGTGGAGTCAGGGTCAGTAAAGACTTCAGATTCTCTTTTTTCAAGCCCGTTGAAATGATTGTTCTATCATGGAATGTACGGGGCTTGAACAACGACCCTAGACAAAAAGCGGTTCATGATTTAGTTAGAAGTCAAGGTCCTAATGTCTTCTTTTTGTAGGAGACTAAGTTATCTGTTGAGAATATGCAAGGCTTGGCACCTAAGTTGTGGAGGAGCAGGGAGTGCTAGTGCATTGGAGCTCATGGAGCTTCTGGGGCTCTAGCATGTTTATGGAATCCACGGAGAATCCGACCTCTTTGGTGGATATCTTCTAAATCCTCTATGTTTATGATTGCTACTAGTTTTGAGACAGGGGAAGTCATTCTCTTTTCTAATATATATGCTCCTACAGATTTTTGGAGTAAAAAAGGTTTGTGGTCCCATATCAGGCTTATCCGTAGCATGACACCTTTTCATACATGGATTTTGGCTGGAGATTTCAATGCTATTTGTGAGTTGTCTGAGAAGTGAGGTGGTACTGGAAGGTTGGAGCCCTCTGCACTACTGCTTCGTGAAAATATCAATACCTTGAATCTTGTTGATATCAAACCCAACAATGGTCAGTTCACCTAGAACAATTGTCGGCTTGGTGATTTCTGCATTGTAGAAAGATTAGATCAATTTCTGGTTTCCAGTTACTGGGTTGGAGGGATGTGATTGTCTTGCTCTAATATCTTGGATTGGAGAGGATCAAACCACTGGCCTATTAAGCTTTCTATTGAGTTAACTCGTGTGCCTCGTATGCCCTCTTTTAGGTTCCAACTCATGTGGTTGCGAGACCCTTCTTTGAATGCCTTTGTGACTGACTGGTGGAAGAAAGGTAAACCAGCTTATGGTATGGCAATGTATTCCTTTGCTAAGTTACTTCAATATGTTAAATATGAGCTCAAACAATGGAATCATCAGTAATTTGGGAATGTCTTCCATGCAAAGGTGATGGCTCAGGCAGATTTGGATGGTATCAGGAGGAGGTTAAGGGAGGATGGGGTGACGAATGAGTTGCATCAGGATGAGGCTCGGGCTATGAAAACTCTTGAAGAATGGGAGCTGCGAGAGGAAATGTATTGGAAATAGAAGGCTCGCATTGAGTGGCTTCAGGAAGGGGATAAAAATACAACTTCTTCAATTCAGTGAAAGCCAGGCGACATGGTAATTCTATCTCCGGTCTGGTGAATGACAGGGGAGACCATCTTTCCTCCTTCCCGAAAATATCAAGGGAGGCGGTGCAGTATTTTGAATCTCTTTTTAGGGAGGACTCGCAAGGGGGGTCTCCTGAGGAAGCGAAAATTATTTCTTGTATCCCCTCTCTCATGTCTGGAGATTTGAATCAACAACTCATGAGTGATATCCCACTTTAAGAGCTTGAAGGGATTGTTTTCAATATGAAGAAAGGGAAGGCGCCTGGTCTAGATGGCTTCCCAATTGAATTTTTTCAAGAATTCTGGGATATCATCAAAATTGACCTCTTGGTAGTGGTTCAAGAGTCTCAAAAAAATAAGCGCATGCCAAGGGCTCTAAATGCTACCTTTCTGGCTCTTATTCCCAAGAGTGAAGGGGCATATAGGTTAAGCCAATTTCGGCCCATTTCTTTATGCAATGTAATTTATAAAATTATTTCTAAACTTATTACTGATAGGTTGAAAAATGGGCTTGAGGAGTTGATCTTTGAGGAACAAAGTGGTTTTTTAGCTGGTAGGAAAATTCTAGATGGGATTGTTATTGCAACTGAGTTCATCCATTCTATGGCCAACTCTAAAGAAAAAGTGATGTTTATCAAACTGGACATGGCTAAGGCATATGATAGAGTCAGGTAGTCCTTCCTTCGACAGGTTCTTGGTGCTTTTGGTTTTTCTAAAGAATGGATTCAATGGGTTTGGAGTTGTGTTACTTCAGTCTCTTTCTTTGTGCTTATCAATGGGAGTCACTTTGAGTTATTTGGTGCTTCTAGGGGGCTTCGCCAGGGAGACCCTCTTTCCCCTTGTTTATTATTTTGGTTGAAGGTTTGGGGAGATGGATTAAATGGAGTGTGGAGTCTGGTCTCATTCAAGGTTGGAGGTGGGGTGACACCTTACCTCTACAAACTCACTTACAATTTGTGGATGATACTGCTTTAATGGGGATGGCTACAATTCGTGAGGCTTCTAATTTACGAAGTGTTGGATGTTTACCTATTTCCTTCCAGTCAATAGATTAATGAGGGAAAGTCTTCCATTTTCTTCTTCAACACTTCAAGCCCCATTCAACAAAGGATTGCCCAAACTTTGAGATTTTAGATTGGGACTCTCCCATTGACTTACCTTGGCATTCCTATCTCGGTGTGTAGACTGCCTTCGGAGTCTTGGCAGATTATTTTGGATAAATTTTGGGTGAAATTTAATCACTGGACTCATCGATGGTTATCATTTGTTGGTTGTGTCTAGTTGATTAAGTTAGTGCTGTAGGCTCTACCCATTTATAGATGCATGCTCTAGGTTGCCCCTATGGGCTTTCTTAAGGACCTAGATTCTGTGGCGAGACAATTTTTATGGGTTAGTTGCTTAGAGTCCTCCAAATGGAGTTTGGTTAGATGGGAGGTTTTTTGTAGTTCAAAATAATATGGTGGACTAGGTTTGAGGTAGTCGGCTTTGACTGGGGAGGCTTTGGTTGTAAAACTGTATTGGCGATGGTGTAACGAGCAACATAAGAGTTGGGCCAGGGTTCTTTCTCAGAAGTATCTCCTGGGGATCCCTTAACCCGATACTTCTAGGTACCCCCTTATGGGGAAGGGCTCTGTGATATGGGGCACCCTCAAAAAAGGGGTTGTGCTTATTAAGGAAGGATTATTTTGGATCTGCAAGAAGGGGACAAAGGTCTAGTTTTGGTTTGATTCTTGGGATGGTTTTCCTCCCATCACCTCTCAGTTTCCCAACTTGTTGAATCTTTGCCAAAGATTTATTGAGGCTGGTTGGTTGCGGGTGAGTGATTTTAAATCCTTTTCCTCCTGTGGTCAGATGGAGGTGGCCAAATGGAAGTCCCCGGATGAGTGGCTGGATGTTGGTTTGTAGAAGGATTGTGTTGTGCTGTAAAGTATCCTTTCTAGTCAAAGATGTAGCTCTCTCTGAGATTATGATGTGCTTTCCTGGTCCCCCAATCCTAAGGGGACCTATATTGTAGCCTCTGGTTATAGTGTGTTATTGTCTCATAGGTTGGTTGGGCTTGAAATTCAGTGGTGGAAGAAGGTCTGGAACAAGCTTTCTTGGCCAAAATGTAATTGCTTTGTTTGAATGTTGGCCTGGAATAAGTGTTTGACTTGAGATAACATTCAGAAGAGAGGTTTCTAGGGTCCTTAGATGTTTGTGTTATGTGTGGGGCTAATGAGGACTCTACTCACTTGTTTTTATGTTGCTCTTTTTCCCTCTAGCTTTGGCATTTTTGGTGGGGTGTTTGGAAAATTCATTGCGTTCATGCTTCCTCCTTGATTGAATTTTGGCAGGGGATGGGTCATCCCCCTTTTGTGGCCTCCTTTTTGTAGGAGGTGTGGTTTGTTAGGCCTATCTTCTTATTGTGGAAGATTTGGTTGGAACACAATCGAAGGATATTTCATGGAGAACAAAGGCTGGTGCAATAAATTTGGCAGAGATTATTGGGCATGGTTCAGGAAATAGTGGAAGCTAGGTGTGCAGTGGAATTCCCTTTGGTGAAAATGGATACAGAGTTGGTGGAGAGATTGGGGATTCAGGGGTCATCATTGGTTTTGGCAAGGGCTAAGAGAGGACGATGAGAGAAGCAAAAAATTGATAGGGATGGCAAATGGCAACTTCCCCCATTCGGTGTTTTGAAGATCAATACTGATGGATCTTCAAGGGGCAATCCGGGACCAGCTGGTATTGGGGGGATTGGTAGGGATTCTTTGGGCTCAGTGATCTTCCTTTTTTCAATCTATGAAGGGACACAAACCATCAACCTGGTGGAAGGGTTGGCTATTCTTGACGCTCTTGAGAGAGCTCATGCTTTGGGGTGGAGAAATATTGTTTGTGAATTTGATTCTCATATATTGATTAATTTTCTTATTGAGCAGAAAGTGACAGAGGTCAGCTTGCAGTTGGCTAGGGTTGTGCAACAAATTCTACGGGTTAGTTCTTTGATGGAAACAATGACTTTTGTCCATATTCCAAGGGAGTGGAATAGGGCAAATGATTGTTTGGTGAAATGGGCTTCTGAGCATGTTGAGGGATGGAGAACTGAGGAGTGGGAGTTGGTTCCTCAGGAGCTTCGTCTTGATTTAACGAATATTCTTGCTGACTATAGGGTTGGGAATGGTGATGGATGATGGTGTTGGCTGTTTTATCTTAGTTTGGTTTGTTTCTCTTGTTTTTCTTGCTTCCTTTGTAATGTTGCTTTCTGATATTCAATAAAGTTTTTACCCCTTTTATTATACTTTTAACCCTAACCCTAACTGTAATTGTAACCATAATTTTAATTCTAATCCTAATTATAACTTTTATTGTAACCCTAATCATAGTTCTCATTCTAATTCTAACCCTAACCCTACTTCTATTGTAAACATAATTGAAACCCTAATTCTAACCCTAACCCTTCCTAATTGTAAGCCTTAGCCTAAGTCTAATCTTAACCATAATTATAACCTTAATTCTAATCCTAATTTTAATTCTAAACCAAACTCTAATTTTAACCCTAACATAAAGATAAATTTTTGAAGTGTGATTAAGGGGAACATTATTTACCTTTTCATTACCCTTATTCTAACATTAATTTGAAATCTAATTCTAATTCTATCTTAACCCTATTTTTAATCCTAATTCTAACAATAATCCTAACCCTAACTCTAATCATATCTATAATTCTAACCATTAAACTAGTTAACCCTATTTCTAAACCTAATCATAATTATAATGATTTTAGAATTATAATTATTAATAATAATTAGGGCTCTAGAATTATAATTTAATTAATTTATAAAACTAATGTTGTAATTAATTATTTGATTATAAAAATTCTCACGACTAATTATTTAATTAAACATTTAAAATAATTATTAAATAAGATATGGTTATAATATAATTGATTAAAACATCTATAGTTATTTTTATAATTATTTTAAATTTTAAAATAATAATTAATAAATTAGAATTATATTTATATATTCTAATCCTAAAGTTAAATAATTATATAATTTTAATTCTAATTCTAAATTACTAAAATATTTAATTGTATTTTAGTGAACAATAACCCTAATCATAATTTAATTAAAAAATAATATTATTATAATTGTAAATTAATCTATATAATTATAATTATAATAAACTTAATTCTAAACCTAATTATTGATTATATTTATGTAATATTAATTATAACACTCACCTTAATAAACAATTTTTATCATTATTATTGCACACCCTTGCAATTATATGGAAATCAACTTAACTAAAATACCTAAGGTATATCATAAATTTTATCTATATGAAAATTTGCTAATACATTATGTAAATTTATCTATTAAAGCAAACAAATATTTTAATTGGTGTATCATTTTCATTAGTTGAATGAAGTTTTCCTACAAACCCTCCTTAACCCTACTTAATTGATTTTCTTTGGAATAATGAGATAAGGGAAAACAATTCAAAAATTAAAAAAGTAAAAAATCAAACATTTTACTTTAAGAAAAAATAAATATAATGAAATTAACATTGTTGTGGAAAATATCTTAAAAAAATTAGTGCAATCATTGATCTTTTTTATATAATATTTTCTTTCTTATAAATTAAAAAAATATTAGATTATATATGTTACATATTCTAAAGTATATATTATTATAATTCCATGTTCAAATTAATATATTACATATGAATTTAATAAATTAATTACGCCAAGAGGGTTATACAGTGAAAGCATTCAAGGAATATTCTCCGTAAAGTTTTTGAAGCTTTATTGATGACAGGCAGGTGGAAGTCATGTGCTACTTTTTTTCTAACTGACTCTATTTTGAAAATCAAAATGAAATTACTTTTTCTATTTTTCCTAACCGATTTTGAAAATCCCTTTAAATTAAAAACATATGTTAAAAAATGAAATTTATTTTTTCTATTTTTACCTTACATACTTATCTATAGACCTGTTTTTCTCATACATGCATGATGTGCGGTAGTTATAAAAACTGTCATTGAAGATTCACGCCAAACAACCCATGTCAACAATTCTCTATATATACAACCCACTCCTTACTGCTTTAACATCTCATCTTTCAGCTCTGTCTTTCTTTCACACAGTTCAATGGCGCTGTGCATGTTGAAAACCTAATATGCAAAGGGATCAACGAAAGGTTCAGAAAATAGGCTCATTATTTGAAGGGATTCAAGTGCAGCATATCTCTGAAGATGATGACTCCTAAGTGCAGCATGTTTTGTGTAGCTTGCATGCATGCATGCTTCTTGTTTTCGCAGAAAATTTAGGACTTTTTTGGTTTTTTTTCCCCCTTCTGTACTACCCAGGAGATCCGTAATGGAGAAGGAAATAAGAGGGGTTTTTGTTTTGAAATGACGAAACATGATGCTTTGGGGTGCTTGGCCGGCATTTTATGCGCTTATTAACAATTTTTCATTGCGTAAATCAAATCAGTTTTGCGCCACTATATTTGGCTTTTGTTTTGAAGATGCTCATCAGGGGAACTATAAAAAATTTGGATCCAGTTATGTCTTATGTTTTTGGTTGTTGCCTTTGCTTTTTAGTTGATAGGGTTCAAAATACATTATTTATAATCAGGTTTGAAGAAAAGAGTTAAAGAGATATTAAATGAAAAGAACTTTATTTTAAAAAATTAAATACAAAGAAAATATAGAAGAAATCTATTATAACAAATAAAAAAAAGTTCTTAAATTAATATATTTAAAACTAGCATATCTATCTTTAAAAAAAATGCTTGATAAAGAATTACATTTACACTTATCATATAGTTTTAAAATAATTTATATAATATTATTATTATGGTTATGGTTAGATTACAATTTAATTAGGGTTAATATTACAATGTTGTCAAGGTTAAGGGTTAGATTAGTATGAGGGTTCTAGGATGAATTAAGGTTAGGGTTTGTATAGTGTTAAAATTACTATTACAATTCAATAAGGATTAGGGTTAGGTTTGACATTATGATTTATTTGGGGTTAGGGATGGGGTTAAGTTTTAATTTTTAGAACCCTCTAGAAATTGCTTATGGACAATTTCTTTTAGATAGCACTTTAAATAATTTCTATATATTTATTTCAAAAAATATCTTTTATATTACAATATTAATTATGAAATAAAATATTAGAGATTAAATATTTATTTATATGTTATTTGATTATATTTTTTAGAATAACAAATATATTTATTATTTTATATTATATCAAATATTAAATATAATAAAATATGTAATGAAATTATTTTATTATTTCAATTAAATTGTATGTCATGTAAATTATAAATTACCTTTTTTAAATAATATTTAATTTATGATAAGTTATTAAACTAGAATTTATAACTTGCTTATTCGTTAATTTTTTAGTTAACAATTAATGTATATTTATTGAATACAAAGTTGAAAGTGGTGCATGTTTATCAATGTTCATAATGTGTTTAATTTTCCTATTTTGCAGAAGGTTTGCATTGAAACAGAACAAGAGCATCTACGCCGTTACTTCAACAACATTTAGAGTTTGAAAAGTAACATATTACACCTATTTTGATTTTATATTTGTGGTTATCAATTTCTAAATCATATTATTTGAATGCTTGCAAAAAAATATCTTTTGATATTTCCTTACAATTCATCATTCCTATTTTTCTATAGAAGCTCATAACTCTATGGAAGCTATTTTATATGATTGGATTAATCAATAGCCAAGCTGACTGATAAACTATTTATTTATTGACTTCATCTTATAAAAATTGTGATTTTTTTATTTAATCATTGATAATGTGTTTAATTTTCTTATTTTGCAAACCTGTGCTTTGAAAAACAACAACAATATCTACAAATATATTTTAGGAGCATATAGAATTTGACAAGTAACATATTATACCTATTTTGTTTTTATATTTCTATTATGTTTTTTTATTGTGCATAAAATGTTAGAAAAAAAATGAACCAAATAAATCATCGCATACTATCATAGATGTAGAAAGTTATGAATCAATGAATACAGATGAAGAATGAACAATAGATAAAGTATTGAAAGACAATAATATTTTTAGAATAAGTCCATTTGCATACAACACAGGGGATTGTATTTTTGACTCTTTGCAATATTTGTTACATATGAAGTTCACTTCCATAGAATTGTGAAATGGTATGATTGATTACTTTCTTAATTGCGTAGCAAAAAATGATGATGACACTTTGTTTTCATATAAACATGAGCTAAATCTTGAAACATTGAATGAATTGCATCAAATTATTGATGTTAATACATACTTACAACACATGCGCCTATCTATGATTAAGAAAACAAATTCTAAAGATTGTGGCCTTTGGGGTGACCAATTTTGTATTAAATGGCTAGCAAAGTGGTTAGGTATCCAAATATGTATTTGGTTGTCAACTAGAAAAGTAAAGTACTTGAATTTCAATGAAAATTCAGAAAGTACTACATATTCTATTTTGTTCCATGATGGAGACCGTTTGAATGGACATTTTGAACCACTTGTTTCCAAAAAAAGAAAGTCATTGGAACAATGTATTAACCAATGTAAACACTCAAAACAATTACTAACATGAGAAAAAAAAAGTGGAGAATAAGTCAATATATTTAATGTCCAAGTTTAGTCAATATGCATCATCAACAACAAATTTTGCACTAGATAATATCATAGATGTAGAGAACTATCAGTCAAAAAATAGACAACGAGATATCTCAATTGACAAATTATTAGAAGACAATAACCTATTTAGAATAAGGCCCTTTGTCTACAATGTAGGTGATTATCTTTTCAACTCTTTACAACTACTGTTACATATGTGATACACATCTGTTGAACTAAGGAATGGAATAGTTGATCATTTTCTAAATTGCCTGGCAATTGATGATCCTGACACTTTGTTTTCACTTAAATGAGCTAGACTCACACACTATCCAAAATGCATGGAATTCATTATGTTAGTACATATCTATGACGCATGCAACTATCTGCAATTCCAAAGTCAAATTGTAATGAGTATGGTCTTTGGGGAGACTTGTTTTGTATTAAGTGGCTATCTAAGTGGTTAGATATTGAGATATGTATTTGGTCTTTAATAGGAAAAACAAAGTACTTGCATTTCAATGAAAATTCACAAAGTACAACATACTCTATTATGTTCCATGATCAAGATCTTGAAAATGGACATTTCGAACTGCTTGTGAGGAAAAAAATTAACACACCTAAACAACAGGATCACCAATCTAAACAATTTGGAAGAAATATATATTCCCTAAAAATAATTCCACAAAAAAAACTCTAGATACAATGTCTAGATTATGCAAAAACGCATTAGCAATATTGGACTGTGGTGAGAGTCTTTTCAATACTATTGCAAGTTTGACTAAAAATGAATATGACATCCCATGTCTTAGACACTACATGGCTCAATCCTTTTGTAATGCAATGCTAAATGGAGAAAACATAGAAAATGAATGCCTTCAAACATGCTTAAAATCTGAGTTGAAAATTAGTTGTGGTGTCACAAATTGGGAAACATTTATTGCAAAAGTTGGAGATCCATTTGAATAAAGTGAAATTGAAGGTTCTTATTTTTGTTTTGAATGGCTATCCTACATTTTTCAAATAAAAATTCAAGTTTCCTAAAAAAAAAGTGTCATTCCAACCAAAGTATATTGCAAATGTGTATAACCAACAAAAGTATACAATGTCATGTGTTACAAAGTCAATGACATTCATACACATTATAAGCCAAGTGAAGTGGAGATAATAATGATAAACAAAATTCATACTGCACAACCAAAATAAAATAAAATAATGAAAAGCAAAGAAAGGCTTAATATGCACAAATTGAAAGAATCCATTAGAAGTAGTAAACAAGTAAAAACTTGCAACTCTACACATCTCATGAAGGGGTTCACCATTGTTCTCCATAAGTCACTTTGTAAACTAAAACAAGAGATATAGAAAAAACCTAAATAAAAGATTAGTATGCATAAATCGAAAGAATCCATCCAAAATAGTAAACAAGTAAAAACTTGCAACTCTACACATTTTAGAAAGGGGTTTAGCACAACTTTCCATAACTCACTTCGTAAACTAAAACAAGAGATACACAAAAAAATATAAAATCCAAAACATAGAAAAAAGAGGGAAAAAAAGAACACTCGTTCAATCTTACATGGAGAAAATCAAAGACACACCTAAACATGTGTGTGCAATTTGTGGGAAATTGCATTTCAAAAATAATATTATAAATATAAGCCAACAAACAATGGAAATGTCTGGGCTAGTTTTATTAAGGATACAAGGATTTTTTGAAAACAAAATATGCAACTTTTGTAACTACCAATTGAGGCAAAACAAAAAACTAATATACGCAACACCAAAACATATTAAAACAAATAAGCCACTACAATACACTACTACACTTTCAAAACTCAAAGAAAGGCTAGTGTCCCTTCAACTTTCCTTTGCACAAATTTGGAAAACTAGGATACAAAAGATCTCAAATTGGACTAAGTGGAACAATTATCAATGTCCCAACAAACATGAACATTATACAAATAGTGTTGCCATGTTCCACCAATGAAACATGCACATTTTCTATTGCATTAAAGAGACGTTTTCAATATAGAAATTCATACGAAAAAGGATGAGTTTGACCAAATCTTATTATCAATTATTTAAACAAATTGTGTAAAAAAATGTTGTAAAAAATGAAAAATGTTAAATTGAACAAAAATTGGCATGAACATTTGTACCATTTAGAAGAGCATACTACATGCACCAACTCTTCATCAAGTGATAGCAACCAAGATAGTGACACAAATAATCCAATGGAATGGAAATAGATACCTTGATCCATGGCTTTACTGAGTCAGGAACTATACATTCAATACAAGACAAAGTCATTGAAATTGCACGTGCTGAAGGAAAACAACCTCTTGGAATATTCAAAGACAAATATATATAAGTAATGGATTTTCCAACACTGTTTCTTGAAGAATCACGTGATGAACGAGTTGAAAAGAAAATTTCATACCAAAAAATTGCACAATGGGAATTACAAAATTCAAATCAAACATTTGCTTATCATACCACCAACTTATTTTTCAAAACCATTAAAATTCTAATTGCCCAAGTTTTTTCTACACTATGGATAAGAATTCACAAAGCGAAATTAAAAGGTAGAACCCTACTAGCAAAAGATGTGAAGCACAAACTAAACCTTGAAAATATATTGCAATAAGATATTGGATATGTAGATTTCAAAAAAATAAGAAATTCACTAGACTATTTGCAACACCTGAAAATAAATCTTTTCGCAATGATACAACAGTTGGGTCCACCTAATTTTTTGGTAACTTTCACTAGTGTAGAACAAAACTGGGAGCCATTAAAGGAAACATTGAAAGAATTATACATCTCACACAAAAAAAAATCAACAGAAAACCAAGAAGAATTGCTTAATGAAGTTGGAATTACCTATTTGATTAAAAAGGATCCAACCACTTGTACTCGCTATTATAAACATGGGGTTAATGCAATGAAACAATTAATATGATTAGATGAGACATTTTTCATAAAGGTATTGGACTAATTTTCAGTTATAGAATTCCAAAATCGAGGAAATGAACATGACCATTTCATGCTATGGGTTAAAGATGCAACTATATATGGAAAAGATACTAATACCAGTGTTGAACATTTTGTAGACAGATACATAACTTGCAATACTGAAACTTTAAATGAACAAATGGCTAAAATACACATACATTTCCATACTAAACAATGTGGCAAGACCAAAAAAAATGTCACTTTGGTTTTCCACAACCACCAATTAAAACAACAAGAACTCTTGAACCATGCATCGATGAAAAAAGAAACATGTGTTTGGCTGAAAAAATTAGATCCACTTTAGAATGTTCAAGTTATGATTGTGGTACATATTTTGAGGATTTCCTACTGAACATAAGCATGGATGAAGAAGAATACATATTATCCATACAATCTACACTGCTTAGACCAACAATGTTTTTGAAAAGAAAGCCAACTCACATTTGGAACAATACATTTTGTAAAAAAAATCCTCATCTATGGCAAAAAAATACAGATGCACAATTAGTTCTAAATGCATATGCTATAGTAATGTACTGTAGCTCATACATGACAAAATGCAATGCCTCAATAACAAATGCATTTAACAAAATACACACAAAGCACAAAGAACATAACATTGATGCGATTAAAATGATATCAAAACTTGGCAATGCTTTGCTCAATCTACAACAAATGTCTACTCAACAAGTTGTACACATTGTGCTTTCACTTCCTCTTAACTGTAGTTCAAGGAAATGCATATTCATAGACACATCAACTGCTGAAAACCACACATTTATTTTGAAAAATTTCATATAGCTAAAAAATGAGCCAGATGATTCACAAAGTGTTGCTTGTAAAAATTTAATTGACCATTATATTGCACATCCTCAAATATTGGCAAATGTCTGTCTAGCAGAATTTTTCGTAGAATACAAAACAAGAAAAGGATAATTAAAAAAATAAAGAGACCACAAATTATTCGATATATAAGATACAATAAACATGTTAACATCAAAAACTATTATAGGGAACAACTTTTACTATATGTCCCATTTTCCATAGATGAAAAAATGTTGAAAAAAGGCTTCACAACATGGGAAGAGGCTTTCATTGCTAAAGAAAAACTAGTAAAAATTAATCAAGCAAAGTACACGTACCATATAAATGAGCTATGTGGTGATTTGGACAATGCTATTAATGATGTCGATATTGAAAATGAGAACTATACAAAAACAAACAATGTTCACAACTTGAACACTGAATATAATGAACAACACAATTTGCAATTGGATCTAGACACATTGAAACTTAAATTATACAACAAACAAATTAGAAGGCTATTTGAAATTGCTAAGCATCCAAACTTAGTTGACAACATAGAATACTACAATCTTCAAAGAATGCTAAATAAAGAGCAACAAGCCATAGTAAAGGACATGCTAGTAAAAAATAAAATAAATTACTTGAACCATTGCATTTTTTTCTAATAGGAGGTGCTAGAATAGGAAATACATTCACTGCTAAAGCTATATACCAAGGCCTATTGTGTATATACAATAACTCTATTGATAGTGACCCAGATAAGATACAAGGCTTGTTACTTGCATACAAAGGTAAAAAAAATTACAATATTGGAGGCACAACTTTGCACTGTGCACTTTTCATACCATTTAACAAATCCACTACTATTCCATTGAGCTTAGACAATTTAGATATATTGAAAAAAGAACATCAAAAATTGTGTATTATCCTTGTTGGGAGATTGTTGGATGTTGTGGATGTGTCGCTGATATGTGGTTTTCATTGATGTCAACACTATTAGAATTTGGTGTATCTATTGTTGTATATGTCGAGGATATTGAGAAAATTATAAGAAAAAGTGTTTCAAGTTCCTAGTGGAACTGTGTAGGTCATGAAGGAATTTTTTTTCTGTATGTAAAAGATTAGCTGATGCAGATTAAAGGATTTATGGTTGAGTTTGTCTAGATCATCTACCAGAAGTTTTAGAGGTCCGCGTGAATTTTTTGAGTGTGTTGTGGTTTGATAGTGTTTCAATGGTCTCTGTCAGTATTCCTAAATAAAGATTGTGTCTTTTTGGTTATCTCAGTTGTTTCGGATGATTCTCTATTGTTTCTTGGTGTTCTCTGATGTCTCTAGTTTATTCTCTATCTTTGTGGTGCGTCCACATTAATCGGTGAGCTTGTGGTTAAAGATCTTTGTGCGCATGTTTGATTTTTCATGTTTCTGGCCGACATGTTGATCGTAGCATGTTGTGGATCCTTGAGGTGAAATTAATCTAAGTATTTTTGTGTTGGAGATATTAATTTGGGTCTCCACTATGTTGTGGCCGACCTTGGTGGATACACATTAAAATTTAATTGTAAATATGGGCCGACATTGCAAATATATTTTATTTTCTTGGCCGATGAAGTTGTGATGGAATCTCCTGTACAACAGATATATAAGAGTGATTGTGTGATCAGTGGAAAGTGTGATTCATGTGCTTTGATGTGCATATGTGCGAATATCTTTATGGAGCAGAGTGTGAAGAAGATTGTGTGAAGTGTGAACAAGTGTTGAGCTTAATTGGGATTGTAATCAAGCTTGTGAAGAAGTTATTTTCTCATCTCAGTTCATACCCTCCAGATTTTTAATCCAAACCCTATTGTTGTACAATGAGTCCTCTTTTGTAATTGAGCAATGAGCTCTAGGCAGTGTGCCTGACTGCATGTGCATTCCCCTTATTGTTTTCATTATACTTTTAGCAGAGTATAATCTTGTGGACTAACATCCACCATAGTTTTTCCCCTAACAAGGTTTCCACGTAAACAAAATATTGGTGTACTTTGTCTCTCTGATGTGTTAATTGCTTATGGTTAATTGTTCTTTCATCATATCTATGATTAAGGATAAATTAAGTTAGAAAAGGTTTTAAATTCTGAGACAACTAATTCACCCCCCTCTTAGTTGTATGTCCTTGTTTTTCCAACAATTGGTATCAAAGCTAGTTCCTCTGAAGAATTCTAACAACTTGAGGTGATCTGGGATGGCAACATCAACATTCAAGAAGGATAGTCCTCGATTTGATGGCACCAACTACTCACTATGGAAATACGGGATGCAATTTCATCTGCAATGCATTGACGATGCTTATTGGAAAATTACAAAAGATCAATATATTATTCCTCAGAATGGTCCCTCCTCTTCTGATGAAATCAAAGATGCTAAGAGTAATACTAGAGCTATGGAAGCATTGGTGAGCACCCTAATAGATTCAAAGATGGATAATGTGATAGGTTTGTAGATAGCTCATGAGATTTGGATGAAGCTGGAAACTTTTTATGAATGAGATACATAGGTGAAGATGGCTAAGCTACAAAGCTTGAAAGGAAAGTATGAGAACTTGAAGATGGGTGAAGATGAAAATATTACTTCTTTTATGTAGAGAGTAAATGAAATAGTGCTAGGTATTAAATGCGTTGATGGTTCAGTAAGTGAGGATGAAATTGTGGCTAAGATACTCAGATACTTGCCTCCTTCTTACAAAATGAAGGTTCATGCTATTGAGGAATTTATGTCTGTAAACAAGATGACAAGAGATACATTGATAGGAAAGCTTGCTAATTTTCAAATAAGTGAATTTGGTGAATCTACACCAAAAAATGAATCTGCATTCAAAGATACTGTATTCAAAAGTTACAGGCAAAGATACAGTCTGAGAGAGAGCTCTCGAAAGATATCTAAATATGATAAAGAACGGAAACAACTCAAAGACCAAGAAAGAGAAGTACAAGAACCAGAAGCACTAATTGCAAAGCAATAAGGAAGAGGAAAAGGTAAGTATGAAGATATATTTCCTATTAAATGTTTTTCATGTAGTAAGATAGGTCATTTTGCTTCAAGATGTCCTGAAAGAGTTCCTAGGACTAAGCCTAGAAAACCTAGACTCCAAAAGAAATGCTACTTTGCTAAAGAAGCAATAACTGATGATGAGTCTAATAAAGATAATGGAAATGAAGATGATTGGGCTTTCATTGCTACCATTGAGAATAAACCTGTGTCTACTAAATCTACCAAAGATAAGAAAGCTCTTGCAGCCCGAGTTGAGGAGAAAGATGAGTAGGTTATTGATAGTGGATGCTCACATCATATGACCAGTGATAAAAGCAAGTTTGTGAGTCTAGAGAAGTATGACAGTGGGGTTGTAAGATTTGGAGATAAAAATGCTTGTGTGATTCATGGAAGAGGTTCTATTAGCCTTGGTGGTAAGGAAATCACTGATGATGTTCTCTATGTTGAAGGCCTAAAGCATAACTTGTTAAGTGTTGGATAGATGGTAAACAAGGGATATGATCTGTAGTTCAAGAATGGAAAGTGCAAGATTCATGGGAGTTCATGAAACATGATTGCTACTAGTGTGCAAAATAAAGGTAATATTTTTCACTTGAATACTGCTAGTGGAAGTTGCTTACTTTCTCAAATAGATGAAAGTTGGTTGTGGCATAGGAGGTTGTGTCATGTAAACTTTGACAACATTATCAAAATAAGTTCTACTCAAGAAAGAGATCTACCTAGGTTAGTGAAGCCTGCTAATGTAATATACCAAGAATGCTAGATCGGTAAACAAAATAGAGTCTCCTTCCAGAGCAAACAATTTCACTTGAATAATGTGCTAGAACTACTACATATTGATCTTTTTGGTCCCTCTAGAGTTAGAATTATTCATGGAGAAAGGTATTTTATGTTGATCATTGATGATTACTCTAGAATGATTTGGGTTTCCTTTTTAAGAGAAAAGTGTGAAGCATTAGACAAGTTCAAAAGTTTCAAGGCTATGGCAGAAAATGAAAAAGGTTTGAAAATCAAGTGCCTGAGATCTGACAGAGGTGGAGAATTCATTTCAAAAGAGCTTAATTCTTATTGTGAAGAACATGGAATCAAAAGACAGTTATTTGCTCCTTGAACCCCTCAACAGAATGGAGTTGCAAAAAGAAAGAATAGAACAATTCTGGATGTTGTCAGAACAATGATGATAGAGGGAAATGTGTCTCAGATGTACTAGAGTGAAGAGGTAAGCATTGTTCTATATACTTTGAATTAGGTAAATTTGAATGGTAATTCTGGTAAGATCCCTTATGAATTATGGTTTGGTTACAAGCTTACAGTTAAGTATTTCAAGATCTTTGGAAGCAAATCTTATATCAGGAGAGATGATGATATAGGAAAGTTTGAGGCTAGAAGCGATGAAGGGATCTTCCTAGGTTACTCCACAAAGATCAAAGCATACCAATGCTATAACAAAAGATTGAGAAAGATTGTTGAGAGTGAAAATTTTAGAGTTGATGAGGACTCTGTCAAATCATCTAGATGATGCATCTATGATTCAAATGAAGCCAACACAAATCAAGGGAAGAAAACTCAAACACTAGATATACTTTAGATTGTTCCATATGTTCTAGTGAAGCAACCACAAGTTATTCCAAAAAATCAAGTCAGTTAGGAAGCTTAGACAAGTGCTAGTATAGAAGAAAGTTTAGAAGATACAAAAGTCCAAGAAAGTCCCAAGACTCCAAGATATGTAAAGCTAAATCACTTGGAAAGTCAAATCATAGGAGATAAGAGAAAAGGAGTGCAAACTAGAAGAAGAATTGCAGAAGAATATTTTATGATTTCCAAGATTGAACCTAAGAGTGTCACTAAAGCCTGTCAAGATGAACATTGGCTGAAAGTCATAAAAAAGGAACAAGTTGCAGATATATTTACTAAGCCATTACCAAAAGATACTTTTGAGTATCTCAGAGGAATGCTAGGGGTAATTACCACTCTTTCTAAGAACTAAATTATGCATTTACCTTTATCAATCCATGAGCTACATTGCTATATCTTGATCTAGATTGATGTTTCCATGGTTGCTACTTAGGGGGAGTAGTCAGATGTATAGATATGTGGTTCAAATCATGTATATGGGAAGTTCATTGTTACCTTTTCCATTGATGTCAAAAGGGGAGAAGATTAATATGAAAAATCATTGTGGAGAGAAGTTTAGTTGAGAGAAGTGTAGAAGAAGTCAGTATGTTGGGTTGATGGTAATTTTCACATCATGTGTTTCCATCAATGCCAAAGGGGAAGATTTTTGGGAAATTGTTGGATGTTGTGGATGTATTGCTGATATTTGGTTGTCATTGATGTCAAAACTATTAGCATTTGGTGTATCTATTACTGTATATGTTGAGGATATTGAGAAAATTATAAGGAAAAGTGTTTCAGGTTCCTAGTGGAACTTTGTAGGTCATGAAGGAATTTTTGTTCTGTAAGTAAAAGATTAGATGATGTGGATTAAAGGGTTTATTGTTGATTTTTTCTAGATCATCTACCAAAATTTTCATAGGTTTGAATGAATTTTTTGAGTGTGTTGTGGTTTGACAATGTTTCTATGGTCTTTGTCAGTATTCTTGAATAAAGATTGTGTGTTTCTAGTTATCTCAATTGTTGCAGATGTTTCTCTGTTGTTTCTTGGTGTTCTTTGATGTCTCTAGTTTATTCTTTATCTTTGTGGTGTGTCCACATTAATCAGTGAGCTCGTGGTTGAAGATCTTTGTGTGTATGTTCAGTTTTTCATGTTTCTAGCTGACATGTTGATGGTAGCATGTTGGGGATCCTTGAGGTGAAATTAATTTAAGTATTTTTATGTTGGAGATATTAATTTGGGTATACACTATGTTGTGGCCGACCTTGGTGGATACACATTAAAATTTAATTGTAAATATATTTTATTTTCTTAGCTGATGAAGTTGTGATGGAATCTCCTATATCGGATATATAAGAGCGATTGTGTGATCGGTAGAAAGTGTGCTTTGTGTGCTTTGATGTGCATATGTGTGAATATCTTTACTGAGTAGAGTGTGAAGAAGATTATGTGAAGTGTGAAGAAGTGTTGAGCTTAATTGGAACTGTAATCAGGCTTGTGAAGAAGATATTTTCTTAGTTCATAACCTTTGGATTTTTAATCTAAATCCTATTGTTGGATAGTGAGTCCTCTTTTGTAATTGAGTAGTGAGCTCTAGGTAGTGTGCCTGAATGGATGTGCATTCCCCTTATTGTTTTCATTATAATTTTAGCAGAGTATAATCTTGTGGACTAATATCCACCATGGTTTTTACCCTAACAGGGTTTCCATGTAAAAAAAATCTTGGTGTTCTTTGTCTCTTTGATGTGTTAATTGCTTATGGTTAATTTTTCTTTCATCAAATATGTGATTAAGGATAAATTAAGTCATAAAGGTTTTAATTTCTAAGACAACTGATTCCCCCCCCCCCCCCCTCAATTGTCTATCCTTGTTTTTCCAATAATCCTTATTGATGAAATCTCATTAGTTGGAAAGAGACTCTTGTGTTGCATAGATAAAATATTTTGTGACATCATGCAAACACCTACTAAATATTTTGGTGGTTTAACATTTTTTTTGTGGTGATTTCTACCAAACAAAATGTATACATGAGTGTCCAGTGTTTCAAACTATAAAATTAGACACCCAACTAGTTTCGTACAATTTCTAGGAAAACATCAAATGTTATATCTTAAAAACAACAATGAGACAAAAAGATGAAATCTTCATCAAAATTCTAAACATAATATGAACAAACTCTCAAACAGATAGTGACATAGCATACCTGAATAAAAAATTCCTTCATCCTACACCTACTAATCAAACATTTCCATTCTTTTTTACAAGAGAAAAGATGTTAATGCACGCAATCAAAAAATATTATTTTCTCTTCCTAGAGAACTAATAACAATCAATGCAATTGATGAATAGGACAATTTTGTTAATGTAGAATAATTGTTCAAAAATAATACAAATCTACTAGACCATATTATGTTAAAAAAGGACATACTAGTTGAAATTTATGGTGGAAACTATGATACACAAGATGGTCTCATAAATAGATTACATGGAATATTCAAAACATATAGTCATCATACTGAAATTGACATTATGTGGATTGAGTTCAATGATCATTGTATAGGAAAATCTTAAGCCACAAAACTATCACATTTAAACAAAAAATATATCAACAATGGATGGGTACCAGAGAGAGGGATGAGAGAGTGGGAGCGAGGTTTTGAATTTTCTAATCGTTTGTGGCTGTCTGGTTCAAAGGTGGCTAGATCTTTGCAGGTGGTTGGGCTTTCTGAGGACGAGGAAGGGGAGAATGCTGGTGGCAAGTAGGGGGAGAGAAATTCAAGGACTAGGGCTTGGGAAAAAAGGGGGACCCAGGAAGAAAGGTGGACCCAAAAGGCAAGGTGTCTCTTGTCCCTCCTTTCAATGGCGAGGCTAGTGGGGCCAAGGTTTTGGGGAACCAGGATGTAGCCAAGAATTCCCATGTTAGATCAGGACATTTGGAGAATTGTTCGAGAGACCCTTGTTGGGAGAATCCAAAAAGAAGTTGGATTTTGCTGCTAGGGACTAAGCTTGTTGGTAAGTCAATTTTCCCTCTAGTTAGCAATATTTCAGATCCCTCGAGTGGGGATTTTTCTATTCTCGTTCCTGATCTAGTGATTGACCGTAGCGTCTCGCTGATGGCCTCTTTGCTAGTGGGTAAGTTCATGGGCCTGAGACCAAATATTGAAGTGGTTAGGGATTTTGTTAGGAAGAAATGGAAAGTAAAAGGGCAAGTTGAGGTTGCGGCTTTGCCAAAGGGGTTCTTTTCTTTTACTTTTTCTTGTGAAGAGGAAAAATATGCAATTTTGTGTGGTGGTCCTTGGGTCATTGGAAAGTCATCCCTAGCTCTTAAGAAGTGGCCTCCTAAAATGGATTTCTTGGATACCTCTTTTGAAGCAGTGCTTGTGTGGGTTCGGTTACCGGGACTACCTTTAGAATTCTGGAACGAGGATGTTTTTTCAGGGGAATTGCAAACTATTTTGGGGAATTATTATCCATAGACTCCATGACTTCAGCAAGGAAGAGGCCAGTCTTTGCTAGGATCTATGTGGGTATAATCCAATCTATTGTTGTTTCATCCTCCATAGAGATTGTGTCAAAACTTGGTAAGTGGGTCCAGTCAGTGGAGTTTGAGTCACTTCCTTTTGTGTGCTTCACCTATAAAAAATATGGGCATTGGGCCTGGAAATTCCCATCAAAAGTTTCTAAGCCTAAACCTAAGCAAGCGGTAAAGGAATTTAAAATATAGAAGGAAAAAAATCAGGAGAATAAGGATGCACTAAATAGTTCATGGAATGTTCAGGAGAAGAGTGAGGATAATCAGAATTCCAAGGTAGAGGTTAATTTTGGAGAGGAGTCACTACAAGAGGATGTTCCTATAAATATAGAAGCTTCAAAAATAGATGTCAAGACCCAAAAAAATGGGCAAGTGGAATCAAGTACCAAGGAGTCTGAGGGTGTGGATGAAAAGAAGCTAGATGAAAGTTTTAATTCAGTTGAAAAGGTTTCTAACTGCTTTGGTGAGAATCTAGAAGATATTTCTTAGAGTGGTCTTGGTGCTGGTAGGAAGGGAAGTAGTACAAAGGATTATGTGGCTAGGGGGGGAAGACCCTTCCTTCATCTACTTAAGAAGATTCTTAATGTTCATCGGAGAATGTGAAATCTACATTCAAGGACTCTGTGGATACCCGAAAGGACAGGAATTACTTGGCTCATTCCTTGCTTTTGAAGAGTGTTGATGAAAATGACTTCATGGATGGTCAAGATTTTTTGGGTCTTGAGGATATGGATCTGGAAGGGGATAGTTCATACACAAAAGTGGAAAAGAAGAAGAGTAAGAAAGGTAATAGCACTGTGGGGGTTACCACGAGAAATAGGACAAAAGCGGACTAAGGAAACCAACGAAGTTTAGGAAGGAAATCTACAAAATGGCATAGAGAACAAGAATGCCTTCAAAATATTGTGAATGGGGTTCAAAGAACCATCATGAAGATCTATCAAAGTAATACTCCATCTAAGTAATGAAGATTATGCCATGGAATATTTGGGGGCTTAACAGTTCCCATAAACAAGATATTTTGCAAAATTTTGCTAGGTACCATAAGCCTGATATTTTAATTTTCCAAGAAACCAAGATTCCTAAGGATAAAGTGGAAAGGATTAAGGTCTTTAAGAATTGTGGTGTGCAAGGTAGGAGTTCTGATGGGGCCTTAGGGGGTTTAGTGAATTTCTGGTACTCTCTTTCATCATACTCCTTGCCATTTCAATAATTTTCCTATTCTTCCTTTCAACAACTCCATTTTTTTGTGGAGTGTAGGAAGATGCTAATCACTTGGCTACTAGGTTCAGGCATGTTAGAGATGAATTTTTTTGGATTTTGTCTAATATCTATGCTCCCAATAACAAAATGGCAAGAAGGAAGTTTTGGAAAAATCTTGAATCCTTTAAGAAAAGCTTCCCTAATGTGAACTAGGTGATTATGGGAGACTTCAATACCCCTCTGCTTGTGTCAAAAAAGTTTGGTGGTTCTCAAATTCAGTTAGATAGTAAATTAGATTTGATGGATTTTATTAACTCCCAGGGTTTACATGATCTAGAGCTTAAGGGAGAAACTTATACTTGGTCTAATAGAAGGGTTGGGAATGATCTCATTCAGGTAAGACTGGATAGGGCTCTTATCTTGAATAACTAGATGATGAATTATTTATGTTCCTTAATGGCTCTCTTTAGGATTGGATCAGATCATTTCCCCATTAGTTTTGTGGTGGATCCTGTCTCAGGTAAGAGAAATTCTCCTTTTCAATTTGAAAGAATGTGGTTGTCTCATCATATTATCTTTAAATGCATTGAGTGGTGGAATATTAAGGTCAATGTGACTGTTATGTTTTAGGTGGCTAAAAAATTAAGCAAGGTCAAAGCTAAGGTTAGGTTGTGGAACAAAGAAGTTTTTAGGGATATTTTTGCTATGAAGTTGTCTATTCAGTTGGAGTTAAAGGAGATCCAGGATAGAATTCAGAAGGAAGGGTATGTGAATGACTTCCTTTCAAGAGAAATAAAATTCTTATTAATTACCATGATATTATATCCAAAGAAGAAGAATTTTGGAAACAAAGATCTAGATCGGTGTGGCTCTCATTAGGTGATAGGAACACTAGGTTCTTCCACATGACTACTCTAAAGCATAGGGAATCAAACATGATTACTCACATCATGAAGAATGGCACCAAAATTGATGAGGATGAGATTAGCCATGAGGAAAATCAATTTTTTGCTAGTCTTTTGATTGTTGAAGAGAGGCTGGATATGAATTCTCAACAAATCCTCATTGATGCTATCCCTAGCATTATGAATGAGAACCAAAACAGATCTTTGACAACTATCCTGTCTTTGGAAGAAATAAGAAGGGTTGATTTCTCTTTTGAAGGAAATAAGGCTCCTAGCCCAGATGGATTTCCGATGTTATTTTCTCAAGTGTTATGTGAGATTGTGGCTAATGCGGTTAGGGAATTCTTTGGATCGATAAATTTGCTGAAGGAGTTAAACGCTACCTTTATTGTCCTCATCCCTAAGTTCCCTGGTGTTGATAGCCCTGAATCTTTTCATCTTATTAGCTTATGCAACTCTTTCTACAAGATAATTTCAAAAGTGGTTACTACAAGAATGCTAAATGTGCTTCCGCTCTTGATTTCTCCTCAACGGAATGGATTTGTCTTGGGTAGAAAAATCTTGGATTCTATTGTCATTGTCCATGAGAACATCCACTCGTTAGAGGCTTCTAAGAATCAAGGATCTCTATTAAAACTGGACATGTCCAATGCCTATGACCGGGTGGATTGGGGTTTTTTGTTGAAGATTCTAATTGCTTTTGGCTTCTTAGAGAGGTTCCTTCTATTGATTTGGGAATTGATCTCTACCACCAACACTGTTGTTATTATTAATGGTTCTCCTTCTCATTTTTTTAAGGTCTATAGGGGGGTGAGACAAGGGGATCATGTTTCCCCTATCTTTTTTACTTTGGTGGAAATTTTTTTTGGGAGACTTCTTCAAAAAAAGGTGATGGAGGGAAGTCTAAAAGGATTAAGACTGTCTTCGAACAATCATGTCTATTCTCACCAGCAATTTGTTGATGACAATATTTTTTTGGGAAGTTCTACTATTGGAGAAGCCATAAATTTGAAGAGTGCTCTTTTTCTTTATGAAGAGGCCTCTGGGTAGAAAATAAATAGGACCAAGAGCTCCTTGTTCTCTTTCAACACTCTGGAACCCAGGCAAAGGAAGATAGTTGACATTCTTGGCCGTGTTGTTAACCACCTCCCCTCCACCTATTTGGGTCTTCCTTTGGGATCTAAGCCCCCTGATTCTTTTTGGTTGTCTCTGGTGGATAGGTTTAGTAAGAAGCTCGTTGGCTAGAAAGGGGCCCTCCTCAGCCAAGCTAGTAAAGTTTTGCTGCTAAAGTCTTCACTCCAGTATCTGCCTATCTACGTTCTAAGTCTGTTTAAGATCCCCTCCAAATTTGTAGATATTATTTAGAAGATACAAAAGAACTTTTTGTGGTGAAGGGTTGAGGAGAAGAAGAGAATCCCATTGGTCACTTGGGAGAATGTGTGTTAGCCCAAGAAGTATGGAGGTCTTAGTTTGTAGAATATTAGAGTCTTTAATAAAGCTCTTTTGGGGAAGCAGGTTTGGAGGACCTTTGTCGAAGTTCGTGAATGGAATGCTATTTGTAAGAGTAAATATTTGCATGAAGTCAGATCTCTCAAGGATTTTCTCAGCTCTCAAAGCCTCCCACATGGCTCCAATCTTTGGAATAGTGTCATTAAGGCTAGGGATCTTGCTGCTAAAGGTGCTTTTTGGAAAGTTGGAAATGGTAGAAAGGTTTTGTTTTGGGAAGATAAATGGATTGGGAATGAGCCACTATGTGATCATAATTTCTTCAAGAGTCACATGGAGGAGTGTAAATTTAGGCATGGTACTCTAGTGGGGGACTATTGGAGAAATGACCAGTGGGTTTGTATTTCCTCTATCATCCTAGACCTTGCTCCCCTGCAATTGCTCCTTAATTCTATGGTTTTGAATCTGAGGGGCCAGGAGGATACTATGGTTTGGAATTTATCTTCTAAAGGGGCCTACTCTATTTCTACATCGATGGCTTCTTTCTTTCTTAATTATTCTTCTCCTTTGTGGGCCAAGGCGTGGGTGTATAACCTTACTCCTAAATTCAACATTTTTACTTGGATCCTTCTTCAGAATAAAATTTTGACCACTAACAACCTTTGTAAATGTGGTATTTCTCTTCCTAACAGATGTTATCTTTGTTGTAAAGAGGCTGAGATGGTTTCACATTTGTTTCTTTTATATTCTTTTTCTTATAGTATATGGTGCAAGGTCTTGGAGCTATGGAACCTTAGCTAGGTCTTTCCTGGGTTTATTTGGGACTTCTATTGCTAGTGGAATTCTCTGTCAAACAATCAGGTGCTAAAGTTTCTTTGGGAGTAAATATTTCCACACCTTGTGTGGGGTATTTGGAAAGAACTAAATAATAGGATCTTTAAAGACCATGCTCTCTCAGAGGAAATTATTTTTGGTAAAATTTGCAGAGCTGTGGGAGAGAATTTAAATGGGTTAAGTAGCAAAGAAAAAGCTAAAGTTACAGTTTGTTGTCAAGATTATGAGGTTAGAGTTATTGAGGCTTGGAAGATAAAATTGGATATGTCTTCTCCTCTTAATTAGGCTAAGGGTGTTAGGGATGGCATCCAATGGAGTCTTCCTCCTCTCGGTTGGGTTAAAATTAACTTTGATGGGGCGGCTAAGGGTAATCCTGGGCCAGTCGGGTGTGGGGGAGTGATAAGGGATAAGAATGACATTTTTATTTCAGCGGTGGCGCTCCCCTTGGGCACCCAAACCAACTATCTTGTTGAAGCCATAGGTGCATACCAAGATTTATATCTTACTTTCCAATTTAATTGAAAAAATGTGTGTCTTGAAGGGGACTCTAATAATATCATTCAATGTATTAAAGGTCTTCAAAAGCCATTGTGGACTACTGAAAGTTGGATTAATCTCTCTAAAAAAATTATAAGCACTTTTCATAATTTTTATATTTCCCATGCTTACTGGGAAATCAACATGGTGGTGGATTTTTTTGCTAATAAGGGTGTTCGGGAAAATGAGAAAATCATGTGGCAACGTGGAGACACTCTGGAGGTGGATGTGTTAGCCTTTTCAAGGCTTTCCAAAATTAACGGGAGGATATCTTATGCCCCTATAAATTAATGATCATGCATGAGGAGTGTCTTTCTTGTCACACAACTATGAAGTTGCTACTTAATTATTTCTTTTGGTTGGCAGGCATACCCAAGGATTCTTGATTTTTTGTTCCTTGCACGCTTTCTAGGTATTGTGGAGTCTTTTGTGGGAACTTTCTAATCAAGTTTGTTACTCTGCAAATATGGGTGAAGATTGTCACCGTGTGGAGCCAACTGACTATGAGGACCTGAGGAGCAATACTAAAGTGTTTCGTCTATTGGAAAAATGAGGGCTCACATCCTACATTGAAAAATTCATGGTTGGGACCCGGATGTCACTAGAGTTTTCGCAAAGGATTGGAAGGATGGGAAAATTAAACTATGAGGCAGGAAAATCACCATTGATGAGCAACTCATTTTTGAAGTGATCGGTCTTCCCATGGAGGGTTTGAAATTTTATAGGGACAAAAAACTCTTAGACATGGTGGTGAAGAACTTCCTGAAGACGCAAATGGAAGAAGAAAAGTTGTGCAGGGCTTCCAAAAGTTGCTATGATATCAGGAATATTAAGAAGGTTTGGAAGAAGGTGCTAAAAGTGATTATGGATCATATCACTTTGGATAGGAGGTACACTAGGGTCTTTGGCTACCATTTTTTTCTCTTCAATCACGTCAGGCATCAGGCTAGGGTTTCCATCCCCTTTTATTTGGCTACCTCTTTGAATGCTAGCCTCAATGATCATAGTAAGAACCTTATTAGACAACTTATTCTTCATGAGGGTTTGTTGGTTTTAATTTCTGAACATTACAAAGCCCAGCCAACTTTGTCCAAAATGTCCTTGTCTCCCAACTCTGTCTCTGAAAAAGAGGAATTGGGTGCAAGCTACTCTGAGGAGGAATGGGATACTAATTTGGAGAATGAGGAGGTTGAGACCTCTAAGTCTTTGAAGAAGGGGAGTAACAAAAGACATAAGGTTAGTGTTCCCTCTAAACATGGCCTTCCTAAAGCTGGCACTAAGGTTGTAACTCCTGGCTATGATGAAGCCAAGACCAAGGTGAAAGGTAAAACTCTTGTTACCAAGGATCCTTAGATGGACTCTTTGTCTGAATGTTCTAGCTACCTTGCCACTGATAAAGAGGATAGATCTCGTTATCTAGATGACCTCAGGGTAGAAAATCATTATTTTAGGGAAGAATGTGAGTTTCTTGCAGACATGCTAGCCATTTCCCGTAATGGGTATGTGGATTTCTTTAGATTGATGAGATGGGTGTTTTTTGAGATTAAGGAAATTAATTTGAAATAGAGGGCTATGAGCAACAACCTTGAAAAACCAGAGTCCCTCAACAACACTGCAAGAGATAGAGTGAAGACCACAGACTTGTGGACTAAGGAAGAAAATAAGTATATGGTGGATTGCCTTAAGAAAATTGTTGAAGATCTTGAGAAATTTAAGAGTAATCATGATGAGAAGCTATTTTCTTTCAAGGACAAAATCAAGCACATAAAAGAGTCTATCCAAGTGGTAATGAATACTAGCCATACGATTTTAAAATCCACGGCTAATGCTATGGATATGATGGTGGATAGTCTTGAGAATGCTTATCAGGACAATATTGTTGAAGAAGAGGAGGTAGATAAAGTACATAGTTAGGAAGGTTATGGTGGACCATGTAAAAGAACTAGAGAAAACCTTAAGAGAAAGGTTGGTAAGTCCCAGGTTAACATCCAGGAAATCAAGAAAGCAATATAGAATATGAACAAACTAGAGTAGGAGGTGGTAGAGGTCTTGAAGAATATGGCCTAATTGTGGGTTTGTCGCTGGATTTTTGTGGGTTCTTTTGTGGTGTTGTCTCTTAGTTGGTTCTAATGTTCTCTTTTGGCAGCTTCCTGTCTTGTTTTATTTTCTTGCTTGAGTACTTTTTCTACTAAATTTGTCTCTTGTTTGTTGTTAAAGGGTTTTAGAGCCCCTTCAAAACCTGCTTTTTCCTTAATAAAAACAATGGATGGGTACCAATACTCTGAGTTGTTAGGCCAATCTTAAAACTAAATGATCAACATAAAAATATTGTTAGAAAACAATTCCTAGTACAATTAGCATGTGCTCGAACAATACATAAATCACAAGGACTTACAATACATGGCCTTGTATTTGAACCATTAGGTGTACACCAACATGGGTTAACTTACACAACCCTTTCCCGCACATCGACAATTGAAACATTGTTTTCATTAAGCCCTCTAACAAAAAAAAATCTTTAAAGTAAAAAGAGAAATCATAGATGAAATGACACAGTTAGAATTAGTAGCTAAGTGGACTCTACAAAATGACACACATTACAAATCTCAAACATCATGTATTACCGTATCTACATTAAACACTCATCATTTCCAGCCACACAAACAAGACATTGAACATGACAAAGATTTAATGTCATCGGACATTATTTTTCTGCAAGAGATATATTTGGAAACAAATTTAAAAAATGACGCGTTATCAAAATATAATTGCTCTACAGCATACCATATACATGGGATAATGACCTACACAAAAAATCATATACAAATAGACAATGCAATTCCACTTACAAAAGACAATGTTGAAGCAATATTGAGCACACTAATATTTACTAAACAAAGCCTTTATATTTGTAATATCTATGCCAGACCAACATCATCGCTTACAAATATTATAAAAATTATTAACAAAGAAATGAAAATTGCTCCCACTAGAAGCCTTATTTACATTGCAGGTGACTTCAACATTAACATTTCCAACACCTCAAAAAAATTAGACATGCTAAAAGAGAACACGAAAATACACAAGTTGTACTTCTTATAGGAAAATACAAAACTTTTGTCAAGGACCATTATTGATCATTTCTGGAAAAATAATTATGAAAATACAACAAACATTCAAAGATGTGAGTCGTACTAGATGGATCATGACACTCTTTTATTTCATGTTGCCTACATTGTCTAGCCATGTTTTGCATCATGGAAAAGGTAATCACATATAATAATTTTATATGAAAAAATATTTTATTGTCTACATACATTAAGTCTTACTCAGAATTTAGTACTTAAACTCACTACTGTTGGCAAAACAAGGACATACAACTAAGAGGGGGGTGAATCAATTGTCATAGAATAATTAAACTTTTCAATCTTTACTTAGCTTAATCTCAAATCTGATGAATGAATAATAAACCATAAACAATCAACACATCAGAAACACAAAGAACACCAAGATTTTTACCTGAAAACTCTATTAGGGGAAAAACCACGGTGGAGATCAGTCCACAATATTATACCTTGTTAAAAGTATATGAATAATGGGAATGCACATGCATTCAGGCACATTGCCTAGAGCTCACTGCTCAAATACAAAAGATGACTCACTATCCAAAGAAAGGTTTGGATTAAAACCATCCAAATATGAACTAAGAAAATAGCTTCTACACAAGCCTGATTATAGTTCCAGTTAAGCACATAAAACCTTCTTCACACTTCGCTCAAACTTCTTCACACTCTGCTCAACCTTCTTTACAGTCTACTCAACCTTCTTCACACTCTGCTCTACAATCAAATGATATTCACATATAGGAGCACACTAAGAACACAACCACACTTTAAACACACCTTTTAACTGAAGAAACAGTCACTCTTTATATCTGTAACATGAGATTACATCCACAACTTTTTCGGCTAGGAATATAAAATATATTTTCAATGTCAGCCAAAATTTACAAATAAATTTGCAATGTCAATCCACTAAGGTCAACCACAACATAGTGGAGACCCAAATTAACAACTCCAACACAAAAATACTTTAATTAATTACACCTCAAATATCCACAACACGTTACCACCATCATGTCGGCCAAGAACATGAAAAACTGAACATACAGAGAAAATATTCGACCATGAGCACACCAATCAATGTGAATGTACAACAAAGATAGAGCACAATCTAGAAGCATCCATGAGCACCAAGAAATAACATAAAGACATCCAAAATAATAGAAATTACTAGAAACACATAATCTACATTTAGGAATACTGACAGAACCCACAGAAATACTGTCAGAACACAATTGTTCATAGAACGACCAAAAATTCACACAGACCTCTGAGAATTCCCATAGATGAACTAGATACACTCAACAACAAACCATTTAATCCACAACAAGGGCGGGTGCATGAATATGGTCGCACTTTTGTGGCCAATTTTTTTTTTGGAAAGAGATAACACGAGCGCGTTATAATGTGCTCATGTTATGTTGTTTTAAAAGAAAAAAAAAGAAGGTTAAAACTACCATTTTCTATTTACTGTTTCTCTCTGCCCACGACCAAAAACCCTCACTTTCACGCTCGTGTTCTAGGAGGAAGGATTTCTACAAATTTTATCAACAATAGTTGGATTTACTTTGCAAATATTGCATGAAAACAAAGAGGTGTGGGAGGTAAGTATTGTCTACTATTTGTTTTGAATTTCTTAGTTTGAAATTGATTTTGTTTGTTTTAGGTTAGATTTGATTTTTTTTTTAAAAATTTGTAGGAAATCCTGAAAATCCTCAACAAGAAGAGGAGGCAAATCCTCAACAACAAAATTCTCAAGAAAATCCTCAACAAAATCAACCTCAACAACAAAATCAACCTCCCCCACCAATCACTCAATACCCTCTTGGCACTCAAGAAAATATGAGGAGTGAAATTGACAACAATAGAAAACAACTTGAGGATCTTATCAGTAGGTTGAGTGATCCAAATGCTTCAACCATAGAAAGAATGCATCTCGAAAATTCATTGAAAGAGATGTTAAAAAATGTAGATGCAATTACCCAACAAATATATGGATGGCAAGATAGGAGGCAGGCAACCAGGGCATATTATGTAGACAAATTATCATATAAACAAGTAAAATATTTAAAAATTACTAAAGGTGATTTGTGCTCTCTATTCACTGACCCTAAAAAAAATAAAAATCTTACCCTCAATGCAAAGAGGTTTCCTATTCATTGGTGCCACCACCAAGAGATTAGGAACCATTTTTATGATAGATGGTATTTGGTCTTTGATTACCCACCGTGCAATAATTGTGAAGTCCCCCAATATTTTCTTAGGAAACTATACAATTAGTTTGTATTGAACCAAATCCAATATTATTTTGATATGAGGGAGTTCCAGGGGAGAGGTGGGGGGTCAGCTCAAGATAGGCTTGTTGCACAGCTAGATCTTGTGTGGCAAGGGAGACGACCTCTTGCTAGGCCGCCTCATGAGCACATTGTTATGCCTGTTGTTGCAAAGGAGAGTGTTGGCGTATAGACATTGCAGACGATCAACACTTTGACCCAAAGTGTCATCCATCATAGTAGCCCTATTGTACAATGCCATCCAGGGGAGTCTTTGGGTGGTGGCCTTTGAACCCATGTGTGTCAATCTTGCGGGGTGACTTGTTCATATGACCCCACCGACATATAGGAGGCTGCTACGCAGGATTTGTATGCTGCTACGCAGGATCTATATGCTGCTACGCAGGATCTATATACTGCTACACAGGATCTGAATGCTACTACGAGGATGGAGAGGACAACTGAAATTTTGTATCATGCATATGGCATTAATATTCAGGTAAAAGTTAGCATGTTCATTGAACTTAATTTATTAAATTTTGATTCTGAAATGCATGATTAACTAATTTAGTTTTATTATTTTAATAAAATTGCAGGGTCACAGTGTTGAGACTGGATACACCAGTCCTCCACCTACTTATTTTTGCAGTACACCTATTAGTGGGGTATGTAACTAGTAAACAATTATAAATTTATTACATGTTAATAGCATTGTTTTACGAATGGTATTTTAATACATGTGATTTTGGATGTTGAACAGGATAATATTGGTGGTTTCAAGCAAACACCTCCTAGTGCCAGTGGATTCACTCAAACGTACATGGAGGTAATAGAATAAAGAGAACTTAACTAATGAATTCTACTTAATATATTTGTGTAGTTTATATTCATATTGTTGGTTACGTTGCATTACACATCATTCAAACTCAAAGCATTAGTACTTCAAATTCCATAACTAATAACTAGATGTTGATAAATGACAAAATTTCAACTGTACAATATAGTTGTTTAGAAAGTCAACATAAGCAACATGATGCAATTACTTCACATGGAGGCATGTGCTTGCAAAGGTGCACCACCACGACAAACTATGGATGCTTGGAAAAAATCTATGAAACCATAATAGTAAGCAATAGCATAGACAAGGCAGTTAGTGATGCAGAGCATCATATCAAAACACTCAATCATCAGGGTACATCTGATGCAGAGCATCCAAAAAACACCATCAACATCATTTCTTCAAGGGATTTCAATCCCAAATAGAATTAGGAGAAGATCAAATATAATTTCATCATAAATCTACTTTTCATTCAACCAAAATCCACTCAAATTCTCTTAGCCATTCCATAGGCCATCATTCATCATTCCACTAATCAGTATTCCAATTGATTCATTCAAAGCAAAAACCATATTAAAGAAAAATTTGACTTAATCAATTAGATTCACATCATTCTCAACCACCATAAAAACAACATAAACCTGATTATTAACACTTGAACAATTCATCCTTTCATTTATTCACCAAGGCAACAAATCAATTAAACCATACCTCAATATTATCAGTCCATTATCAAGCATTGTACTCACCATATTTTGACTGCAACAATCTATTTATAGGTTACAAAATCCTACTATGAAAAAATCTTGATTATCATCTTATGGTTAATCACCATTTTTCTCAAAGGGCTTCATAATAGTCACCCATCCAACCATCAAAGTCACCAAACCTGTCTTATACACCTTAAACAAATTTAGTAACATCAATCATATCATTAGTTTGATAGTAACCAAGCACTTAATCATATCACAAAAGCTTTGAAAGGATACAAGTCAGAAATGTTGAAGAGAGGAGAGATTGCCACCCCAAGAGGTAGCTCTATTTCATAAGCATTTTGGCCAAACTTGTAGACCACCTTGCAAGGTCCTATCTTCTTCATCATGAGTTTGGTATACTTTCCTTTTGGAAGTCTCTCCTTCTTCAAGTGTTCCATCACCAAGTCGCCAACCTTGAATTGGACATTCCTCTTCTTTAAATCTTCCTTTTCCTTATACTTCTCAACATTCTTTTGAAGGTTTCCCTTCACTTGTTGATGAATATCCATGATTGTAACAACAAAGTCCTCACCTTGATCACTTCTCCTAGCAACTCCTTTTAGATCTCTTAGTTCATAGACCCCTCTAGGGTGCATGCCATAGACTACCTCAAAAGGGCTTCTACCAATCCTCCTATTCATGGAGTCATTATATGCAAATTCAGCTTGAGGTAAAATCAGATCCCAAGCTTGTCCATGCTCCTTGGTAAGGCATCTTAATAGGTTTCCCAATGATCTATTCACCACTTCAATTTTTCAATCCATTTGTGGATGGTATGCTAAACTAAAGGAAAAAAAAATTCCTTGAGTTTCTTCCACAAGGTCGTCCAAAAGTGACCAATGAATTTAGAATCCCTTTCAGAAACAATGCTTAAAGTCAGTCCATGTATCCTAACAACCTCCTTAAAGAAGAGACCTGCTATATGAGATGCATCATTGGTGCATTTGCAAGGAAGAAAATGTGCCATCTTACTAAGTTTATCAACTACCACAAAGATACTATCAAAACCTTTTTGGGTTCTAGGCAACCCCAAGACAAAGTCGATACTTACACACTCTGAAGGCCTATTGGGAATGGGAAGTGGTTGATAGAGTCCTGCATTTGATGAAGTTCCCTTTGCCCTTTGACATATTATGCAGCCTTCCACATACCTTCTCACATCCACCTATAACTTTGGCCAATAGTAAAATCTCCTAACTTGTTCTAAGGTCTTGTCAAGGCCAAAGTGACCTCCAAGACTCCCACTGTGTTTCTCCTTTATGATATTCTCCCTCATTAAGCATTTACACACACATAATTGGCTTCCTTTGAAGAGAAAACCATTCTGCAATAAAAAGTCAGAGAATTCACCATGAAAATAATTCAAATGCTTCTCACAAACATTGTATACCTCCTTGAAATATGAATCTTCATGATACATATCCTTCAATGCTTCAACCCCCATGCTTTGGAGTTGGATCTCTTGCACTACAAGTGACCTTCTACTGAGAGCATCTCCCACCTTATTTTCTTGGCCCTTCTTATGCTTTATTGTGAAAGTATAGGCTTGCAAAGACTCTACCCACTTCATGTGCCTATGACTGAGTTTGTCCTGTGCATTCAAAGAACTCAAGGCATGATTATCAGTATAAACAACAAATTATTTAGATAACAAGTAGTTCCTCCACTTTTTGAGGGCTTGGACCATAGCATACAATTCCAAATCATAGGAAGAATACTTCCTCTTTGCTTCATTCAGCCTCTTACTGTAAAATGAAACCGGTCTACCTTCTTGGCTCAAAATACCCCCTATTGCTTGATTGCTAGCATCACACTCAATGGTAAAAACTTTATCAAAATTAGGGAGCACAATTATAGGCTGTTGTGCTACTCTCATTTTCAGATATTCAAACCCTTTATTAGCCTCATTGGTCCAATAAAACTTACCTTTGTTACCTCCTTTGATGGTATCCAAGATTGATGCACAAATTTGGCTAAAGTTCTTGATGAAATTTCTATAAAAGCTTGCAAGTCCATGGAAGCTTCTCACATCTCCCATGGATTTTGGTGTTGGCCATGTGTAAGAATAGCATGCACCTTTGAAGGATCCATCTTCAAACTTCCCTTGGAGATGAAAAAACCAAGCTAGACTAGTTCTTCCTTCATGAATTCACACTTTTCCATGTTGATCAACAACTTCTCCTCTTGTAACCTCCTTAGTACCATGCCAAGGTGCTTCAAATGTTCTTCTTTAGACCTGCTAAACACAAGGATGCCATCTAAATAAACTACAACAACTTTCCAATGAAAGGTCTCAATAACTCATTCATAAGGTGCATAAATGTACTAGGGGCATTTGATAACCCAAAGGGAATCACCAACCAATCATAGATCCCTTCATTAGTCTTAAAATTTTTCTTCCATTCATCCCCCTCTCTAATCCTTATCTGATGGTACCTGCTCTTTAGATCAATCTTGGAAAAGTAAGATGCTCTTGATAGACAATCCATGAGGTCATCCATTATTGGCATCGAGAACCTATATCTGATTGCATGATCCTATTAATGGCTCTTGAATCAGTGTAAAGCATCAAATTCCCATCCTTCCTTGGTGCTAGGATAGTAGGAACAACACATGGGCTCAAACTCTTCCTCACTAGCCCTTTATCTGTCAACTCTTGCACTTGTCTTGCAATCTCCTCATTTTGAGTAGGTGTCATCTTGTATGCAGCCTTATTAGGAAATGCAGCCCCTAGAATCAAATCAATATGGTGGCTTGCATCCCTAATGGGAGGTAGGGAACTAGGTAATTCATTCACCGTTATGTCCTTGTACCTTTCCAACAACTCTTGGAATTCGCTTGGTGCATCTTCCTTCTCCTTTGTGGGCAGATCTACTTCACTTTTTGGCTTCATAATCAGGAAGAATCCTCTTCCTCCTCCTTCATTCATGGTCTTCATGAACTCCTTCTCACCCACTATCAAAACACTAGGCCCTTCATGCTTTGCCTTGTCTTCTTCTAGGAGAGGTGAAAGGTTGTAAGTCTTCCCATCCTTCAAAATGGAGTATGTGTTCTCCCCATCATTCTTGGTCTTCCTATCAAAGTACCAAGGCGTACCAGAAATATATAGCTTAATACTTGTACTCAAAATTTTGTTCATTAGATCTCATACATTATAAGTCATGACATGGATCTCGCTATTGTAACATTTTTGTGATTGAATAATTTGTTGTTTTATTTTCAGATGTTGGTTGTGGGAACACCTCCAAATGTTACAAGGGAAATGGATATCGGTGTTTCATCCGCTATACAATCCTCCATGGCTCTGATAGAGGAGGTATGAGGCAAATTACTAAATTTCAATTTACATTTGTTGTTATAGATGTTAATTCTAGTGAAAAATCAAACCATTATTGATTTGTAGTTTAATTCCTAGTTGGATGGTTTATACAGGGCTTGAGCACGCCTAAGCACTGGCATGCAAATATTTCCATCGTGGAGAGTGATCATGAGATGGCAGTAAGTGATTATTTTGTTAAATATATCATTTCTTATAATGTAATTTCTATATATTAATGTCTTTACTTCTTATTGTAACAGTTAAGACTTCACTAGGAGCTAAACTATAGGAGGAGCAGCAGGAGCACTCCTTGAGCATAGAATAAACGATAGATAGACTTATCTCCATTAGATCACCAAACAAAGGGAAAAAAATTATTTCCAAAGCATGGAGAGAAATGAATTTTGATTCCAGAGCCCTTTCTTGTATGCCTAGACATGGCAATTTTGTACATATCTTGTATTGGATATATTTGAAATTGTATGCCTATATGGAATTCAAGCGTAAGCCTATATGGCTATTTTGTAACTATATTTTATACTTATATCAACATATATTGATGTATGTGTACATGGCTATTTGGTTAATACAAATCTTTTTTATTGATGATGTCTATATTTGCTCTTTTTGACAATGTCAAAAGCATGGCTACATACAGATTAGGCAAAAGACTTTTCCTTTTAGATTAGCAATGCATGGAAGTTTCAAAAAGTATCATTGATACTACAAAAAGATATGTGTTTATACCATAGCAGAAAAAATCTTTTGGGGAAAAATTTGACAAACCAAAAGTATAAGATTTTTTGAAAAAATCAGGAAAAAGTCTAAAAAAATCGGAAAAAATTAGATTTAAAAAAAAGGTAAAAAAAGTAGAAAAATTTCTGAGATAAAAACTTTAAAAAAAAAAAATTAAAGGAATTTCCATAGCATAGAGATATAGAGAGAAAATAAAATAAAGAGTTTAACTAATAAATTGTAAAAAATAGATTTTTGTAGTTTATATTCATATCATTGATTACATTGCATTGCACATATTTCAAACTCAAAGCATTGCTTCAGATTGCATAACTAATAACTAGATGTTGATAGATGAAAAAATTTCAATTACAATATATAGTTTTTACAAAGTCAACCTAAGCAGTTATGCAATTACTTCATATTGCATAACTAATAACTAGGAACAACTGCCAATTGCATTTGCTTGTCATGGCATTCTATGAGACCACATTTCTTTGAGGAATTTTTTTAAACAATTCACTGCCTTGTCTATACTACCATTTTTATACATGTCTACCAAACCATTTTCAAATAGTTCACTGCCTTGTTGCTATGGTTGAAAGCCTAAAACAAGTGCTTTCAAACAAGCTATGGATGCTTCGAAAAAATCTATCAAAAGCATAATAGTAAGCAATATCATAGACAAGGCAGTGAACTCTTTGAAAAAATGCCTCAAAGAAATGAGGTCTCATGGTGATGGAATGCCATGACAATGAAATGCTTTTGATTTTCATGGAATTCCATCACCATGAGACCTCATTTCTTTGAGGCATTTTTTCAAAGAGTTCACTGCCTTGTCTATGCTAACACATTTTTCATACATGTCTATCAAAGCATTTTATCAAACAGTTCATTTCCTTGCTGCTATGGCTAAAAGCCTAAAATAGGTGCTTTCAAACAAGCTATGGATTGTCATGGCATTCCATCACCATGAGACCACATTTCTTTGAGGCATTTTTTCAAACGAGTTCTCTGCCTTGTCTATGCTACCACATTTTTCATACATGTTTACCAAAGAATTTTATCAAGCAGTTCACCTCCTTGCTGCTATGGCTAAAATCCTAAAATAGGTGCTTCAAAATAAGCTATTTATGCTTGGAAAAAATCTATCAAAGCATAATTTAATAAGCAATAGCATAGACAAAGGCAACGAACTATTAGAATAAAAGCCTCAAAGAAATGTGGTCTCAATGGTGGTGGAATGCCATGAAAATCCACAGCAATTTTCTTGTCATGGCATTCGTCATGGCATTCCATCACCATGAGACCACATTTCTTTGAGGCATTTTTTCAAACAGTTCTATGCCTTGTCTATGCTACCACATTTTTCATACGTGTTTACCAAAGCATTTTATCAAACAGTTCACCTCCTTGCTCCTATGGCTAAAAGCTTAAAATAGGTGCTTCCAAACAAGCTATGGATGCTTGGAAAAAATATATCAAAGCATAATTTAATAAGTAATAGCATAGACAAGGTAGGGAACCATTTGAATAAAAGCCTCAAAGAAATGTGGTCTCAATGGTGGTGGAATGCCATGACAATCCATAGCAATTTTCTTGTCATGGAATTCGTCATGGCATTCCATCACCATGAGACCATATTTCTTTGAGGCATTTTTTCAAACAATTCATTGCCTTGTCTATGCTACCACATTTTTCATACATGTTTACCAAATCATTTTATCAAATAGTTCACCTCCTTGCTGCTATGGCTAAAATCCTAAAATAGGTGCTTCCAAATAAGCTATGGATGCTTGGAAAAAAATTATCAAAGCATAATTTAATAAGCAATAGCATAGACAAGGCCCAATGAACTATTTGAATAAAAGCCTCAAAGAAATGTGGTCTCAATGGTGGTGTAATGCCATGACAATCCATAGCAATTTGCTTGTCATGGCATTCGTCATGGCATTCCATCACCATGAGACCATATTTCTTTGAGGCGTTTTTTTGAATAGTTCATTGTCTTGTCTATGCTACCACATTTTTCATATGTGTTTACCAAAGCATTATCAAAAAGTTCACCTCTTTGCTCGTATGGCTAAAATCCTAAAATAGGTGCTTCCAAACAAGCTATGGATGCTTGGAAAAAATCTATCAAAGCATAATTTAATAAGCAATAGCATAGACAAGGCAACGAACTATTTGAATAAAAGCCTCAAATAAATGTGGTCTCAATGGTGGTGGAATTCCATGACAATCCATAGCAATTTTCTTGTCATGGCATTCGTCATGCCATTCCATCACCATGAGACCACATTTCTTTGAGGCGTTTTTTCAAACAGTTCACTGCCTTGTCTATGCTACCATATTTTTCATACATGTCTACCAATGTATTTTATCAAACAATTAACTACCTTGCTACTATGGCTAAAAGCCTAAAAAAATTACTTTCGAACAAGCTATGGATGCTTGGAAAAAATCTATCAAAGCATAATAGTAAGCAACAAGCTATGCTCTCATGGTTTTTTTTGACGCGAAAATCAGTGTGATTTTATTCACATTTTTTTGCAGGTTATAAACACTTTTTTTTTGCCAATTTTTTTGTTTTAAATCACATTCAATTTTATGGTGATTTTGTTGTTTATATGATCATATGTGATATTCTAATCCTAATTCATTCTTCTAGGTTGCATAGATATATATTTTGTTTTTACATTTTTTTGTACCAACGAACCCAAAATGAACTGAACCCCCCTCCAATTTTTTTTTCCAAACCAGCATGTTTGGGTGAGAAAGAGGACCATGCCTAGCGTGAATATGCCTATTCGAACGTGTTGGAACAGTTCGTTTGGTCACACAAGTTGCAGAACGAAAGTTGCACCACTTTGCAACTTTCCACTACTTCCATTTGACACTTTTACCATCAACTGAAATTTGGACACCACGGGAAGACCACTCCGAGATAATGAAAACTGAGAGAGGTTATTGTAGATGGGCCCAATGCAATCCCATGGGATTAGATGAGAAGTTTCTAAGCATTACGGTGTCTGAGTAACCTCATGTTGAAGTTTGTAGCGATTTTTCCCTATGGACCCTTAAGGGATCGATCTGGTTGAACATAGCTCGGAGCAATTCTGCATGTTTGGTTGAAAAAGAGGACCATGCCTAGTGTAAAAATGCTTATTTGGGTGCGTTGAAATAGTTCATTTGGTCACACGAGTTGTAGAACAAAAGTTGCACCACTTTGCAACTTTCCACTACTTCCATTTGACACTCTTTTCATCAACTAAAACTTTGACACCGTGGGAAAACCACTTTGAGATAATGTAAACTAAGAGAGGTTATTGTAGAGGGTCCCAACAGGATCCCATAGGATCAGATGAGAAGTTTCTAAACATCTCAGTGTCCTGGTAACCTCATTCTGAAGTTTGCAGCCATTTTTCCCTTTGGACAATTAAGGGATCGATAGGGTTGAACATAGTTCAGAGTGATTCCATGTGTTTGGGTGTGAAAGAGGACCATTCCTAGCGTAAAAATTCCTATTCAGATGCATTGGAATAGTTCGTTTGGTCACATGAGTTGTAGAACGAAAGTTGCACCACTTGGCAGCTTTTCACTACTTCCATTTGACACTTTTTCCATCCAGCAGAAATATATGAGTTTTCCGCGGAAAACCACTCCAAGATAATGAAACGATAGAGTTATTGTAGGGGGCCCAGCGTGATCCCATAGGATTAGGCCAGGAAGTTCTAAGCATCACGATATGCGAGTAACCTCATGTTGAAGTTTAGGGCATTTTTCCCTTTGGACCCTTAAAGGATGTCCGATCAATTGGTATTTCGGAAGCGATTCCACATGTTTGGAGTGTGAAGAGGTTGCCCCTGCTTTGCATAAACATGCCTATTCAGATGCCTTGGACAATCCATTTGGTCACACAAGTTCGCGAGAACAAAAATTGCACCACTTTGCAACTTTCCCTTTGCTTCCATTTGACACTTTTTCCATCAAGCGGCCGGGGAGCTACGGAAACCACTGCGAGCTAATATATGGCGAGAGAGTTTATTGTAGAGGGCCCAGCAGCGATCCCATAGGATCCGGATAAGGAAGTTTCTAAAAGCGTCATGATGATACGAGAGTAACCTCATCTTGAAGTTCGCGAGGCATTTTGCTGGACCCCCTTAAAGGGATCGATCGGTTGAGCAGCGTAGCTTGGGAGTGATTCAGCGTGTTTTAAAGATTTAAAGAAGAGGACCATTCCCTAAGCGTAAAATTCATATTCAGATGCATTGGAATAAATCCATTTGGTCACACAAGTTACCAAAACAAAATTGCACCACTTTGCAACTTTCCTTGCTTCCATTTGACACTTTTCCATCAACTAAAAAGCGGAATTTCTGAGAAAACCACTCCAATATAACAAAAATGGGGGACTGTGCGTAGAGGGGCCCAACATGATCCCCATAGGATTTAGGCGAGGAAGTTTCTAAGTGTCACGGTGTCCAAGTAACCTCATGCTGAAGTTTGCAGGCATTTTTCCCTTTGGACCCTTAAGGGATCGATCCGGTTGAGCATAGCTCAGAGCGATTCCGTGTGTTTGGGTGCGAAAGAGGACCATGCCTAGCGTAAACATGCTTATTCAGATGTGTTGGAATAGTAAGTTTGGTCACATGAGTTGTAGAATAAAAATTACACCACTTTGCAACTTTCCATTGCTTCCATTTGACACTTTTTCCATCAACTGAAAACTGGAGACTTCGGGAAAACCACTCTGAGATAACGAAAACCAAGAGAGGTAATTGTAGAGGGGCCCAACATGATCCCATAGGATTAGATGAGAATTTTCTAAGCATCATGGTGTCTGAGTAACCTCATGTTGAAGTTTGTAGGTATTTTTCCCTTTGGACCCTTAAGGGATCGATCCGGTTGAACGTAGCTCAGAGCGATTCTATGTGTTTGGGTGTGAAAGAGGAAAATTCCTAGTGTAAACATTCCTATTACATGATAAATGGTCTATAAATCCCTTATTTGACACAAATAACCCTAAAACACTTAAATTACAAGGTTCACCACATGAATCCCCTTATTGATCAACTTCTTTACATCATGACTCAATTGACCTAATACATACAAAAATGGTATTGAATCCTTATTAAATGAAATAGAATGACCTCAAAGCATCTAAGAACACCCTAAATGATCAAATGACCAAATAATAGAAACCACGAGGGTTCAAGTGTAGAAAAGATGGAGTTGGTGCTCCTGCTTTCAAAAGTATGATTGCCAACAACATACAACGTTCACAAGGCCTTTTTGAAGGCATATCAACCTCCTCAACCGAATACAACCACTTTTCAACTTATTTACAAGTGTGACCCTTCAACTTCTAAGTATTTGCAAAATGACAACTTTTGGTTTGACAACATTACATTGTTATGTGCAACTTTTGACATATTGATGTAAATGATTGCATACCTAAACTAGTGACCTTATGATGGCCTCATTACATCATCTTGAC